>LR990613.1:17166695-17620960 GCA_905147815.2 Phalera bucephala
ATTGAATCGAATATTTTGTACGACGGAATACTAACATAGGTTAAGTTTTACTAACATGATGAGTCCTGGTCACTCGAATAAAGAAATTATATTATTATTATGTATATATTTATTCAGTATAATTTCTTATAAAATATATATAAAAATATAAAATACAAATATTCTTATATATATTGTATAAAAAAAAATGTGCTCCACCGACAGCAAGGTCTACGACCCATGCTACCGGCGGTCAGGGCTCCAAAGAGAGGAACCTCCTCACAATGCGTGCCGTGTCCAACATTACTGCCTTCTGTATCAGGCCCTTCACCCAACTGCCTAGCGAGAGCTTCTCAAGGTATTTATCGAAACTCTTCGCTATAAGGCCGTTGACTGAAACGACCATCGGAATAATGATAGTTGAATCAACATTCCACATGGCGGTAACCTCATGGGCCAGGTCCAAATATTTTGATAATTTTTCTTTTTCGGCCTTTACAAGGTTCTCATCATGCGGAATGGTGACATCAACTAGCATTACACGACGCATCGATCGATCTATTATCACGATATCAGGTTTATTGGCTACAATAGTCCTATCCGTGATAACAGATCGATCCCAGTAGAGCGTGATATGACCACTTTCGAGAACTGGAAGAGGCTGGTACTGGTAGTACGGTACTTCAGAGTCCACAAGGCCATATTTAAGAGCAAGTTGCTGATTGATAATCCTAGCCACTTGGTTGTGTCTGTGCAAGTACTCTCCGTTAGCAAGACGAGAACAACCGGAAACTACATGTCTAATAGACTCACCGGGACGGTGGCATGCCCGACAAATGTCAACCGTGCCGTCCTTTAGGATGTACTTCCGGTAGTTGTTTGTCATGATAACTTCGTCCATAATTGCAAAGACAAAGCCTTCAGTTTCCCCAAAAAGGTTGCTGAAGCGTAGCCAGGTCACGGAAGCGAGCTGGTCCACATCAGGCCCTGTAAGAGCCCGATAGAACCGTCCGTGTAGCTCCTTGCCCTTCCATATGGCTGTGCGGTCCGAAGTACTTAATACCTGGGGCCTTCGCCAGTTCCCGTTTGCCAAGGAAAGCGGAGTTAGGCCTCTATCGATTGCGGCAACATCTCGATACATCACCACGGATACACTCAAAAAGTACTGTCTGAGATTACACACCTCGCGGTTGTGTAGTGTCTTAGCGTTTAAAAACCCACGACCACTTTCGAGAACTGGAAGAGGCTGGTACTGGTAGTACGGTACTTCAGAGTCCACAAGGCCATATTTAAGAGCAAGTTGCTGATTGATAATCCTAGCCACTTGGTTGTGTCTGTGCAAGTACTCTCCGTTAGCAAGACGAGAACAACCGGAAACTACATGTCTAATAGACTCACCGGGACGGTGGCATGCCCGACAAATGTCAACCGTGCCGTCCTTTAGGATGTACTTCCGGTAGTTGTTTGTCATGATAACTTCGTCCATAATTGCAAAGACAAAGCCTTCAGTTTCCCCAAAAAGGTTGCTGAAGCGTAGCCAGGTCACGGAAGCGAGCTGGTCCACATCAGGCCCTGTAAGAGCCCGATAGAACCGTCCGTGTAGCTCCTTGCCCTTCCATATGGCTGTGCGGTCCGAAGTACTTAATACCTGGGGCCTTCGCCAGTTCCCGTTTGCCAAGGAAAGCGGAGTTAGGCCTCTATCGATTGCGGCAACATCTCGATACATCACCACGGATACACTCAAAAAGTACTGTCTGAGATTACACACCTCGCGGTTGTGTAGTGTCTTAGCGTTTAAAAACCCACGACCACCGCACTTCCGCGGGATGTACAACCTCATAACAGACGACCGCGGGTGATGCATACGATACGCTGTCAGCAATCGACGGACCTTTCTATCCAGGGCATCCAGTTCAGACTGAGTCCACCTTAGTATGCCAAAAGAGTATGTAAGAACAGGCATAACCCAACCATTGAAAGCTCGGACCCTATTTCCACCTGATAGAAGGCTTTTTAACACTTTTATCAGGCGGGCAAAGAACCGATCCCTCAATGATTGTTTCATATCCTGTTCCGCTATACTTAAGGCTTGTGACATACCAAGATACTTGTAGGAATCCATTTCAGAGAGAGACCTGAGGGATATATCTTCAGAGAGCTGTAGATTAAAAGAATCTTCAACTCTCCCTCTTTGTACATGGATGACCGCACACTTGTCCACTCCAAACTCCATTCCGATGTCGTTGCTAAAATTGCCGGTTACTTTGAGCAACTCCATCAGGTCTGTTTTCTTTGAAGCGTACAACTTGAGGTCATCCATGTACAGTAGATGAGATATAGGCTCACTCTCCCTCCGCAAATGGTAACCTAGCTTTGGATCCTTAAGTATAGCACTTAATGGATTCAAAGCTAAGCAGAACCACAACGGACTCAAACTGTCGCCCTGAAAGATACCCCTGCTTATCTTTATCAAGTCCGACGAACCAGAAAGGCCACCACATCCTGGGTGACGAAGAACTGTGGTCCACTGCCTCATACACGAACCGAGGAAAGAGCATAGCGCCGGGTGTACTCTGTACAGCTCTAGCACCCTCCCCAGCCATGTATGAGGCACCGAATCATAGGCCTTCTTATAGTCAATCCAGGCCATGGAGACATTCTTTCTGGATCGTCGTACCTGTTGGCAAATGGCAATATCAATGAGGAGCAAATCCTTTGTACCCCGGGACCCCCCCTTACAGCCATTCTGAGTAGGCGATAGAATATGCTGTGCCTTAAGGTGATTATTGATTTTTATTCTCAGAATGGATGTAAGGAGTTTATAGACCGTAGGTAGACATGTAATCGGTCTATAATTTTTAGGTTCCGAAGTACTGCCAGATTTGTGAATCAAGTGAGTGACACCCGATGTCATAAAACTAGGAAGCGATCCCAATTGAAGAGCTTCTTGGAATTGAGTCGCTAGACGAGAATGTGAGCCCTGGAGCCTCTTTAGCCAGAATGCGTGCAGTCCATCCGGCCCCGGACTTTTCCAGTTCGGCGCCGCACGAACCGCACAGGCCAGATCTTCACGGCTTATGACTACGGGCTCCATTTCCTGAATGGGTCCACAGGATCGTCCAACAACATCAAACCATTCGCCCTCGGAGTGAGTGACGGGCACTGACCAAATTTTACGCCAAAACTCGGCCATCACGGCCGCATTTGGCAAGTGCACGTCAGTCACTCTCTCTTGGGGGCGCTCCCAAGCCTGGTATACACTCCTTTGATTCGTCTGGAAGGTGCGATTCACGTGGTATCTGTCTGCTCTCGCCTTATACCTGCGAATCCTCTTCGCCCATGCATAAACTTTTTGCTTCCAGTAGTCTATGCGTTCCGCGACTCCTGCCACATAGTCCACAGGAGCCACTCGTGTGCCTGCAAAGGCTTGGGTCACGAAACGCACAACTCTCGGGCGGTTGTTTCCAGCCTGGAAGCACAACAATTTCGCTATGAGTGTCCTAGCCATATTTATACGCCGCTCTATTCTGCACTGCCAGAGTGGTTTAGCATTTGTGGGTTGGGTGGCTCGATGTAGATTAGGAAATCTTACACCTGCCACTCGACACACCGCCACCGCTCCACAGTACAAAATAGAATGGGTATCACATAAGTCCACACTGGTCTCCCAGTGTGGCTTTAAAACATTGTCTAGGGCACTCACAAGCGAAATGTTACGTCTATGCATGGGCAAACGGGGTAGGCATGGTCTTAGGGAAATCGGTGCAGACCGATACTCCGCAAAGGCATCCTCCAGAGCTCTCCTCACCTGCTCCTGTAGCTGGTCACTAACACTTACCTGCTCGCTATTTACCTCCTCCGATCGTGCGAAGTTATTCAAAGAGATAGGATCTTCAACACTTCGCACGTTGGATTCAGTACGAGCAGGAAGTGCTTCGCGGTGCAGTCGCTCAAGCACTGTGTCATCCAACAACTTGCACCGCTGGATGGCACGTACTTGATCCGATAGTCGTTGCGCAGTAACGGCGACAGTCGGGTGAAGCCCCTGAAACAGAGACAACAATTTCGGACGGTAAGCGGTGAGAATGGTTCCTCCCTCTGTAGCACCATAGTAGGCCCGCATGACACTCAAATTTAATTCTGGAGTCCATCTCATGCGGCGCACTACACCACCGGTAGCAGGGGCCGTGGGCGGAGCACAATGTCCCGCTGGTCCCAGGCGTGCCGGCAGCGGTGGGCGTCCTCTCCTCGCAGATGTTAATGTAGGTGGAGACGCCGATATCCCGGCATCGTCGCTAGAGGCCCCAGATGTCGGCGGTGTAAAAAAATCTTCATCCTCCGAAGGCTGGGGCGAGGTGGGCGAGCCGGGCAAAGGTGTTGGGCGTGCGCTAGGTGACCGGGCATCCCGCTGCCGACACAGCCGCACGGGGTTTCTTCGGCTGGGCTCGGCCATTTACAGATGTGTTATGTTTTTCTTCCAAATCCACATTTTGCGAACCCACGTTCGCATTGTAAATTTTGCTCTTAAAGTGTGTTGTTTTTTGATGTTTGTTGATGTCTAAACGGATACTTTTCAATATTTCTTCGCCAAAAAAAAAAAAATTTTTATTTACACAAAACGACGTGTCGTTGACAGCGGTTGCCATGGTTATATTATTATTATTATTATAGAAACAGGTCATGCCTCTTATTGCCATTGAGTAAAGTATAATTTTCTTTGACACTTAAAACTGTCACAGTACCCATCCTTCATGAAAAATACTATAGTCATTGGACTGTGCGCTGCACTGAATGCTGCACTGGTACGCCACTAAACCAACGAGGCAGTCTAACGACAGCTGGATCCAATGGTTCACAGCGCAAAATCGCACCGCTCCAATCGCAAGTTTGATCCCGGCACGGGGAAATTTTTTTATTTACCAGTGTTACACAAATAAAAAAGTTAGTCTGTGTGTCTGTTGGTAAACGAATGTATGACACAGGAATAATTCCTAGCATGAGGGTATACTTTTTCAACTTACCTGTCATCGTACACGAAACCGGCTTCCAATGTATTGTAGTAGAGAAGGAATGCCAGCAGCGAGCTCGCTGCCGTCACCCAGTGGTCCATCCTTGCTACTGCCGTATCTACATCTGCAGCTCTCCCATCCTTCTGCAACAAAGAAGTGTTACATAATAAAATAAAATCTATACCGTCTCGTTGCTTGGCAAAGGCCTTCTTTCACAAATGGAGGTCAGGGAGGTTAGGTCATACTCCATCACGCGGTGCCTAGTGTGGATTGGTGAAGACAGATTTGTGGCCGCTTACTGTTGGAACTTATCAAACCGCCTATAAGGCTTCCAACTTGTCATAACGATTAAGTGGTACCCGGGACCAGCTTAACATATCTTCCGAACCGCGGAAACATTCGAATATGAAAATGCTAGAAACGGTCAGCCATCTCAGACCGACTGAGCCGAACGCTACTTAACCTTGGCAATTGGTGAGAATACCGCGGTCGCACAGCGCTATGAGTGCCCCCTAAAGGTTTGGTCAAATAGCCGGCGGAGCGCGACGGACGCGACGGTAGTGACGTTAGCCGACGCGCCGAGCGGGGCTGCTCTGTTTGGCGTCTCCCGTACATTTCAGTACATTACAATTCCCCAAGCCGCGCCACCGTTGCACTCCCATCGCGCTGCGTCTGCTATGTGGCGAAACTTTTAGTGTTACTAATATCTTACTAATTTTATCTTGGTCGAACAAAGCGTAATGATGCGATAGAAAAATTTACAGCCTCAATCCTGGCATTGTACCCGGTATAATGTCAATAGACTCGCCCCCTGTTACATGGGCCCTAACATCGAAAGCGAAAACTGGGTGTACACAATAAACTTCTATCACCCACGCTTGGGGAATATAGGCGTGACGGTGTTTATTTTTATATACCATAACTACTGTAACTCAAAATTAAAACGTAAAAAAAGGTGAGAAAGCTATAAGGCTTATTTAATTATCAGATGATTTTTTATGTTTGAAA
This sequence comes from Phalera bucephala, assembly GCA_905147815.2. Lineage (NCBI taxonomy): Eukaryota > Metazoa > Arthropoda > Insecta > Lepidoptera > Notodontidae > Phalera > Phalera bucephala. Next base: position 17,172,692 of record LR990613.1, read on the forward strand.
ATAGAACTGCATCGCGAAGGCTTAACAGGAACCATTTGACGTCTTCATAACGTTGTCGAGAAAGGGAGCTGTCACGATTATCTTTATTTAGTAAATTCGTAGTGTGAAAAGGATGGCGTAATTCAGTATTTTTTAGCGTGAAAAACGTAACTGTTTTTGTTAAGCCCTAGAGTTGTTTCATAGATTTAATAAAAGTGATTTGAAAAGCAACTAAGGTTTTAGCACGAACAGGTCGACGTTAGTGTGATACTATCGAGTAATCAAGCTGTTACATTCGTGTTAATTTAGTAAATTTGTAGCGTGACAAAGATGGCATATCAACTCGCTTGCGTCACCCCAACATTAATCTCTTCGCGCTAAGCTCTCCAGGGTGTGTACGCGCGGATGTTTTGATCGGGAACAGTTCGCCCGGGGAATAGGGTTAATGATACCGAATTCTTTTAATAAAAGTTTAATTTCAAAATTAATAATGCACGTAAAATACTTGACAATTTAGGCAGGAAAGCACTGAACGAAGAAAGCTACCAACCGACAAGAAGGACATACTAATGAGGAGGCCTACTCTTAATAGTAAGTGACTACGTTTTGATATGATGTCTTGCCAATTGATTTGGTTCTTTTTACGAATCCTCACTCTAGAAATTATTCCTGTGTCCTTGGTGTGCTTACAAACATGAATTTCACATACACATACATCCAGACCGAAACAAAGATTTTGTCCGTCGCGAGCGGAGCGACTTCAGCTCCAAACTACTTGAACAAAACTATATCGCACTTGCTGGTGGCTTACTACCTGTACAAGGGAAGAACCACTGACTTAACTGAACAAATATGAACCATTATCTCGAAAAGAAGAAGACTGGACCAGACCGTGGTCAATCGTCGTTTAATTTAGTTAGAAGGATTGATCAATCATGGTATATAAGTAGTAAGCTCCGTAATCAGCGAGCGTGTATGAGACGAACTATGAGAGTTGAGCAACCATAGTGTTTTGTAAGGAAATAATCTGTTAGAACTCTGTACTCTCTACTGTCTGATGATATAGTTAGATAGAATACTAAGTAGTTTTTGGAAATAAAATAATATTATTCTGAACTTAAGCCGCAATTCGTCTTTTCAGTTCCATAGACCTGAATGCCAAGACATTACGGCGGAGATGCCTCGCCTTGAGCTGGATCCGTCGGCCGTTCGTAAACAATGCGTCTGTGGGGTGGTTTATTACAGTTGCCAAGCCTTACAACATTGTTCATTTTATCTGTGGGACGTGTCGTTGACGTTGTTTGGCTTGCCTTCCAGTGTCTATACTTGCGCTAATTGGACAACTGTGGACCTTGCCTTTCTGTTTTATTGGTTGAAACAACAATTATGGTTCAAAACAGCATATGTAATATGGAATTTAAATTCTTGTAAAAGTTGTTTTACCACAGTGTAATGCCCCTAAAGAAATCTCATTATAGTTTGCGTTACCTTCGCTATCTCATCAAATCTGTGGAGGCAAGTTTTTTCAAGAATTTAAAAACAAAATTTGATTCACCCGACGAGCTTTCAGTTTTTAGAAAAAAAAACCAACAATTTATATAAATAGGTATTATAATGTTCGTTATCCGTAAAGGTTTCGCCTACGATCATAAATCACTTTATTATGCTTAAGTTTCTTTTCTTACATATTTTTTTTAAGTAAAGTAAGTTTTATTATTCACCCTGTACCAAATTGCTTCGGGGACTGAAATAAATTATTCTTCAGTGTTAATACTTTAAAAAACCTTTTACGCGGATTGAATCTGTTAAATTAAAAAGAAACAGATTTATCGGAACAAAAATATTGTTTTGTGAAGAAAGTAATCCGGAAGAACTAGTAATAACTTTGTTTCATTTGTTATGTCGGAATGAACCGACCAATCGAGCAGAGCAAATAAAGCGAAGTTTGTGGAGCGAAAATAGACAAAGGATCAGATACAGGTAAATAACTACGCATGGTTCGGGCAAGGGAAGCACATTCACTATTGCGCACAAGATTTCCCCCGACTATATTAATCTATAATACAGCTACTTTTAGCACTCCGATACGTTGATAACTTTGTCATTTTAAAAGCAAATTGCCGAAGTTCTTGCTCCCTGTTTGAAATTTATCCATCGGAAAGTGATAAATTACTTTCTTAAACAAATTTTCCGCACCGCGCTCCCGTCTCGATACACCGTCAGTTTTTTAGTGAAAAAATGAATCATTGGCGTGATTATAAAAAGCTATTCCTTCAATAATATAACGTTACAGAGACTCTACATTATCGGTTTAAACAATGAGCGGGTTGGTGGAAGAGATCACGAGTGCTCACATCTCGCCGCGTCTTTCACACAAGATTAACGCTCAATTCAAAAGGTAAACGCCGTTTCAAAAGCTATAAATTTCTCCCCGCGGCTCGTTTCACCCGCGAGAACGCACAAATTTATCGGAAATTAGTATCTACTAGAAACTCCGGCGGGATGTATAGACATAACGTTTACGAAAGCTCAGCTGAATTTATTATTACCGACCTACCTATTGCCTCGGATTTAGAAGTAAACAAAAAACAAGTTCGGAAACTCCTCCTATTTACCTACTCAGCAATCCAATATACATATTTTACTTTGAAACCTTAATATGCCGAAAGTTGCGTACTTTACTCCGCGATATTAATATCTCCAAATGAAGTAATACCAAATGGAGAAATGATAATAAGGGATATAAATAATTTTTATATCTCACGTTGGTCTAGAGGCGCAAAATGCAGCTGGCCATCTCAAGATTTTGACTTCGAATCCTAGGTTGAGCGAAATAGCTTTGGTATTTTTTAACAAAAAACTCAATTATTTAAATAGCACTTCGGAACCTGGTATTTTGCCCGGTATATTAAAAAATACACTCCCCCCCCCCCTCCCCTCCATATTAAATTGGGACTTAATATCGTCGGTGAAATGGGTGTACACAATACACCTCCGCCTTCCCCGCTTGGGTAACAGAGTTCCTTTAAATAAATTATTATTATTTATTCAAATTAATCTTTGATTACATTCTTTATAATATATTTCCATATTATATTATACGTTATAATATTAAATGGGATAAAAGCGTTGATGATTACACTAATTACTTCCCTATTTACTCTTATTTTATTAAATTGACTTTCCATAGAACGTGTTTTGTTTTAAATTACAAACTACTAGGTAATTTAAAAGGTAACTTGGCAAAGAAAATTGGACGAACCGTACACAGGTTGAAATATTTTTCTGTAGAAAATAAGATAGCAAAATTTAAGAGCAGTTTGCTATTTTTTAAAATAATCTAATTTAGCTCTGGTGTATTTGCGTAATCTTCGCTATATATTTATTAACTGAAAAGTAAAAAATCGACTTTGTCTCTAAAAAAATATATATACGCCTATATTCCCAAAACAGTCAAGAAAAGTCAAGAGTCGTGTATGAGACGAACTATGAGAGTCGAGGAAGCCAGAGAGGTATGTAAGGAAAGAACCTGTTGGAACTCTGTACTCTCTGCCTACCCCGCAAGAGATCTGGCGTGAGGTTATAGATAGATAGATAGATTCCCAAAACGGACGTGGCATATTTTTTTATATCAAAAAAATATGTATGTAACATGTGGGATTTTCGTTTAACACCTGACATCATTCCCAACTATCAACACCTCTGCCTACTAAACAAGGGAACTGGCGTAATGATATATATCATTCCCTAATTTTGCTCATTAAATACCCAAGTTAAATCTTAGAAGCATTTTCATACTTCTGGTCTATATTTTTTTAGGTATAATTTATTATGGACAGCCAACAAGACACACTAAATATACACATCGTTACGGGATACACAAAAAAATGGCAGATCAGCCATAGAGGATAAGCCCAGTGCAGTGCTTTACAACTGTAAAGCACTGCACATATACGAAAAATTATTAACAGGGCCTATTTGTGAGCCTCATGTTTGATTCTAGTAATAGTTATGCCAAAACGCTCGAACGCACGGAAATTATGTCGAATTTCTACAAGATCAGTGTAGTAGGTACCCCAGACGTACTTTGCAGACTGTTTAACATAATGGTACGCTCGTTGTGCCAGAGAACGTAGTGTGCTCATTGTTATATCTAAAATACTCTTACTCGTAGTTAGACGTGGAACACTTACATAGCGGTGAAGGTACCAGTTTAAAAGAGAATTATTTACTCTTAAAGTTGCCATGTCCGGTAAGAAATTGAGCCGCACAGTGGTCAGCTTCCAACTACGTTCTTGCCAAAAGCTCACGTAAGGACGAAAAGAACAGGTAGATGTAACGGCATTTCGTTGTTGTATCCCATCTTTCCTGCCATTCGGTCAGGAGATTTTCATCGCCGATTTATCGCCGTTTGAATAATATAGTGATTTTACAACGAGCTCGAGGCAATAGAAACTCGGTATTCAAACTTTTTTCGAGTAAAAAGTAACCGATGATGATGTATCATCATCGGTTACTGGAGGCATGAACATTGATTGAACTTCATGATTGTACATTTTATTACGGATAAGAATGTTCGATTTTGAATTATTCTCAATGTCATCTATGAAATGATTATTACAAGCATTTGCTATGTCATCAGGGTGTGTTGATGTTGTTGTCTCTTTTATAACTGTCAATATTTGGTTTATTAAAAGATTTGGTTTATCTGGTTAATTATTTGCCACGTAGCCCTAGATTTGTTTTTGGAGGTTTTAATAAAGTAATTATTTTGTGATTTTTGTATATAATTGATGATTTTTTTATAGAGCTTGGAGTATTTTCAATGCATTTTTATTGTGCTCAGTGGGTGTGCGTCTGTATGTCTAGAATAGCTGTCTCTGTTTCTTAGTACAGTTCTTTATCCCTCGAGATAACCATTTAATATTTTTATCAGTTTTTATGACAAAAATCTTACAAGGGAAACGTACATTTAAGAAAAGGGAAAATGTTTCTAGAAATCTGTCATACGCTATATTTGGATCATTTATTTCAAACACCTCGGAGAACGTAAGATTTTGGAGGTAGTCTTAAAATTTAATTAAATTCTAAGTACAGTAATCTCTCTTCTTTATTTTCCAATATTGAAAATTGAATGTCTTATTTGTCGGCACTTCAAGGATCTGAGCTATGTGGTCTGAAAAGCCAAAATCTAAAATTGCAACCTTACATTCATTACGTAAGTTATGTGCAAAATTATCAATACAGGTGCGACTGGACAGTCCAGTTGGTTGGTTTATGTCTAGTTTGAGATTATAGCTAAGCAGAAAGTGATTCAGCTCACTTGCAATATTATTCTTATTTAATAAATTGATATTGAAATCATCACACAAAACAATTTTTACGTTTGATTTGAAAGTTAATTTCATAAGAATGCTGTCAAGCTTGTCATAAAAAACAGTTAAATAGTGGTATTTAGGTAGTGTATATACTCGTATGCATAATACAATAAGGCCATGCCTTTTTAGTTCTATTGCGCAGCATTCAAAAACGCCTGGCACAGATTGCTTAGCAACTTCTGGTAGCTCTTTACAGTAAAGTCCCGATTTGACAAGGATGCGGGGTCCTCCACGTTTCGTATTTATTGAGTAATGAGCTCCTTTATAAAAGTTTGGTATACGCAAAAGGTTTTCATAACCCTTTATGATAAAGTGTTCCGAAAATTGAGAATTTCCAGTAGAACTAACAATTTAGCGCAGTAGTTTGGTGTGGATGACGGACGATTTAGCGCAGTGGTTAAGAGCTTAAGCTGCTCCGCCCACTGTGTCTAATAGTCGCGGCTTCGATTCCCGCACGGGACAAATCTTTGTGTGATCCACAATGATTTGTTCCGGTCTGGGTATTTGTGTTTGTGAATTTTCATATCTGTAAACGCACCCACGACACAGGAATAAATCCTAAGGTGGGGCTACGTTTAAAAAAAAATTGATCAGTTTTATTCGTGAAGACCATGGGGCTCTCCGAGCTTGGGGCAGAGGACATCGTCGCCAAGATCCGCGTTGGACCTAAAGATAGGGCCTCATAAGACCGAGACGCTATGGTTCCACAAACTGGCGAGGAGCAGGGAACCACCCGACTCGTGGGTTCGCGTCGAGACTCGCCAGTCCGGGTGGCGATACCTAAAGTACCTAAAGGAGCACTTGAAGCACCTGGTCCCCGGGGTCGAAAGGGTAGTAGGTGCTATGCACAGACTGCCCAGGGACCTTTGAAGAAGGTGCGCCGCCTCTACGGGGGGATCGTGCGATCGGTGGCTCTCTACGGGGCACCCATGTGGTCACACCGACTGTCGGGCGCCCGGCGCAGCAGGATGAAGATCCAGAGCCTGCAGCGCAAGATGGCCATCGGTATCACACGAGGATACCGTACCGTATCCTTTGAGGCGGCAACGCTCTTGTCGCTCTTTCCACCGCTCGACATCCTGGCGGACATAGAGGCGAGGGTGTGCCTGCGCTCGAAGAAGTGAGACGGCGGGAACGACGGCGCGCTCTGGAGAAGTGGCGCGCGAGGCTCAGTCAAGAGCACATCGCACAAGCGCGTCGTCTAAGCTACCCCACCGTCCTTCGAAGCCTGGCATGAGCGGAGGAGAGGGCGAGTTACCTATAGACTTACTCAGATAATCACCGGTCACGATTGCTTCAGTAATCATCTGAGGAAGATTTAGATACGAGGCGACGACGACCCACTGCGGTGAGGACCGGGATTCCACCCAGCACACGCTCGAAGATTGCCCAGCGTGGGCCTCCGAGTGGCGATCAGAGCGCACCTCTCCCTGTCGGCAGTAGTAGCGGCTAACTCGCGTCCCCCACCGTAATATCTGGTGGGAGACCCCCCCCCCCTGCACCAACATCAGCATCATCATCACCAGGGAGCCTTTGGGCTCGCGGACACAAAGGCGGCGGCCTTGAGCGTCCTTCAGGAGCGACACCGACGAAGACGGTGGCGTGGTGTGACGCACCACGCCGTGAGCACCGCGTCGGTGCGAGGGGGAGCGTGTCATCAAGTCTCCCCCCGATGGCGGGCTCTTCAGAGCACGGCACAAGAGGGGCACTGGTGCCCTGGGGTTTTTAGTCAGTAGGAATCCGACACGCCCCGCGAGCTTTCCGAAGGGCTCGCGGAAGTCCTATACAGGATTTTCAACAGGGAAAAAAGTGGTTATGGGCGTAGGCCACTCCGGCTTTTGAATCGAGTGGTCGCAAGTTTGATTTCCGCATGGAGAAAATCTTTGTGTAATCCATAAATGTTTTTTTCAGCTTAGGTACTTGTGTATGTATTCAAACACTTTAACATGCTTTGACGATAGACGTAAGCTCTTGGATCTTTTATTTCTTCATAAACTTCTCAACGATGAGATTGACTGCCCGGAATTGTTGGGACAGATTAGTATATCAGCTCCTAGTAGATTGCCGCGCTTAAACGTCTACAAGCTGTTCTATGTACGTAGGTATAGAACAAATTTAGGTCTAAACTCGCCTTTAATCAGAATTCCCAAATTGTATAATGATCTCTCAAGACAGATAACTGAACTCGATATTTTCTGTAATAAACATAATTATTACGAAAAATATATTACAAAACACTTTTTGTTATTGTACTGTTATTTAATTTTTACTTATAAAAACCTAATATTATGTTTATTTATAATTTCATTCATACATTTAAATTGAAACTCGAAATGTTTAAAAAATTATAGAATAGAATATTTGTTCTTTCTATCTATCTATCTATATCATCACGCCAGCTCCCTCGCGGGGTAGGCAGAGGTTCTTTCCTTACATACCTCTCTGGCTTCCTCCACTCTCATAGTTCGTCTCATACACACTCGCCGGTTACGGAGACTCTTGACTTGCCCTTCAGCTAAGACAGAGGTCTATTTGGTCATGGTAAGATAGTCTAGGTCTTCCCCGGCACCTACATCCTTCCACTTTCGCATTGTATATCTGTTTTGTCATTCTGTCTTCTGGCATTCTTTCTATATGCCCGAACCAACGGAGCATACCCTTTCTCATCTTTACACCGATACTATCTTTCATACCTACTCGCTTTCTTACTACGCTGTTGCGAATACGGTCGGTCAGCGTGACTCCGCACATCTTCCGCAGAGATCGCATTTCGACCGCATTTATCCTGCTTTCGTTCTCCTTCTTACATACCCAACTCTCACTGCCATATAACAGCGTTGGGACAAGCACTCCGTTATGCATGGCCAGAATTAGAATATTTGTTATTGTATAATTATAAGATATTTCATTTTAATCTTAAACTGTAACCAATTCACCTGTGTGACTATTCACTCTGCGCAACGTATGTTATTTTTGGTTAGCTGTGGTTGCCTATAACTGGGTGAGCACGCGGTATGATATTTAGTATTAGTAAGGGATCTGGCGTGATGATATAGATAGATACAATAATAGTTAACTGTCTTTGTGTGTGTATCATCTTTTGGTAACCCAAATAAAATAAATAAATGTGCATTTATATCTATATCGTTACGCCAGATCCCTTGCAGGGTTTATGTAAATTTCATGTTTGTAAACGCACCCACGATCCAGTAATAATTCTTAGTGGGGGCTACATTTAAAAAAAGCATATCTATAACGTAGTTACGTTAATTAGCTAATTTATTCGCTAGTTAGTAAGCTAATTAATTCGTTTTAGTTAAAACGAATATGACATGAAAAATTACACGATATTACGGCAAACTATAGTAACTTCGTAGGGTGACACCGTCAAAAACGGTGTTACCTAAAACGAACTTTCATGAAAAATTACACAATATTACGGTAAAATATAGTAACTTCGTTGGGTAACATGTCCACATTACGTTTTTTGATGATGACATTTTATTGTCTCATAAGTCGGTTTAGTGGAGAATGCTGTCTCAAGTTGCTTGTAAAGAAAGTTTACAAATGCAAAAAGGTCATATTTTCCAGATCTAGATAATTTACGAAGCACATTTAACTAAAGCTGTTTGGTGAGTTTCGAAGAATCAATTTTACCAATGAGCTTGTTTAGCAACGTCAAAATACGTCAAGTTACAAAAGTCAAAAGTACTGCGTACGCAAGGGGCACGTATAATGTAAGAGGGTAGAACTTACCTTTGTCAAATTTACAAGTAAGGTACCTCAAAATAATGTTATAGTAAGGCATCCATACCCAATTTTTTAAACTAGACCAGACTGTATGAGGCGCTCGTCATGCTTTGCGAACGCGATGGTTCTACCGATCACCAAGGTTAAGAAGCGTTGGACCCGGTTAGCCTGAGATGGGTGACCGTTAGTGGCTTTTTCATATTCGAGCGTCGCCGCTAAGCCGTTGGTCCCGGTTACCACTTAATTTGGTAGTCGTTAAGCCGAGTTAGAAGCCTTATAAGCGGCTTGATAAGTTCCAACAGCAGGTGGCCACACACCCGCCTCCACCAACCTGCCTGAACTGGGTCCGCGTATGATATAATCTCTCTTACCTCGAATTGTGAGAGAAGTCCTTTGCTCAGCATTGGGACAGTATAGGCTGTTATTATTATTATAGACTATGCTTGAAAATGATTTTATTTCAACTAATGGTGCATTATTCATAAAATCACGGACAACGTGTATGGAAACAAGTTGTTAAGTATTACATCTCTACATATGAAAATCAAATGTAAATACTAATTTAAGTGTCATTATAATAACCTATAGTGTTCTAGTTGTGTGGTAATAGTTCAAACTGTGTAGTGTCACTACCTAGATAAGGACTGTCCAATAGAAATGTTCAGTTCAGAAATTTGGAAAATCTATTCTATTAGCTACTCGTCATGATTAAGCCTCCATCCGTTTTGAGTGACGGTCGTACATCCTTCCTAAAATAGACTAACGCTTTGTATCAATCGTTCACACTATATTGCAGCAATATGCTGAGGCAGGGTCCCATTTCGTCCCACGCAGCTCGTTCTGTAACTGTACGGACCTGATTTCTGTTTTCTGTAGTGTTAGTCAAATAAATGATTTAGTCTTTCTTTCTTCTTCATCATTTATCTTCTATCACCTATTTCTTTAAAAACATATTTATCGCTATTTGAGTTTTAATGAACACAAGAATAAATAACATTAAGAGGGAACTCATTGGAAATTGTTTTGGGTGATACGCGATTTACAAGCCTAGATTTCCGCCGCACGACTAGTCCGTACAGTGAATACGACCATGTGTAAAGCAAATCGACAAGAAGGCAGGTGACTAAAATTATCAACCTTAAAGTAAACCCTGCGATTTTTGCCGCCCAGTGACAGGCTGTCTTCTGCGGTCGACTTAAGTAGACCGTGAAAATACTCAGTTGCAGGCGTTCAATGGCCATTTAAAGGCGTATTTTACGCTGCCGCTAATTACCACTACCATTTCATCTACGATAGAGATAATTTGATTGAACCACGGTTGACTAAAGTAAATACAACTTCCCCAAGACGTAGAATTGGGCCCTTATTCAGTATGTAACGCGGCGCGTTATGATAACTACGTGAAATGATCGTTTAATACTACTGGAAGTCACTCTAGTTAGAGTTTTTCCACGGCGCATTTGACCATTGCAAGGAAGGCTCCTTGGGGTCGACCTCTTGCTCAAAACTATTTCAATATTACTTTTCCGTGAAAAAGAGACAGAACTATAAACTGCGTATTCCCGCATGTCTTTCCTGTATATAGCACATTAAGATTATAATAGCTTTGTTAAGAAGATCGTGGTACGCGCGATTTACTGAACAATTTTGCACAAAATGGGCAAGTCGCTGGTCGCTTTTAGTCAACTGTGCAAATGGGGTGGCTGCGCGGCTTTGTAAGGCGATTTGGTAATCGACTAGCCGCACGGCGAAAATCAACTCATGTATACTCGCCCTAACGTAACACTTTTGTGTTTGATATTGAGTTTATAATTAAACAGAAAGTTTTGAAAATCAAACGTCAGAATGTTAAATTTTGTGAACATTTTTCCGCCTTTTACCTTAGTATTTATTTCTATCTATATCATTACGCCAGATCCATTGCGGGGTAGACAGAGAGAACACAGTTCCGACAGGTTCTTTCCTCACATACCTCTCTGGCTTCCTCCACTCTCATAGTATTTATGTAACTAATGGCTGGATTTAATATCCAACTTGACGATATATTTGCGTACCAGTAGAAATTTCACATATTTTATATGGAAAATCTGTCAAAATACTACAAATTTGGACACCTGCCATATGTAAATTACCGAATATCTATGAAGCGTGTCTAAGGGAGGAAACGCGAAGAAAGTAAGGATAAGGTGAATATGAAATAAAGAGGAAATAGTGCTAAGATGGAATTTGTAATAGTCTTATGACATTTATATCTAACGACTTAACGCCAGTACGAATAGTCGCCTAGTTCGATCCCCGCATAAAACAAATATTTATGTGGATGTAGAATTCCTGTTTGTAAATACACCTACGGCATTGGAAAATTCCTTCTGCTAATCCTACAGACACCAGACACGGCGATATACATACACGCGCAGTCAATTACGTAACGTAGTAACCAAGATTTGTTAATTTTAAGAAACAAACAAAATATCTTCTCCCAACACATATTTTTATAAGACACAACAATATTTTGTCAAGGCGTTGACCTGGCGTGTATATTGTTTGATATATGACACAAAAGACAAACAAAGGCGGATAAGGAAAATAGGATGAAATAAGGTAACTGTCAAGCTCACAGTGGAATATTACAGTCTAATAATACATTCGGTGGCCGTAGCATTGGGCAACTGATTTCTTATACAATTTACGTTGCGTTGTTTAAAAATCAACAGGTCACAAGCTTGATACGTTTCAATCAATCAATCAATCAGCCTATCGCAGTCCACTGCTGGACATAGGCCTCTCCTAACACGCGCCATTGCCCACGGTCCTCCGCCTTCCGCATCCAGTCTGTCCCAGCGACCTTTTTGAGGTCGTCGGTCCATCTAGCTGGGGGCCATCCTACCTTACGCTTACCAAGTCGCGGTCTCCACTCTAGGACGCGCTTGGTCCATCGGCCGTCGGTCCTTTTGCAGATGATACGTTTATCCTAGGCTAATAATAGTAGGTTAACTGGTAGGTATTCTAAGTTTTTTAAATTGGCACGTACAGAATAAAGCCGGTAGTCACAGACCTTTAGGGGCGGATTTGGTACACGACTTTTGACTGATCATGATAATAATAGAACTTTGTCATTCTGTGAACCTCTTTCAGCTGATTATAATTCTGATATCATATTTCACACAAGTTTTTGGCTGTAGCGTATTTGTTGCACGCGCACCCTGTTATCCGGTGCCAACGATAAAATCGCTCGGCCAACAACTTAGTCACACACAGATGGTATTGTGATAACCGATAATATAGGTATTTATTCATTTTGAGTTTGGCTTGTGACCGATCTAAGATCAGCTATATGAAGCCTTCGACTTAGGTGCTAACTGCTGACGTACCCCAAAATCATGCACTTCATTCCATCCATTCATTCCGATTATCAGACAAGCGTATCCGTATAAAAATATGTAACAAGCGTTTGATTTGGAGACTTCTACATAATAATTATCACCTTATTTTATTTATTTCTACAACTAGATATACCTCACATTCGCAACAAAACTCTACAAATGTAATCTCTTTTATTTTGGAAACAATTAGATAAAAATTATAAGAATAACATCATTTTCATTCGTAAGCATTCAAAACATGATAGCACCAACACGTTTAATAAACGAAAATTATGATCAAATCTTTATTATAAAGCAACATAGCCCAAGATTTTTGCACATAATTTGTTTATGTAGCAGAACAAAAGCTTTTAAAGGCTTTTATAAAATACGTGGCTGGCAGCTGTATATTTTATTTTTGTTCGTACAAAAAAAAAGAATCTAACAGTCCATGCGAAGTTGTGCGAGCATATTATTTAATTAAACGCTCGTGCTCGCACTTTGTAATAAAAAACATGACAAAAGTTCAAATTAACATTCTCGCCACTTACGCCACTTCCCGAACTCGATGTGGGTAAACAAATAAAACAGTTTTTCCACCTTTTAAATAACAATAAAATAGAAAATGTAATGGTTAACGGTAACTGGACTGAATCATACTGAAACGCTCCACCATCCCCGCTCGTGGAAAAAATGTTGTTTGCACAAATGTATACTGCCACATGCCTGTTTCACCGTCGCATGTGAATACAGGCTTTAAAATGCTACCCGTCGTATATCTTTGGTGACGGAAAATAGTTACTCATTTTCATCGACGACTGACTGTGATTTCTCTCTTGTCCCTGCAGCATCAGTAAAATTTTGATACGTGAACAGTACGGCTCATAATTTCCCCTTGCATTACATTCATTTATGATGAACGTGCTTCTATGAATGATAAGGGCAGTCGACCTTTTAAACAGTTATGTACCTGTGCGGTTACGCATTATTTTGCAATGTTTCAATTGAATTGAATAAATGTGATGGCCGTTATTTTTTTAAGAAAACACTCTTTTATCCTGTCGATAAAATAAATAACGAATATAAGTATATTCGTCTTATATACGTGTATATCGTACTTGGGCATCCATCAAACACCTTGTCGACGCGGGAATAGGCTCAAACATATATTAAATACTTTTATCATCAGGGATCCATGAATAGTCAACTTTTCGGAACCTAAATATCGCGACTGCAGTCGCTAATACATGCAACTTTTATAACGCGGTTGACAACAAATAGTCGCAAAAATGTAGTGGAGTATCGATAAAGTCGTATTTAAAAATCGCTTATCGCCGATACAAAGTGTTTAAATAAGGATAAGCATTTATTGCACATTGACAACATTTATTTTTGTGTTGTATACCGATGCTGTATAAGTATTTGTGCTAGGAGTTAGTTGTTTTGGCCTAAAGTCTTTTTTCATTTCACTTTTTTCTTTTTTACCTATATCATCATACTAGAACCCTTGCAGGGTAGGCAAAGAGTACAGAGTTCTAGCAGGTTCTTACCTTGCAGACCTCTCTGGCTTTCTCCACTCTCATAGTTCGTCTTAATCACGCTCGTCGTTTACGGAAACTCTTGATTTTTAGATATTTGACGTAAAAAAAATACTATGCGATCTTGAGTATTCCGAATGTAATATGATTTGATAAGATTTTATGGTGCCAGCAGTGAGCTGTGAAAAGTCGTAGGATTTTAATGGTAAAGGAAATAAAAGATGAATGTTCAAAGTATTCCAAACCGCTAACGAAAAGGGATTTGCGGAAGGGCGCATTAAGAGATTCGTAGAAGGACAACACATCAGAGATTTTGTTTATGTTTCAAATACTAAGATAAGATTATTACTACATAAGATACTACATAAGATCATTATCACTAATAGGATAAATAGTTTTCCTAGTTAGTTGCGTTTCTATTTGAGGTACAAATTTCGTAAAATGCTTAATAGATATCTAGAAAAAGAGCAAATCAAAATCAAAAATGTCAGCATGACTTGAATAAAACTTAATTTTCACCTACTCATATTATGTTTATACATAATCAAAAGTTCAGGAGTAATGTTTTTCTTTCAGACTTTTATAATTTATATTACTCAAGAAAAATTCACATTCTCAAACACCTAAATTGAAAAAAATAACATCTGTGGGTCGCAGAAACCGCCACAACTAAATCCAGTGAGTCAAGCGGCTCCTTCTCAGGCCACTGAACCTTCAAATTGACAACAGAAGACTTAGCGTATTAATACAACATCCGAAATAATATTAAAAAATAATCAAATATTTACTACATGCATACATTCACGCCTACATCTCACTGGGATAAGTAGAGACTAATTTTCCACATACCTACTTCGATTTCGACACACCTCATTTACTACAAGGTGTAACATGAATAACGCAAGATCTGAAAGTATTTTGTTCTAAATCGACAACTGAATCGATTCCAACTATTTTTAAAGTATGTTACATTTTTTTTAATCATCAAAAATTGCTGTTACTCTTTCAGTTTGCTGTATTAAACAAAATTTTATAATTATTCAAAACGATTCGTCTATTTTAAACGAATTTCTAATGCATATACCTCAATAAGCAAAAAAAGTAAAGGTTTCGTGGCTGATTTGGGTACCAATGAGCTTCAAAAAATGGCATAAACTCCTTAAAATTGGGAGTTTGATTTTCGTATTGAATTCGTAAGGCAATAATCTAATTGGGGTGTCTGAGGTCTTGTGATATATATGTTACACTTTTTATATTCATACATCTCCTTATGCATTTCCGCCGATTTAGAGTGCTACGCACTTGACCCTTCATAAACACTTTCAAACTTGTTTCCCCCATGAAAGGGCGATAGAGTTGTACACAAATATTGTCGATAATGTTAGGTCCCATTGCAATGGGGTGCGACCCTATAGAGTCCAGTACTTTGTGGATACATATTTTTATGTACGATTTCTATTGTGATAATGATATGCAGATGATTTTTGATTGATAATAGATGTCGATGTTTTTGCCTTTTTAGTAGTGGCAAAGTCCTAGGTTCGAATCCTAACACGAAAAAGATATTGTTTAGGTCTTTCTGCCAAAAATCCAATTATAATACAAGGCATTATTCCTGATTATGGTATACAAATGATTTTATTTCTACACATATGATGTGATTTGATTTGAAAAAAAAAGGCAATAATACTTAGAAATACTTAAATAGGACTATCTGAGATTCCTCGGATTTATTATCAATGTCAATTTAATGTCTTCATAAAAAGTGTTATTTAAATAAAACTTTTATTATATGAATGAATTTTATAAAATGGTAATCTGAATTGTCTTATTCTATAACTTTATATTTGTATAGTGTGCATATAGCATGAAACAAGTTTTTTTTTATTATTTTATTTATCATGGATTCCAACCTAGAACCGCGCCTCTACCAATTAGACAATAAAAACATTTTGCATAAACATAACTAAAAAAACGAATAGGAATCGAAAAACATGTATATATTAAACATAATGTTTTATCTATATAAAAATATACAATAGAAATCATAGGTACGAGGTATAGGTACCCACAAACTACTTGATGCCCTCGGCCAGGTTAGATAATCCAGGAAGCAATACATAGTATAAAGACGAGAGGAATGGAATACCGGGCTTCGGAGAGGTATGCAGGTACCCGGTACCTATTGTGATGCCCCGGCAGCCTCGACCCTCGGCAAGAATGTCTGTTGTTTATACAACCTACATACATACCCTACTATTGATAAAAATCCCGATAAATTATGGAATGAAATATATTCTCATATATATTGTAATAAGGAAGATGTACACATAATCTATATGCGATTCGGAATTGTTCTTACATATAATGGATAGCCTATTTCCTATGCCCAATATAAATAGACTTTATTATGAATATATATTTTAGTTCCTAAGAATAGGAACTAAATATTTATTTATGTTATTTGTAGTACTATATTATAGTTTTTGTAGTATTTGATATATAAAAATGTTTAGTAAAATATAGGAAACATCTAATCGTATATATACATATAATAAAATTGTAACCGAGCCAAATCTGTACATTGAATATTTATTGAAAATTTTAATTTTAATTATGGTACACTTCCTCATCGATATAGAGGCCGAAACATATTTTTTGGGAAATATTGTCTGTCTGTCTCTTTGTGTTTTAATGACACCAAAACTAACAAACGGATTTCAATTAAATTTGGTATAGTAATAACTTAAACCTTAACTTAAAATAATAAATACTTTTTATTCTGGAAAGAAGAACCAATCCGGGATAATCGCGGGATAACCATTATATTATTGGATTCAGGTTCGTCTCCTCGCGAGAAACTGTTCGACGGTTAAAAATACTCACCTGGAATTGGGCATTCAAGTTTAATTTAAACAGTTTAACATAATTTCGTGTATGCACTGATGATATACAATACCTGGGTACTTTCTCAAAACGAAAGTACCCAGGTATTGTATACTAGGTATTTTTTTCATGCGACCGTTTCATGGTTAGCGTTGAATAAGACCGCGCTATACATTTAGAGAATTTTATTATTATTTAATAAGATCGCGCTTTAGAGACTTACCTACATATGTCAAATTCCAAATAAACGCGTGCACAGCCGCGGGTAACAGCTAGTGTAAGTATAGAATTTAAGGTACCAGTAATTTATAAATGTATTAGGCCTCAAAACTAGCTCTAATTAAATGTATAGAAAGTATATTATTATTTATTCGACGTCTAGAAATGACAAAATTACATTTAAAAGAAAATATGAGAGTGGCCGAGGTGTCCCGTCTATATCCTAGTTTCGCCAACGATTTTAGATGTCAATGCAAATAGAGGATGTCTATTGCCATTATACTGAACACAATCCGAAAATAATAATTGATAGATAAGCTTCAATAGCACTTTTCCCGATCTAGAATTCGAACCTAGTAACTCGTGATCCCGAGCACAACATGTGTCACTATATCGATAAAACTTTTACTTACCAAAATTACCTAAAAATACTACTAAAACCAATACCGACATGATTACAAAAATGCAAAAAATTTATCCGAACTACGCATGCAGCCGATAAACGAGTTCATCCGACATACCAGTTTAAAAATGCAAAAAAAATATGCTCGATATTCAAACAGAACTGCAGAACAGTCCATTATAACAAACCGACAATACCAATCTAAATCTCACTTGTTAGTAAAGTAGTAATTATCGTAAAATCGAGTAATAATATCTAACCAATAGGTGCTCGCTCCACGTGTGAGAATAAACTTCAATATCATTCGAACAGTTTATGAAAACCAGATGGGGTGACGACCGTACCCGAAACCCATCTAAGGGTGTCAATACGGCAAGTATGCCAAATCTATATCTTAAACGTTTATGTTATCATCTACGAGCCGCTACGAAGCGCTACGAATTTGCTACGAACAATTCACATTATCGTATTTCACGTCTCATTCATAAACGGTATATCATTTTCAATAAATATAACGTATAAACAGTTGTTACAAAAATAATTGTGGACGGCAGTGTAATGATTGCGGGGAAAAATATTCTACTTCCTTAAATATTAATACGCCCTTGACTTTATTTACCAAGAATATTAAATGAATCTGAATAATCGCTCACTCTTAGAGCAGAAAGTCATAACAAAATGAGAAAAATAAATCCCATTGTATACCTATTTGTGCCTGAAACGAGGACGAACGAAGCCAATCATTCAAACGAGAAATCATAAAAGTACTGCCAATCAATCGGAGGCCGGTCGTGTTTGTTTCTATTATCATCGGCACCGACAATTATTTATTTACATTCGGAACACAATAAATAAAAATTGATTATGTTTATTTATTACCTTTCCGGTGACAATCCTTTCTTTGTTCACTTCATAATTAAATTTTAGCACTTATCGAGTGTCCGCTCCGATATTAAAGACTTAACGATTTAGGCCGTATTTGTTGTTACGATCAGTAAAAGTTCGTCTTATAATTGCGTCCAAATATATTTAGCGTTACATCTCACTACGCTACGGGATGTGCGATCACATTCAACCGCGAACCATTTATACCGGCTGAACAGTACCGTCACTACAAAGGATAGCGTACATGGAGCGGTGGTCCCGCGGAGCCATGATCGAGGGCTCCGGCCGCCTGCCACCAGCCGACTGACGTTGGTATACACGACACATCTGCATTTAAGAAGCCGCTATCGTTATGCGACTAATCGATTGGTCGAAGCGAGTGCCACTGTCATCCATCCCTCTCGTCCATTTTTCTCTCTCGTATTCCGCGCACGCGCGTTACCGGATCATTCTCTTTTAAAAGTGGCGAAAAGTAAATAAACTCATGCGAACTGTTTACTAAGAGAAGTGAAGACGCGGTTGAAACCAAACATTTGAATTGAGACCATACGCAATTACGTCGGAGAAGTTCATATATTTGTGCGTTATATTTTTACCGAGAACATTAAATTTATTGGTTGTTAGTTTATTATAAGGAAAAGCTCTTTCGCCTTAGATGGTGGCTAGGGACGAAACGTCACTTGTTGCGCGGCGACTTTGTTCCGGCGATGAAACCCACGCACGCTATTGCACGCCATTCCTTTCCCTCTTGTTATTCGCTGGTAATTAATTCGACGTATTATGCTCATTCAAACAGGCTAATCATCCTATTATAATGATCAATTTGGCCAATGACAAATTAAACGAAACTGAAATACACGTTTCGATTAGGTATGGGCTTATTGAAATTTGTGTTACATAATCATATCGAAGCAGATATATATATTTGTTTTATTTAGAATATTAATTTGTTTCCAATTGTTATATAATATGCAAAACAATTAAGGATAAAAACCTTTAGTTGAAATATTTGGTGTATTTCGATAATCTCCATAAAATATGGGGAAACAGTCCGCCGATTGAACCTTTTGCGACTCTAATAATGACCCACTAACAAGAAGGTGAGCGCGAATGAATGTTGTGAAAATTTCCTCAATTTTTATTGCCTCAGCCTACACAAATACGTTATAACTTATACCGAAATAATGACACTTATAAACGAAATTTCTATACAGTATCATTTTCCTCTTCATAAATTGTGGGATAATTGTTTGGAGAACCTGGTTATGCGAATAAATAAGAAAATTATTTCAATAGCATGCAATGGTAGCGGTCTCGAGTTTATGAGCGCGTCGCTTATTAAAGGAGACCAACCGGTTTCTCTACATAATATACACTGTGTCAATAAGAGCTCCACTCGTTCTGTATCCCATTCCCTTTACTTTCGACTGGCGCGTTTCAAAGCTTTATACCCATACAAAGGACTACAAAATTATTTACTGAACGCGTCTTATGCCGTCTCGTTATAATTTATAATCTAAATATTCTCAGTCGTACGTGTATCTCTTAAACGTCTCTTGAACGTTCCAGTTTCCTTTTACATTTTTTATACAAATAGAAACGCAATGTAGGAGGAACATAAAATAGCTTTTTGTCAGCAAATAGTACTTTTCCGTACGGATAAGTAGAATAAAGTAGAAGAATTTAATGAATAGGACGGATGCGATTTTGCTTGAACTTCCACTATCCTTAATCAAATTATTGAAAAATTACATAGTTGTCAAAATACAAAAATGTTTTATATGTTAAGGGTTCCTAGTTGTACTTCAACTTACTTATAAAAGCTTTGTGTGAGATTGTTACTAATGGATTGAATTCGAAGTGTAGCCAATAGGGTTCAAGAATACTTAAGTAATATACCTGGGCGAGTATTGCAGTACTATTGTAGTATATCTACGGTCATTCGTGGCTATCTTTGAGAGGGGTATTTATTGTACGTTTTTTTAGGCCAAATGACGCCCACCGCAGGACGAAGTCTGGCTGGTAGCGATGATGGTAAAGTTATTTATTAGTATATATGGATATTCAGAATCAGATTTTTATTCATGTAAACCATTATAGTATTTATGAATCGTCAGAAAAGTAACAAAGATTCTACCATCACATTGGAATGTCATTCCTGTGGAGAAGAAGAAAGCAAGAAACTCCACGGTTGCTCTTTTAAAACAGTATTTTTACATTTTTTCCATCTACATTTGTTGTGGGGTATCGGAGAACAATAGAGGTGAGTCTAAATTAAATTAACCAACCTATACTCTTCGTGAGAATGGTTACATGGCTCTCTCATTTACAGAGAAAGAAACGAGAAAGAAAAATGGTTCTCTCATTTAGAAGGAAAAAAGGGGATTTTAAATAATAATGGCTGAACAAGTGATTCATATTCAGGTGGAGCTGGAACAGCACCTATCAATCATTTTTGTTTTAAATAATCATGTAAATATAATAAGCTCGCTTACAATGCGTACGTTTAATAGAAATTTTAATTTTATTTGCACTGACTTGAATGACGTCAAGTGGAATTTTATTATAAATCTAGCCATAACCCGCGGCTTCGCACCCGTTTCTTTTGTAATTTGAGGTAGGAGTTAGCATTATTCCAAGACTAAAGAGACGTCAGCCGTGTTAATATGGAGAAATAAAATCCAGTATCCCCCAGAAATCATGCATTTCCCGAGTTAAAAAGTAGTCTTAAACAATCTGTTAAAACAATTCTGAATGACACGGACAAACAAACAATTTTTTTTATAGTGCCCGTATGCACTTAAAATATCTTCTTTATTTCAAAATCACAAATCTCAAATCAATTCTTGTGCGCTGTGCGGGGATTGTACCTGCTACTATTTGACAAAGTAAGTTAAGCAGTCTACGTCTTAACCGTTAAACCAAGTCATCTTTGTTTTGCAAAAGTATTTATAAACATTAACTTAAAAATGAGTAAATTTTTGATGTAAAACAATTTCAACAGGTCCCCAGGCTTCCAGTCACCTGTGAAGAGGAAGAGGGAAATCGAAGGATTGCCAGGCTTTCTTCAGCCTATCTTTGAGCCTTTAGGCAGGCCGGTAAAAATCCTCCAAATGTATATTGGAGTGATTTTATATACCACTTACACGGATAATATCGGCATGATATAGTGTGTGAACAAAGTTACCTGTTTTATATTACTATTTTACGACTTAAGATACTTCAGATAGTATATCTATCAATCTATATCATCAAGTCAGATCCCTTGCAGGGTAGGTAGAGAGTACAGATTTCCAACAGGTCATTTTCTTACAGACCTTTCTGGCTTTCTCCACTCTCATAGTCCGTCTTATACACGCTCGCCGAATACGGAGACTCTTGACTTGCCCTTCGGATAAGAGACGTTCTATTTGGTTATGGTAAGATAGTCTAGGTCTTCCCCAATATCAACGTTCTTCCACTTACTCATTTCATATGCGTGTTGTTTCTTTCATATTAAATTTATTTATAATCCGTTCAGCCGTTTTGGTATGAAGCAATATTAGATATATTATATTGTATATATTGCTATGCTATATATTTTTCAAGATAAAAAGTGTTTTGTATTATTTCACGATGTAAGACACCTTCAAATAAAGTTTCAATGGAATTTGTTCAGCCAGCTATGTTGCAAGAACCGTGATTCTTTCTGGGATAAAAAGTATCTCGAATATTATTTAGAGACCTAAAATACTTCGAAAGTGTTAGAAAGATCCATTCTGCCATTTTAGTAGGAAAAAATAACGAATATCCCGGAAGAACCGTGTTATATACCGTGTAGAAGTTGACAAAATATTGTATATTTTGCCAATTTCCTCTCCATTTCAGGTTCATACCCTTGGACAGATAGACAGACAGACAAACAGACACGAAAGCCAAAATTTGTAGAATTGGCTTCTACATCAATAGAATGATATCCGTGGGTTATTTCTAAAAAATATACACAGACATGACTTCCTTGCAGTTTTATTATATGCAGTATGTAGAAATATAGATGCTTTACTTTTTCCTACAAACTGTTTGATTTCCTGAAAATATAAATATCAACTATGTTGTCTGTCATATGAAATATCTCCATGCTAAGTTTCACTGACATCTGAAGAGTATTTTTGGAACAATGAATGATAATTCAAAATCGACTTTTTTCTCTTTCCTAAAAAACTGTCAAGTTTTTCGAAAATATAAGTATACAGAGTTGTTACCTTTTGTACAGGTTACAATTACAAAAAATTTCATTGAAATCCATCAAACCGGTTATGAATAAAGTGTCCTTTTAGAAATACAATGTTTGCTTATTTTCGTCTTATCTAGAAAAACCTTTTGATTTTCCGAGGTAAATTCTATACAATACGTTAGCCAATATTTTAATGTATCTGCATACAAAGTTTCATCAAAATCTACCAGGCGGGGTAGGTTTTGCGTGATGCCGGTTCATACCCTCCGACAAAGCGACAGACAAACAGACACGAAAGCCAAAAATTGTAGATTTGGCTTCTACATCGATAGTATGATACCCCTGTGATTTGATGATTATTATTTCCTAAAAATATTCCATGTACAGACACGACTTGTTTACTGTTTTATTATATGTATGTAATATAGATTTAAGACAGTACCCCATGAAACACGTGTCAATTTTATACACCGTCACGCCTATATTCCCCAAGCGGGGGTGGCAGAGGTGCACTGAGTACACCCACGTTTCGCCGACGATGTTAGGTCCCATGTAATAGGGGGCGAGCCTATTGCCATATACCGGGCACAATTCCAGACTTCGGACTCGTACTGGGAAGTTTTCGTTACAAAAACTACACTTGTCCGACCTAGGATTTGAACCCAGGACCTCGTGATCACAAAGCGATGCGCTTTGCCACTAGACCAACGAGGCAGTCTCAATGTCAGTGTCAATTTTAGACAGACGAAATTGCGGTTGATGTAATTTGTTTCTATGTAAATTTGTAATAGAAACAATACTTATCACCTAGCTGATTAAATAGATCTAAATGTTTATATAATATACTAAAATATACTGACGCGGGACCGTCATGATATTGGCTTCTTTAAACAATTCTCTTAATGAGTCTCGACTACCTAAGTTCTCTCGTCTTTTTCACGAGACCTGGGTACGGTGACGTTTAAACATATTCCATTTCACGCATATTCTATTTAAGAATATTGAAAATATAGAATCCAAAAAAATATAAAAGTACCGCAAATATCTACTTTAGTTTTCATTTAAATCATAAGCTGTTCATAAATTTGCGTAATTATTTAAAAAATCTAAAACTTAATAAAACTCTATTACTCAATTATGTAAATTGTAACGGTTTGCGTTTTAGGAACGGACACAATGAAATCGTTATACAAAATCGATTGCCGATTTTTCACGAATATATTATTCTATGTATCTGACTGGAATATTTAGTATTCTCATGGTCAAGAAATTTATAATTAAACGTGAATGTGCTATCTTGACATCTTAAAACAGAGACTATTATAATTTTTTTAAATAATACACGTAAGTGACGAATGAAGCGATTCGTCAGACGATTTTTCTGACCAATGGCTCGATTTGTAAATAAATAATGAGATATTTTATTTTGTTCTCTTTTTGTTCATAAATTATTTTTATTATAAATGTCGATTCATTCTTTGATATAAATTTTCTCGATACGATATTCGATTGATTCTAATTCACACTTACTACATTTCTAGAAACGTCAAATTCTAAACTCCAACGTACCCATGACTGGTGAAAAGGACTATAATAGTACTTTTTTGTAAGATAAAAAGATAAAAAAAAATGTTTGTATGTATACTTATTCCCGATTATACATTTAATAGAATAAGAAATCTAATCACAGCAGTATGTTGTTGTGAGTACATCGAAGGCTATATCAAATATAAAATTTGCGTCTGCTTGTATAAATTTATTAAATCGAATAACCCTCTAAAATCAATTCTTATAATTCAAATTACAAAATAACTGTTTAAATTTTTCAAGACAGAAAAAATAACTAATTTAACCCGGCAACTGCTATGGGGTCAATTCATCCATAGGTCCCGCGACCCCGCGGTCTGTACGTAGCTAGGCACGGCAGGCGACTTAACATTTAGCAGGGAGCCGCATGAAACGACGCGGAAATTCCCACTTACTCTGTGATTGCCACACTAGGGGGGTTAATGTCATCGTTGATTTCGAATGCCGAATGCGCTTAGCGGGATAACTGCTTCCACGTTTTTACGTCCTTACGACCAATTGGAGCTAAACTTTGGACGGCATTACCGTTTTTATGTAGCAAAAATGCTGTTTGGGTTTAACGTGTTGCGGTTCAGAGGTAATGTGAATGGTGCTGAAGCAATTTGTGACTAACGATAGTTTATATTGAGTTTGAATATTTAAACATTTAACTATGTTACAGTGGAGTGGAGACAACGGATTGGCAAACGTAATGCAGGACGCCCTCAGGCTAGGTGGAGCAATGATCTTCATAAGGCGGCTGGCACAAATTGGATGAGAGTAGCCGAAGATCGTACCCAGTGGCGTGAAATTGGAGAAGTCTATGTCCAACAGTGGACTACAGTGGCTGCTGATGAACTTTTTACCATGACACAGAACGTGTCTTATCTGAAGGACAAGTGAAGTCTTTGTAACCGGCGAGCGCAGACGAACTATAAGAGTGAAAGAAGCCACAGAGATATGTAAGAACCCGTTCGAAGTCTGTACTCTCTGCCTTACCCGCAACGCATCTGGAGTGTTGGTGTAAATGATAAATAGATTGGGACCGCTGCTAAAAGTAATCTAAGTGTATTACAAAAAGCCCAAAATAAACTAGTAAAAATTTTATTTAACTATGGTTATCGAAAATCGCCACAAAAAGTATATGATGACACAAAAATATTGAACATTACACAAACATACATCTACTATACATGCATACTAATACGCAAAATATTAAATAATGAAATTCATACTACATTAGCTTTTTCCAAAAAACAGCAAGAACACAAAATGAAATTACGAAGAGCAAGTTACCTCGTTCTACGCCCACCCAGAACAAACTATGGAAAAAAGAATATTAAATTTGAAGGTGTTAATATTTACAATAAGCTGCCGAAAGATATAAAAGACGCCAAGAGTATGACTAGTTTCAAAAAACTATTAAAATTACATGTTACAAATGCGTGTAACTAAACAGAGACATGCATTTGTGCCTAATACCTGTCACCGTTCAACTGATACACATATACATAAACAAATATACATAATAAATAAATAAATAAAACATACATATAAAAAAAAATACACTTAATACAAATATAACCATTTAACCTCTCAACTAAACAAGTTAATAAATATTCTTTCCAAATCTATTCTAAAATTCTTATAATTGCAAACCACATTCAATGCCATATCTAGTCTAACTTTACATCCGTGTTTGTTGTGTTCATTTTGTACCGTAACATCTTTGACTACCCACTTTTGATTTATAAAAATATTTTAACGAAAACATATTTTCTGTACGCTAACCTTAAGTTTATTTTTGTTAAGTTTTAATTTCTCTGTAATTAAATTAGAGTTGTTCTTAAAGAGAAATAAAGATTCTTAAACCTGAACTTTATAGTGTTTATGTTGTTAGATGTTTTTCTTTCACAATAACGGTGTCTACGGGCTAATTCCGATATGCTAAGTGTCCTCCAGCTCGTAAAACATAACATTAGTGTACAGAAACATTATCGTAATTGCTACACCAAAAGCATTATTTACAAAACTAGTTTGTTTTTACAGTGATACGTTTATTTGGATTACGCATCGCTCTGTTATCATTAAAGGCACAACAGTTAACTGTTACAGTTTGCAATAATCAGTGCAAGTGTGAGTAAGCGTGAATTGAAATAAAACACAGAGGTGGATTATAAATACAAGAACGTTATACAATGCAGTTAAACAGGTCACTTTTATATAAACACATTATGTATTTAAACATAATGCTATTTATTGAGAGAAACCCCAGTGTTGGGTTTTCTCTCAATAAATAAACATACATTGGGCAACAGGATAAGATTTATCTATCTCTGTCTATCTATATCATCAAGACAGATCCCTTGCGGGGTAGGTAGAGAGTACAGAGTTTCGACAAATTCTTTCTGTACAGATCTCTAGCTTCCTCCACTCTCAACTATTTTATTACAAATAAAAGAGAGAGATTTACAAATAAAAAAAATGTATGGTCCTGTGGTCCCTACGTGTGTGGTGACCAGCCTACGCGGTCGGGTTGAGGACAGCGTACAATTGTTTGTGGTAATTTGCCGTGGCTGGGTGCCTTTATACGTCTGTATCGTTTTTTTGTATGATAATTTTTGGCATTTCTATAGATGGAGTATACAAGACGTATAGTAAATAACACAAAGACTCAGACACCTCGATTAGAGAATTGCTTCACAAATTCAATATGGAAACCAAAAACCTAATCGCACCTATATTAAAATGGCGAAAACCCGATTTTTCGCGAACACGTCTAATCATAGAAATCCGCTAAACGTAGCCCCCAGACACCGCCCTCGCCGGCGAGGTTGAAGAATCCCTTGCCCGCCGCCCGGTGCAGAGTGTAACACTGTGACACCTAGTATACGCCCTCCCCCATAGCGACTGCCCAAGCCGAGGCCGTTCCTCCTTGAGGCGCCCTTGAGCTAATTGCCCTCTTGCCCATCTGGCTCGAGCGTAGTGGTTTCACGCTCGCCCTCTTGTCCGGTGAAGCTGTAAAGGCCTCGCGGCCAACAGCGTGGATTATTCACACAAACACACACACACACAATCCATCTATAGAAATGCTTAAAATTATCACACAACAAACTAAGCGAATACAATCGTAATAAGACCTCCAGCCAAGGCAAGTTACTTTTCTCGGTCTGACCGCGTAGGCTGGTCACCACACACGTGGGGATACAGGAAAATATATTTTTTCATTTTTAAATCATACAATTGTGGAGAGTGGAGGAAGCTGAGATCTGTACGGAAAGAACCTGTAGGAACTCTGTACTCTCTACCTACCCCGCAAGGGATCTGTTTTGATAATATACAAGATGTATAGTAAATAACGCAAAGACTTAGACACCTCGATTATCTAATTTATCAAGCAATTATCTAATTGCTTCACAAATTCAATATAAAAATCAAATTCACAAATTTGAAGGTTTTTACCCCTTTTTTAACCCAACGCACAACGAAACTTGTGTGTGTATGTATGCGTTTTAAGATATATGTTTTAGAAATGCATTGCAATCTCTGTATTGCTTTGAATCTGAGCTTTGAAAAAGAATAAATTGTATTTGTTATAGTGCACTGAAGGAGTAACTATTTTTTAAATTAAAAAATTGATCCACTTAATATTCGTTGGAATCAATTCTTTTGCCGATTAAGAGTAAACTACTTTAAGGTCTTGCATTAATCAAGTTACACCTGGATGGATAAAATAAAAATATTTTATTTAGTTTTTGAATTTATCTTCACTATCACCTGAACAGCTACTTCTGCAAATTCTGCGGGGATACGAAACAACAGTCTTTATAAACAATACCCACATCCCGCTATAGAACTGCTTAAAATTATCACATAGCAAACTAAGTGATTACAGTCGTGTAAACATTAAACAATAAAGGCACCCAGCCAAGGCAAGTTACCGCAAACGATTGTTTACACTGCGTCGTAGACTAAACACTACTTAAGCTGACAGTTCGTTGTCATCCAGATGCTTAAACTTGATTAATAGACGATTTGGGAACGGCCTGATTAATACACAGGACCGTTCGGAGGCTGACGTCTTGATCATGATCAAACAAAACCAAGAACTAATTATGGAACGGACGCCACAATATTACTTAAGCTTTTACGAATATTGAAACGCACGAACAATTGACGAAACAAATTCTCTATCACTTCCTGTGTTTTATAAAACAAACTAATCCTAAAGGGTTCCCTTTTTACTGATTGAGGTATGAAACCCTAAACAGTAGTCTACTAAAATAAAAAAAATCAAAAAAAGGAACCGACGTCAGAAAGCGCAAAAGTAGGATACCTAAGTTAAAAAGAAAAAAATAAATGTATAAAGTCGGTTGGTGCAATCGGACTTACAGACGATACTTACAAACGTATGTATATAGAACCTTCTCCTTTCTAGAGACGGTTAAAAAACGTGGCCCACACTTGAAATTATCCTTGTATCGTTGGTGCATTAACAAACATGGAATTCAAAAATAACAAATATTTATCAGTCACACAAAGATTTGTTCCGAATGGGTATCGAAACCGCGATAAGTTAGCGAAACGGCTTAGCCTCTGAACTAAGCCATCTTAGCGACACAGAAAGAACCAAACATGAAACACAACATAGCAACTACATAATCAACTTGAGTTTTTGCAAATCATAATTATTTTGGGTATAAACTAATATGTAGCGTTCAATTTATGGCAGTAACAATGTTTTTACTTATATTGATAGCAATTGCAACGCAATGCCGTTAATCGCAATGTTACGTAATCAGCCCGCGGCTGTATGATGGAATTTGATATAGGCCGTTGTTTGTTCGGTCTAGTTTGCTAAACGGTTTTGGTATACTCTAGCAACATTTATATGGAAGCTGAGTATATATTACTATACTGAGCCCGTTCAGGGTAGATAGAGAGGGCAATTATAATAAAATAGTTCATGAACTATCATACTATGATCAAATTATTAATCTATCTATCAATATCATCACGCCAGATCCCGTGCGGGGTAGGCAGAGAGTACAGAGATCCAACAGGTTCTTCCCTTACATACCTTTTTGGCTTCCTCAACTCTCATAGTTCGTCTCATACACACTCGCCAGTTACGGAGACTCTTGACTTGTCCTTCAGATAAGACTCGGTCTATTTGGTCTTGGTAACATAGTCTAGGTCTTCCCCGGTACTTACATCCTTCCACTTTCGCATTCTATATCTGTTTTGTCATTTTTTCTTCTGACATTCTTTCTACATGCCCGAACCAACGGAGCATACCCTTTCTCATCTTTACACCGATACTATCTTTCATACCTACTAGTTTTTTTTACTACGCTGTTGAATACGGTCGGTCAGCTTCACTCCGCACATCTTCCGTAGAGCTCGCATTTCCACCGCATTTATCCTATTTTCATTCTCCTGCTTACATGCCCAGCTCTCGCTACCATATAACAGCGTTGGGACAAGAACTCCGTTATGTATGGCCAGCTGCGCCTTTTTACTTAAATGCCGGCTCCCAAGTAGCTTTCCTATCGCACCATTTACTCTGATCCCTGCACTCACTCTTCTCTCTATGTCAACGGTGTATTTCCCATCCTTACTGAAGGCACATCCAAGATATACAAACTTATTCATTTGCTCCAGCACATCATTACCAACCACAATCATTGATCAAGTACACCATGTTTTACCTGATGAACTAGTTAAAAGTTCCCGTAACCGGCACTCGTGTAGGTTAGGAGAAACTGTAAGAGATCCTGTTAGATCTCTGTACCATCTGACTACTACGTAAGGGTCTAACGTGGTAAAATAGATAAAGATTATAGAATGTTTACATTTCTTCCGTTGACGCACGTTTGTGTGCAAAGGCCCTTGAACTCTGTCTCTATGGTCGGAGGTGGCACATCTCCCTCTAATTTACGGACGGCGTGGTCCAGTAGTTAAGAGCTTAAGTCGCTCCGCCTGGTAGATCGAGTAGTCGCAGGTTCGATTCCCGTACGGGAATCATATTTGTGTGACCTACAAAGTTGTTTTGTTTTTATTATCATAACAATTTGTGAAAATTCGGTGCAATGAGATTAATAATTATCCCACAAATTCTCCTCAAATATTTGTTTCTGGTCTGGATAAATGTATGACATATGTGAATTTCATGTTTGTAAACGCACCTACGATAGATGAATAATTCATAGTGGAGCTTCGTTTTTTAAAAAGAAATAGAGTGAGAGACAATACCAGATATACATAAGCCAGGATTGAAGAGAGTTGTTTGAATATTATGAATCATTTACTACGCCAGCACCCCGACACCATTAAAGTTTTATTTTGATTCGAATACGTGGGAACTGGTTAAATTTAGTACCTTTTTGTCGTCCGATCATCGATTTAATTTTCTATAAGGCTTTGGTGTTTGGTGGTATAGGCTGATATAGGCATCCCCTGCACCAACATCCGGGGGCCCTTGAGGTCTTGGGACGCTGAGGCGGGGCCTTAAGCGACCTTCACGTGCGACCCCGAGGAGGATGGCGGCGTGATGTGGCCCATGCCACCGTAATTCCCCACGTAAAAAGAAAGCTAATATAGCCAAAGAATAACGCTGTTTCTAAGTAATAGGCTACTAGAGCAAATGAAGTTTTCTATTCGATTCCTGGATGAAACAATAGTAACTATCACGAGTTAATAGCTCTCGACATCGAGTTCCTTTGTACGATCCAAAATACAGCGATCCTAGTGAATAGGGGAGGAATAATAAATATATATAATGTTATTTTATATATATATATATATATATATATATATATATATATATATATATATATATATATATATATATATATATATATATATATATATATATATATATATATGTAGTGATGGAAGACTTTTTAAAGGCACAAGAGGACTCAAAATTCATACTGCCCGCTGCCATATTCGATCCATTACATCCTCGCTTCCAGCTGGCCAAGGTGTGCCACCAATCCCCACTAGTTCCGCCACTTCGTTTACTTCAGCAACCCAGCCTACATTTCCTTTCGAAATCTTAATATCTCGTCTATACAGAAGCACACCGATAGTGAAACGTATTCCTAGAGGAGCAAGAGTGTCGTTAGCAAGATCTCTCTCTTTTACCATAGAAAAGTGTTTTGACAATAGTGAAAAATCCTGGCGAGATCTTTTTACTTTCGCGTTTAGTCACCTCCATGCCGACAAATCAATTAATACTACCCTTAATAATATCAGCCTATACTGCACACTGTTGGGCAAAGGCCTTCTCTCACAAATCGAGGTGAGAGAGATTAGGTCATACTCCACCACGCGGACCCAGTGCGTATTGGTGGAGGCAGGTTTGTGGCCACCTGCAGTTGGAACTTATCAAGCCGCCTTTAAGGCTTCCAACTCAGCTTAACGACTACCCTTACCCATCAATTAAAACAGCACTGTTTCACCCATTCCGACCCTGTACTACCTCCATTAGTTAATTGCCCCAGGATATATAATTTTAAACATAAAATTGAATCAAAAGTACAGGAGGGAGATCTCAGGAACGCTGCTCGCCTCTTATTTTCAAACGACACTCTTGCTCCCAATAATGACCTAACGCTAGATTCTCTCCGCGAGAAGCATCCCTCAGCCAACTCAGTCTCTCAGCTGCCAAATCCACCCCAAATTAACATTAAAAAATTGCAGATTAATGAAAAAGACGTTCTTGAGGCAATTATGTCGTTCCCGAGCGGCTCTTCCGGCGGCATCGACGGAATAACCCCTCAACATCTAAAAGACCTGGTTAGTGCATCCGCTGGAGACGCCGGCGGAGCACTTTTAAGCTCCTTAACAAAATTATGTAATTTTATGCTCGCCGGCCATGTTAATCGATCATTTCTTCCCTACCTCTACGGTGCGAGACTATGTGCCTTCAACAAGAAGGATGGTGGCATCCGCCCTATAGCAATAGGCGCCACGATCCGGCGGTTAACCTCCAAAATAGTTTGTAGACACATAGCCTCGACCCTTAAATCCAAATTTCAGCCAATTCAATTAGGATTTGGCAGCAAAGGGGGCTGTGAGGCAGCAGTTCATGCAACCAGAACCTTCGTCTTATCAAATGAGATGGAGGTTCTTCTCAAGGTTGACGTGAGGAATGCTTTTAATTCATTAGATAGGGCTGCCTTGCTGAACGAAGTAGCTTCTCAACTTCCCGAAATTTATCCTTATATTTGGCAGTGCTATAGTGATTCTTCTAAACTGATTTTTGGTGAAAACAGTATAGATTCAGCAGTCGGCGTTCAGCAAGGAGACCCTCTCGGCCCTGCTCTTTTCAGTCTAGGTATACATCGACACATCTCATCCTTAAAATCAAAATTGAATGTATGGTACCTAGACGATGGCACTTTAGGTGGCAAAGCCAATACAGTTTTTAGTGATTTCATCAAAATTAACAACACCTTTTAGAATCTAGGCTTGGAATTAAATCTGTCTAAATGTGAATTTTTTGTCTCAGAGAGTCTTCCTTTAAATGAAAAGCAGTTTATTACCGAAAAGTTTCAAAAGTTTGCTCCAGGCGTAAAAATTCTCAGTAGAAATTCGCTTTGCCTTCTTGGTGCCCCTCTATTTGACGACGGAGTCAAACCTTTCTTGGAATCTAAGATTAAACAATTTCAGGATAATTCTTTCAGATTGGGAGTTCTAAATCGCCATATTGCATATACTTTATTAAAATACTGTCTTTTCGTTCCAAAACTAACATACGCCACTCGCGCAAGCCCAATCTGGAAATTCTCGGCCCTTATCGACCAAATGGATACCGCCCTCAAAGATAACCTTGAGAAAATTCTAAATTTATCCTTAAATGAAGCATCCTGGACCCAAGCAACGTTACCTATTAGACATGGTGGTATCGGCGTGCGAAAAATTGCTAGTATTGCTCTACCGGCTTTCCTAGCCTCCGTTTATAGTGTCCAGGAACTGTGTTCAAAAATACTTTCCAACACAGAATTAGTAGCCGGCGCCGCGGAGGCTTTGGAGGCCTGGAAAAGGATTTGCCCCAATGACAATATTCCAAAGGAAGTTAACGTGCAAAAACTTTGGGATATGCCATTGGTGCAAATAGCGAAGGACTATTTGGCCGAAATTATCGTCAGTGACCGCGACCGTGCTCGTTTACTAGCGTTGGGTCAAAAGGAATCGGGTCATTGGCTTCATTCAATCCCTGCATCCAACCTTGGCACACTACTGGATAGTGAAAGTTTCCGGATCGCGATAGGTATTCGCTTAGGGGCACCGATTTGTGAAGAACACAGGTATCCGTGTGGAGCGGAGGTGGATCGATCCGGACTCCATGGGCTCTCTTGCCGCAAAAGTGCCGGCAGGTTTTCTCGCCACGGCTCGCTCAATGACATAATCAAAAGGACTCTTGCTACCATCAACGTTCCTTCGGTGTTAGAACCGGCGGGGATTTTCCGTGATGATGGCAAGAGACCCGATGGGATGTCCTTGATCCCTTGGGAACGGGGGCGGGCCCTTGTATGGGACGCCACGTGCGTCGATACATTGGCTCCGTCCCATCTCAGGGAATCAATATCTAGGGCGGGAGCTGCGGCTGAGAAGGCGGACCTGGGCAAACGGCGCAAATATGCTGCTATTAGCAACAATTATATATTTGTGCCGTTTGCCGTAGAAACATTGGGCCCATGGAGTTCGGCTTCAAAACAATTTATCAATAAAATAACACCTACGCTGATCACCTCCTCGGGTGACAAGAGGGCTGGCTCGTTCCTTGCTCAAAAGATTGGTCTGTCTATTCAGCGAGGAAACGCAGCCAGCATTCTTGCCACCATTCCACGCGGATGCGGTCTTTTTGATTAAGGTCTTTTTTTCTTTTTTGTTTTATTTTATATTTTAGTTTAAAGTGAGTGTTTTTATAGTGTAGTTATAATGTAAATAATATATATATATATATATATATATATATATATATATATATATATATATATTTATATATATATATATATATATATATATATATATATATATATATATATATATATATATATATATATATATATATATATATATATATATATATATATATTTTTTATTTTTTTTTAAAAACGTAGCCCCACACTAGGATTTAATCCTGTGTCGTGGGTGCGTTTACAAACATGAAAATTCCCATACACAAATACCCAGACCGGAACAAATAATTGTGGATCACACAAAGATTTGTCCCGTGCGGGACTCGAACCCGCGACTATTAGACGCAGTGGGCAGAGCGGCTTAAGCTCTTAACCACTGCGCTAAATTATTGTGATTAGTTAATTGCTATAACATATTAAGTTATTTTAGAAACAAGAAACTGTACGTATGTCCATACAGCAACAACATAGGTTTAAAGTTACTAAAAACTTCCACTTTAATCGATCTCTTTGAAAGTATCCCCTATGACCACATCGGGAACACAAAAACCTTTCTTAAAGTGCCTATTTTCCCTCAGGTTATGGCCGTATGAATACGTTGTTACTACACGTAATTTTCGAGGATCCATCTGGGTGCTGGGTCGCCAATATCAATTACATATTTTATACCGTCCAAGTAAACCCTATTAAAACAAAGCAATAACTATACCCACCCTTGACGATACCTAGAAGCGTCTTAATAACTCTTAAAGAAAAAAGCTAATAGATATAAATTCATACTAACAACGTCAATAACTCCATCGTTGAAGCAGATATCACACACGAAAAAGCTGACTTTTTCACGAAGAATATAAAGAGCCTATATTTACCGAGACTAACTCCTTTATCGATGACATTGATGTAAATTACTTACCTATCGCACCTTCTTTATCTTGTTTTCTTACCTCCTTCATTTATTTGCTTAGGGCTAAGCACAAACCATTTGACGTTATCGTAACGTCATCGAGAAATCGTGCTGTTACGTTCATCTATATTTAGTATATTTATAGTATGAACAGAAAGGAGGCGCTCGTAGTACTGTGCGACCGCGGTGTTCTTAGCAAACACCAAGGTTAGACTCGGTCGGTCTTAGATAGGAGACGTTACGGCGTTAATCCTGGTTACCACTTCATGTGGTTATCGTTAAGTCAAGTTAAAAGCATTTTTGGTGCCTTGATAAGATCTAACAGCAGGTGGCCACAAACCTGCCTCCACCAATCCGCACTGGGTCCACGTGGTGGAGTATGACCTAATCTGTCTCACCTCGATTTGTGAGAGAATGCCTTTGCAGTAGGACAATAAAGGCTGATATTATTATAATTTATTATATGAAAAGGATATCATATCAACTCAATAGGGGCATGCTACTCGTAACAATATGTTCTTAGTAAACTCACTTATCTTGGTATATCTAGTCTTCGTGTATTGTCTGCATCGAACGAAATTGACTTTGTACGAAGTTATTTGGGATAAATTAGTTAGATTAAGTGCTTAAAGTAATTTAACCATCTGTATGCTTGACTGTTTTTATTGCCGGCGTGCGCGAGTTTTGAGATTAGGAGCGACGCCTCCCATAAGCCGGCTATTATACTGTGTGGACCAAGACTTTATAACGACTTTTATTAGTATTTTAGTTATATTTTGGATTTTTTACAGTCACGTCCATGTTTAATAAATGGGGGTAGTAAAAGTGTAATGCGGACACACATTTTGTCGACGATGCTAGATTCCGGGGTAATAGGGGTTGGGCCTATTGTTATTATACATGATTTTTGGTACTTTTTTTTCAATGGAAAAACTGTAATGACACTTGTTCCGACCTAGGATTTCAAGCCAGGACCTCGTCTTACCAAGGGCACCGTACAACACAGAGGCAGCGCAGTGGATAAGAGTTTAAGACGACCCGCCCACTGTGTCTAATAGTCGCGGGTTCGATTCCCGTACGGGACAAATCTTAGTGTGATCCCCGTTTATTCATTTCGGTCTGGGTATTTGTGTATGTGATTTTTTATATTTGTAAACGCACCCACGACACAAGAATAAATCCTAGTGTGGGCTACGTTTTATTAAAGAAACAATAAAAATAAAGAAAGAAACAGAAACAAACAAAACTTAGCCACACATGAATTATTCCTGTATCGTGGGTGTATCTACAAATATGAAATTCACAAACACAAACATCTAGACCAATGCAAACATTCATGAGCTACCCAAATATTTTCCCTATGCAAGGATCGAACGTGCGACAAATCAATCCTGAAGCTGTAGCGGCTTAAGTTCTTAAATACTGCACCAAGGGTATATATTCTTTTAATTAATTAATATGTACTCGCTGTCTAAGCAAACAACTTTTTCCCACCAATCTTAAAGCTTGTCGCTAAGTTACCCACTTCCTCAACGAAGACAGTAAAAACAGAATTTCAATAAAACTAAACTAGGTAGATACACGACGTCCTTCTTTTATTATGTAACATTATAATAAAAATCAATAACGCGAATTAATTAATCCATACATACGCGCCATAAACATGAGCAGAACAATATCGAAGAGGGGACGCGGGCAGGGCTACCAAATACCTTGAAATCACGAGAAATTCCGTAATATACGGACAAAATATTTCCGAAGGATGCTAAATAAAAAATATTGGATGGATTTCCAAAAATATTTGATTAAGGAATACTACAAGACTACGCCGATGTTATTCGCGGTCACTTAAAAACGTTTTGTCAAATATTACACACGAACTTAAACCTTTTACGGACTCATTAGAAATACATGACTATGTTTTATTTTCTCATATCAACCCTGATTTATTCTGTTCAGTAAGTAGGTGAAGCATCCACCAATTAGGTATTATGACCGTTGTCAATATGAGGAGTATCTTTGCATACTAACTTTTCATACTATTTTTTTTAATACCCGCAGCAATCCAAACCTTTGGATCACACAAATCTATATGTAGTCTTTTAAGTAACTTCCTTGCGAGAATCGATATAACATCTTTTAGCGTAAAAGCACTGGTTAAGCTGCTAAAAGATTAGAATTGCAAAACATTCTCGATTTATTGCCAACCCTAATAAAATTTCTCACTAATGAAATGTAGCCGTGCGCCGAGCGACGCTGG
Organism: Phalera bucephala; assembly: GCA_905147815.2. NCBI lineage: Eukaryota > Metazoa > Arthropoda > Insecta > Lepidoptera > Notodontidae > Phalera > Phalera bucephala. The sequence continues at coordinate 17,209,967 of LR990613.1, forward strand.
GGCGCAAATGTAGCGAAACAAACGAAGCAAGTTCCCCCACCGGAGTACCGATACGAACAATGCTGTTTGTCTATACATCAGACGAATCTTTCTCGTTATGAACAGTCCGTATAATATCTTTCTTTGCAAACTCAATCCGGGGAAAGATGGAACTATTATTTTTAGTTATAAAAGAAACATGTACAAGTTGGGCAGTCACTTTCCAACTGGTTGTTGATACTAGTTTATCTACAGTCATACAAGGATCGTGTAGCCCGCGGCCAAAATCGGAACTAAGGCTGTCATCAATTGAAATGTCACTTCACGACAGTCACAGAGTTGCCGTTTGCTATAAAAGGACATTGTTCTGCGCCGATACATGAACTTTTGCCCCAGAACCAACATTGATGAAAGAATACTTGTATGATTTCAATTCACCCATAAATAAATTTAATGTATTTATAACGGACAAGCGGGTGAGTTGTAATATTGCACAAAAAGTATTAGATTTTAATATTTATTTATTTATTTATCCAAACCTAGCACTATCTTTACAGGTTTCTCCAATACAATAGTGTTGCATTTCTAAATTATATAATAATAATAATGATTTAATATATAATTCAGTAGCGATTAATACATATGAGTTTATATTGTGTGTTGACAAACTAATGTCGGCGATTTCGATATAGGTACTTACAATACTTTGAAATATTCCTTTTAGATTGCAAATTGTCCGTTAGATACGGATATTTGCCATTATTTTAATAAAATAAATAAATAACGATGGCATGGGTCAAATATGCTGTAAATGTCATAAGCAACAATGGCTCTTGTGAGATGGAAATTCGCAGAAGAATCGGGATGGCAAAAAGCCATGTCACAGCTGGATAAGATATGGAAAGACAGAAACATCTCTTCCAACACCAAGAGCTTAGTTCGAGCATTGGTGTTCTCCATATTTATGTACGGTGCCGAGACATGGACCATCAAGAAGGCTGACCGCGACCGCATTGATGCCTTTGAGATGTGGTGCTGGAGAAGGATGCTAGGTATACCATGGACAGCACACCGCACTAATGTGTCAATCCTAGCTGAACTCAGGATCCAAACTCGACTGTCCACTACTTGCCTGCGCAGGGTTCTAGATTATTTTGGTCAAATTGCTAGGAAAGGCAGTGACAAGCTCGAAAACTTGATGGTCACCGGTAAACTTGAAGGCAAGCGACCACGAGGAAGGAGCCCAACACGCTGGACGGATCAGATTCGCACAGCTCGTGATACCACGTTTCACGATGCTCTGCACTCGGCTGCAGATAGGAGTGGATGGCGACTCATCATCCGCAGAAAACTGCTCTCTAACATATGACCACGACCCTCAGTAATGAGGAAACCGACGCTAGAAGGAGGAGGAGGGTCAAATGTTTGTTATTTCTGGGGCAATTTTCGACAATGTCCTTTACCCAAGTTCTTTATTTAATTAGTAACCGTCTGGACCCACCTATACAAATATTTCCCTTGAAGAACGAAATTTTACTAAATGATAAACTTTATTTCACACCAACGCCCACATGTCAATGTCATCAACGGGCCAAAAATTCCTTGTCGCACCATATCTCTCTATCTATATCATCGCGTCGGATCCCTTGAAAGGTAGGCAGAGAGTAGAAAGTTCTAACAGGTTCTTTCCTACTACTATTAGTCCTAGTATTGTTGATAAAGAGTTATAAAATGAAATGAGTGTGTGTATTGCCAGGTAAATGTAGGATTGATTGACTTTTTACAAGCTTTTATTTTACAAGGTTTTTTATCGAAAATTCTCAATAGCAATCTAGAATCTGAAACTGTGCTCGGCATTATAGCAATAGGCTTGCGCCCTATTACAATTGGATTCGTATCATGCGCCACTGACCAAAAAGGCAATCAAAATACTTATTTATGGTCTATAAAAAAAAACACCGTCACGCCTATATTCCCCAAGCGGGGGTGGCAGAGGTGTACTGAGTACACCCACGTTTCGCCGACGATGTTAGGTCCCATGTAATAGGGGGCGAGCCTATTGCCATATACCGAGGACGGACGATTTAGCGCAGTGGTTAAGAGCTTGAGCTGCTCCACCCACTGTGTCTAATAGTCGCGGGTTCGATTCCCGCACGGGACAAATCGTTGTGTGATCCACAATTATTTGTTCCGGTCTGGGTATTTGTGTTTGTGAATTTTCATGTTTGTAAACGCACCCACGACACAGGAATAAATCCTAGTACTGAGTACACCCACGTTTCGCCGACGATGTTAGGTCCCATGTAATAGGGGGCGAGCCTATTCATATACCGGGCACAATTCCAGACTCCGGACTCATACTGGGATTTTTTTGTTAAAAAAACTACATTTGTCCGTCCTAGGATTTGAACCCAGGACCTCGTGATCACAAAGCGATGCGCTTTGCCACTAGACCTACGTCTAGTCTAGTCTATCTATCTATATCATCACGCCAGGTCCCTTGCAGGGTAGGCAGAGAGTATATTCCAACAGTTTATTTTCTTACAGACCTCTCTGGCTTCCTCCACTCTCATAGTTCGTCTCATACACGCTCGCCGGTTACTGAGACTCTTGACTTTCCCTTCAGATAAGATATGGTCGATTTAGTCATGGTATAATAGTCTAGGTCTTCCCCGGTAGCTACATTAGGCGGCTTTTACATTGTATATCTGTTTTGTCATTCTTTCTTCCGACATTATTTCTACATGCCCGAACCAACGGAGCATACCCTTTCTCATCTTTACACCGATACTATCTTTCACACCTACACGCTTTCTTACTACGCTGTTGAGTATTCTCAACGGTCGGTCAGCTTGACTCCGCACATCTTCCGCAAATCTTGCATTTCGACCGCATTTATCCTGCTTTCATTATCCTTACATAACCAACTCTCACTGCCATATACATAACAGCGTTAGGATAAGCACTGCGTTATGCATGACCAGCTGCGCCTTTTGGCTTAAATGCCGGCTCCCGAACAGTTTTTCCATCGCACCATTCACTCTATTCCCTGCATTCACTCTTCTTTCTATGTCAACAGTGTATTTCCCTTACTGAAGGCGCATCCATGATATTCAGACCCCCTCACTTGCTCCAGCACATCGTTACCTACCAAAATCTTCGAATACGCTCTGGTTTCTTACCGTTTAAAATCCATAATTTTGGTTTTCTTTATATTCAAATGTACATACATTTTGTTTGTAGTGCAAATAAAAATAATAATTCAGCCTATACTGTCTTACTGCTGAGCAAAGGCCTTCTTTTATAAATCGAGGTGAGAGGGATTAAGTTATACTCCATCACGCGGACCCAATGCGGATTGGTGGAGGCAGGTTTCTGGCCACCTGCGGTTGCGATTATACCGATATTTGATTCGGTCTGTATGTATAAGTATGTAAATTTCAAGCTCGCACGCCCGACACATGAATAATAACTAGGTGCTTCTACATTTTAATATTATTGTATATCATATCTGAAAGAAAAGTCAAAGAGTCTCCGTAACCGGTGAGCGTGTGTAAGACGAACTATAAGAGTGCAGGAAGCCAGGGGCGTATGTAAGTAAAGAACCTGTTGGAACTCTGTACTCCCTGCCTACCCCGCAAGGGATCTGGCGTGATGATATAGATAAATAGATTGTATATCATTAATTAAAGACACAAACTCGACAACAGAGAGAACGAAATAATGTAATTGCAACTACTAACGTTACTATATCTATCTATCTATATATAGCATCACGCCAGCTCCCTCGCGGGGTAGGCAGAGAGTACAGAGCTCCAACAGGTTTTTTCCTTACATACCTCTCTGGCTTCCTCCACTCTCATAGTTCGTCTCATACACACTCACCGGTTACGGAGACTCTTGACTTGCCCTTCAGATAAGACACGGTCTATTTGGTCATGTTAGGATTGTCTAGGTCTTCCCAAGTACCTACATCCTTCCACTTACGCATTATATATCTGTTTTGTCATTCTTTCTTCTGACATTCTTTCTATATGCCCAAACCAACGGAGCATACCCTTTCTCATCTTTACATCTGAACACTTTACATCGATACTATCGTTACAATAAGTTGTAATGGTGTAATTTGCAATGTTATTATTATTGTATATCAAGCAAACACGTGGTTACGCAGTCACTGCCTCCATTATATAATAACTAAGCGGATACACAAACGGGGCTTATATAAGTCAAACACTGTGATAGATACCTTGGACATTATTCGCTTAAACCCAACGCAGCACGTTACGATAACTTCATAAAATGTTAGTGGAATGGTATTTTTTTTGTTTTAAAACGTAGCCCCACACTAGGAACAATTCCTGTATCGTGAATGCGTTCACAAGCACGGAATTCTTACACAAACGCCCAGGCCGAAACAAACATTTGTGGGTCACACAAATATTGGTGCCGTCCGAGAATAGAACCCGCGACTACTCATTAAGATCTAAACCACTCGTCCAAGCCGTCCACCAAATTCTGTATGCCACTGGAGTTTTGAGAGAGATTTCACCAAGTTATCGTAACACACCGCGTTACGTGTTTAAATGGTCATGTCGAATAAGGGCCTGGTGAGTTTACACTAATATTTAGCTCGGGACCTCGCCACATCGTAATGAGATGACACGTACGGAGTACATGAACACCGCAAAAATAAAGCGCTCGATCACTTCGTCAGATGATATGACGTGAATTATGTTATTACACACGATGTTTATTAAATGAATAACGAGCTAAGAGTTGCTATATAAATTGCCTTAGCTTAGGCACGCATTACTATTTTTTTTTACGTAGCCCCGCTCTAGGATTTATCCCTGTGTCATGGGTGCAGTCACAAACATGAAAATTCACACACACGAATACCCAGATCTAAACAAATAATTGTTGGTCACACAAAAATTTCTCCCGTGCGGGAATCGAACACGCGATTATTCGACCCAGTGGGCGGAGCGGCTTAAGCTCTTAACCACTGCGCCAAATCGACAGTCGGGACCTAGGAACTAATTAACTAATAACTATCTAGGAACTCATTTTTTTTTAATAGAGACATTAGTGAAATCTAGAAGACGTGACTTTAGTAAAATGTAGAAGAAAAATATTTAAGTACGGGAATAATATTTTGCAACGAAAAATCAAGTGGTCAGAACAAGGTGCTAACAATAGCACCTAGAGAATAGATACAAAAATCTTGTAACTTAAAGAAAACTTCACCGCAATCAACGTAATACTGAATTAACCAAGTGCTCTATTTTTATGGTTTTCTCATAACTTGCTGATTCTCAGTGCAGAGGCTCTTGTATAATATTACCTACCTATTACTACCTACGGCTCTTGTATATATTGTTGACACATGAAATGAAAGTAAACAATCAGATTACGTTATGCATATTCAAGATCAGTGTTGACGCATTTCAATTCAAAACTACAGTTTTGAATTGAAATGCGTCAACACTGATCTTGATACATACATGTAAACCCTATACTTAACCATAATATACAATACATCGCTGACCTGAGGGCTTAGCACGAAAATCTTGATGTTACCGTGACGCTAGCGAGTTTATATGTTATCCTCGTCACAATGCAGTTTTATAAATAAACATGAATGTGATAGCACGCTTACTGGCTAGCCACTAACGTCGCTCTTTTCGTGTGTGTGTGTGAATGATGTACCCTGTTGGCCGCGAGGCCTTTACAGCTTCACCGGACTTAAAGGCGAGCGTGCAACCATTATGCTCTAGCCAGCCAGAAGGGCAAGGGACGACATACTCGAGGGCGTCTCGAATAGAGGCTCGGTTGGGACAGTCGCTGTAGGGGGACGGGTGCACTACTAAGTGCACCGGTCAACCGCCGGCTATGGGAGGGGATACTAAACGCTGTATACAAGGAACTAGCGATGGGCGACTATTACTAAAACAATTGAATCATTCGATTGTTCTGTTTATTCGAATGCAATCAAATGACAATCACAATTCTTCGATTGTTGATCGATTGTTAATTATGCTGCCCAGCTTTTCGACCGCGCGCGCGTATTGAGTAAGCAATTGATTGCACCATCGATTGTTTTGGTATTGTTCAATAGATTTGAATTTGGATTTGTTTTGTTTTAATTTTCCATATAATAATGCATGTGTATAAGTAATTAGTAAATAAGTATAATTCATAAAAATACTTTGGGATTTGTGGTAACCTATCATCATGCCAGATCTCCTGCAAGGTAGATTTAGTAATTATAAATACGTTAGATTTGTTTATATTCATCTATAATTCGATCTATATTTCCAATTTAACCTAAGTCCCTTACCGACATGACTTTCTCCGACAGAAATTCCTGATCAACTAAAAATCATTGCTAACAAACGAAACATTCCCCCCGAATTGAATGTACCCTGCGCGTTGGACAATGCACCGTCGATTTCCATTCGTTCGTTGATTGTTATTCGATTATATTTTTGTAAGGACAAATGAATCGACAATCGAATGTGTGTAACTACAATGGTCGATTCTTTCAATAGTTTTTTTCGTAACGATCGCCTATCGCTACTTGAAACTAGCTGATATATACCTGTTCGTTTGAGGTTCCAGAGCTACAAGTAAAATCGAATCCACGACTATTAGACACAATGGGTGGAACGGCTTAAGCTCTTAAACATTGTCGGCAAAATGTACACAGTACACCTCTGCCGCACTACTTGGGTAATAAAGTTGTGTACTTTAATAATCCAAATAATATTAAAAATTTAAAAGTAACTTTGTCTATAACCCCAAATTTTGATAGATTTTGATCAAATTCAGCAAGGAAATACATTTTATCCAGGGGAAACTACTTTTACCTATTTTTTTAAGGTATATACGGCAGTTCTATACCTTTTCGTTGTCATCGATATCTATAAAAAAACTAAGAAAAGCCTAAGAATAAGGTGGACGAAGTTGCCGGTACAGCTAGTTTAAAACAAATATTACAGTCAGCCAGTAAAGTCTATAAGAAAAGAACCTGTTGGAACTATGTACTTTTTGCCTACCCTGCAAGAGATCTGGCATGATGATGCAGGTAGAAGTATTAAAGTATAACTGAACAAACAAAAATAACGTTAATATGACAACTAACAAAAATACGATAGAAAGAAATCTTTAATTATATGCTAATATCTATAAACCAATTTCCGATCCAACGAAGATCCCAGTGGACCACGGAAATTGGAAACGGAATTGTTAAATACCACCATTTCAATTTTAAAATTATATTTAATTAAGGGCTTTCATGTTTCTTACAATATTGCCAAAGAATCCCTAATCTTATAATCCAATTAGCGGTCTAAAATATTCAGCGAACAAAAACAGAGAGGGTTGAAAGAGCTGAGAGCTTTAATAAGCCGACAATACAAACGTGGGAACGAACAAAGATTTAAGAAACAGTAGCGCACAAAGAACCAACTCAGAGCTCGGGGAAAAACGAAAATCAACCCGCAAATATAGTTGTTAAAACAAAACTGACGGTAGGTAAGCAAGGCTTGTTATTTATATTGTTATTATTATTAAAAATGAAAGCTTTGAATCACAATCGACTTGGTCTCGTGATTTAAGCCGCGCGCTCGGTGCCCGAACAGGACCATTCTTTAAGTGACCTTCGAATATTGTTTCGGTCTGTGTATGTAAGGGGTATGTTTGTAAACACACCCACGATAGATGGATTATTCCACGGTTTTGTTGATATGAGAAAAAACTATTCTTATGTCAATACATATGGTCAGTACCATTGATTTTATTTGTACTTAATTTTAAAAGTTACAGTCCGAAAAGCGACCCTAAACATTCTTTTTATCTCACAATTATGTGTGTGGTCTTATTTCGAAATAGTTCGATTCAACTATAACTAATAGGAGAACGCTTTAAAATGCTATAGTTTGCTATAAAAGAGATCTGAGCTCAGTAATAATTTAAAACTAATAAATATATCCAAACGATGCCGTTTTTCGTCTCTCATTTTGTTTGAGTTCTGTAATCTATCCATATCATATATACCGATGGTACTGATACAGAGACGTACTACATATAGGAATGCCACAAAACTGACCAAGTGATGAATCCGAACAAGAAGCTTGTTACAGCCATAGACATAACAACAACGAACCAGTAGGATGAAAATGCAAGTCATGAATACCTTAAAAACAATTGACGCAAACAATAGTGAAGTACCAATATAAGACAGGTTACTATGACACTGGCAAACGTCGTATTAACGTTACGAAACATAACGACGTCTCTTGCTGATGAGTAGGGACATATTCCAAAGAGGAATTGCGCACACTTGGTGCTGTGCTCAAAGTTTCCATTGTAACATCTTAACTTATGCAATATACCGTCTGCTTCTTTAATACTTTCCACGACGCTCGATTACGTTTAACGACGCAGTTCGAATGAATTTTCTTATTTACAGTATGCTGGCAGAAAATCGGATGGTGCTATTCTTAGACGGCGAGATTTCACACTAGAAGTGGTTGATACGAGAACTTGTGCGTCCTGTTTCATTTTGTATTCATATAAACTTTGCGAATCTCAATTTTATGTAGATCTCTCTTTTGACTACGTTTTTATGGACAGTTGAAGATGGGGATTAAAATTGTTTTTACGGAGTATTCGGTTAGATTTTTTACAGCACACTTTATTAGCGACACAAAAGCATTGTTATTTACATTTTACACACTAAACGCGCTCTAAAATACGTTATGGCTGGCGGATTCAATTAATTGGAAACGTATTAACTTTTCTCGAAAAGTGTATCCATCACGTATTGTAGCGGCTAAAAGCTTTTGTCCGCCGGTCACCGGTTGTTTGGCGGTTATTGATGATCCGCCATCGACGTTCCCACATCGCTCTAATATCAATAACCCATCGACAAAAAGCCTCTTCGCTGACGTTGTAAGGTAATTTTAATTTCAGCACAAACGGTGTAGGGGAGTGGTCATACCTACCGGGCCAGTATTACGTAGCGACTGCCTATTGCCATCTGCAACCGCCATAAAAATTAATAGCAACGTAATATACCCTTTGCAAAGCACCTTAGGAGATTTCGTTTTTATGAGTTCGTAGAAGATAAATTGTACTCATGCTAAATATATGTAGCCAAAAGGACGGAGCTTTTCATTATGTCGAAAGAAAAAGTTATTAAGGCTGTGATTGCGATAGCATATGCGCCGTTCATAAAGTACTTCATAAACCCTGAATTTGGTACTTTCAAACTCTTGTACACCAAAGAGAGCATTTCAGTGGACATGAACATCAGCGCGAGTGTGCTATATATTATATTGGACATTATCATTTCAGTATTTCCTTGATTAAACTTAATCTATTTCAATCTCATTTATATTCCTATAGATTATTCATATTAGGTAATGTTTAATACATGCAATACCATAAGGTTTATAGTATTTACGCACATTTTTACTGTAACAATTAAAGCAATTAGCCAATCACAATATAGTTAATTACTGGCGTTTTTGCTGACGAAGCTGCAGTTTCCTTTTTTTTATGATTACTTGTTAAAGTTATAAACTCAATGTTATAATAACTAATGGTGGTTCTTCAATTTGTCAAAGAGTATCTCATACCTACCTACAAATGGATGGCGTAAAATAAAACTGATTCCCAAAGGCGATTGAAAATTCATATTTTATTAACGTCACTAAAATAAGCCAAATCATAACCCCAACCAATGCCAGATCTACCCACTTTAATCTATAATCCCTGATTTTAATTCTGTCATTTCATGTGGTAGTTAGGAGGGAAGTGGCAATGAACAATGTGTGTACGTGATGTTAAGGTAAGTGCACTGCCCTTTTCCATGTCCATTTCCTGCTCACTATCACCGTTTACATTTTCTATCTATCTATCTATCTATAACCTCACGCCAGATCCCTTGCGGGGTAGACAGAGAGTACAGAGTTCCAACAGGTTCTTTCCTTACATACCTCTCTGGCTTCCTCAACTCTCATAGTTCGTCTCATACACGCTCGCCGGTTACGGAGACTCTTGACTTTTCCATCAGATAAGACTCGGTTTATTTGGTCGTGGTAAGATAGTCTAGGTCTTCCCCGGTACCTGCATCCTTCCACTTTCACATTGTATATCTGTTTTGTCATTCTTTCCTCTGGCATTCTTTCTATATGCCCGAACCAACGTTAACATTTTCTTGGCTAATTAAGGATTTATGAAGCGATTTATGAGTATCTTACAAACGATATTGCTATTATTGCCTTAATAACTTTTTATTTATACAATTTTTCACCTTCGTTCTCACGCTCGCCAGTTTCATGTCTTTTTCTCTGCTTACTGCCGCAAGATTAAGCTGAATGTAATCCAGAAACAAAATGGAAACTTGTTTAAATTGATTATATATTTGTTTGAATATATATTAACATGAAGCTATAGCAAATCCTACGAACGTGGGAACTAATAAAATATATTCCATTTTATTACTAACTACTTTCTGCCCGTCACTTCATCCGTGCTGACTTTAGACAGGAAAGTAATATTTTTCCGGAATAAAAATTATCCTGTGATGATCCAGTTACACCGATAGTTTTATCAGTGTGCCAAATTTCGTCCAAATCCATTTAGCCGTTTTTGCGTGATTGAGTAACAAACATCCAAATATACAAATATTCACATCTATACATTTTCTATACATACATTCATACACATAATAAAACTGTAAGGAGTCGTGTCTGTCCATGGAATATTTTTAGGAAATAACAACCCAGGGTTATCTTACTATCGATGTAGAAGCCAATTCTACAATTTTTGGCTTTTGTGTCTGTTTGCCTGTCTATCTGACTGTCTATCTGCTGAAGGGTATAAACCTTCATCACGCAAAAACTACCAGGCGGATTTTGATGAAACTTTGCATGCGGATAGCTTAAAATGTTGACTAACACGGTATCCCGAAAAATCAAAAGGTTTTTTTCAGAAAAGACTGAAATAAGTGAAACATTGGATTTTTGAAAAGACACACCACGCCTGTTTGGTGGATTTTAATAAAATTTTGTGTAATTATAGCCTGTACTAAAGATAACAACTGTGTATACTTAGATTTTCAAAAAAATTAACAGTTTCAAGGAAAGAAAAAGAAAGTCGATTTTGATAAAACATGCATTGTTTCTAAAAAAACTGAGCTACTAGATTGTCGCGGGATAAACCATAAAAATTTATTACTGTTGTCCCGAATTGCAATGTTACGATGTAAAATATGTGATTTTGCCTTTACATGAGTTCGTCTATGAATTTATACTGGACTCAGGTTCGTCTTCTCACGAAAAAACTTTTTAGTGCTAAACTCACTTACTCGAAATTGTTCATACATTGTTTTATTTAAGCACTCAAACATGGTTTTGTGCGTGAACAGATTTGTTGTGATGCATTCAGGATTGTTTCTTCTGGAGAGAATTCTTACGATGAATAGGTCGGATACGAAATTTTACCGACGATTAATATCTGACGAGAAGACTGACACAAATTGTATTGACAAAACTATGCTACATACTTAGCTGGCAATGTACCGTTTTACGATATTATTACGCTAGATATAATCTTTGATAGTGTGCGTAGAGAAGATTTCAATCAGAAATATTTTACCGATAATTTTAAAATAAATAGACAAACTGATTATCCTTTTTGAAAAGGAAGGTGTTGTATAGGTTTTTTTATGAGACGGTGTTCGTTTTGTATGTTTATTTATTTTATTTATTTAATCGGTTTGTCGACAGTTGTTACAATGATTTAAAGATACAGTTTGGTAGCAAGAGAGGTACTAAACTAACTGTACAACCATTTATGGACAAACACAACATGCGCAAAGAAAATGTTTTAACAAAAAAAAACAAACAATTATCTAAATAAGAAGTGACACCTTCGAAGCCAATTATTATTGAAGTACAGCTTTGCGTATTTTAAAGAGAGAATCAGTAAAATCGACACTACTGCTGAATCTGTTGTAAAGGTTGCAAAGACGTGGCACTGGCGAATTACGGCCCATGATAGTCCTACGCGGAGGCGGCGAAAAAAGGTTTACGATCCTCTTTCCATGGTAATGGTAAGGAATTCGAAAGTGTATGTGCGTGAGGAGTTGTGGACAGTCAATCTCGCTGGATAGTATTTTAACAAAGAACTTTAGGTCTAGAAGATCGCGACGCTTATCGATATGAACCATTTTAAATCTTTTGTGCCTTTCCTCATATGACCTAATGTTCTTTGGCTCACCCATACTAAAAGCCAAGTGATACATAAATCTTTTCTGTAACCTCTCGATTCTCGACATGTGAGTTCCGTAATGGGGTCGCCAAACTACAGCGCCATATTCGAGTATGCTTCGCACTAAACTATTATAAAGCGCTATTTTAGTTTAGGGTTGTTTGAAGGCTTTGATGTTGCGAAGTACGAACCGAAGTGTTTTTGAAGATTTATTAACAACATTCTCTATTAGTGGAATAAAAGTGAGTTTATTGTCAAGCAGGATACCTAAATCCCTGATTGTTTCCACTTCGGAGATTAATGCGTCGTCAACTTTGTCAATCAATCAATGAGCCTATCGCAGTCCACTGCTGGACATAGGCCTCTCCTAACACGCGCCATTGCACACGGTCCTCCGCCTTCCGCATCCAGTCTGGTCCAGCGACCTTTTTGAGGTCGTCGGTCCATCTAGCTAGGGGCCGTCCTACCTTACACTTACCAAGTCGCGGTCTCCACTCTAGGACACGCTTGCTCTATCGGCCGTCGGTCCTTCTGCAGATGTGACCAGCCCATTGCCACTTTAGCTTGCTGAGTCTGCGAGCTATGTCGGTAACTTTGATTCTTTGTCGGATTACCTCGTTACGAATTTTATCCTTCAAAGAGACGCCGAGCATAGCTCGCTCCATAGTCCGCTGTGCGACTTTGAATTTGTGGACTAGTCCCACTGTGAGTGGCCACGTCTCAGCCCCGTAAGTCATAACAGGTAGGACGTACTGGTTATATACTTTAGTCTTCAGGCGTTGCGGTATAGGCGAAGAGAAAACGTGACGTAGTTTGCCAAATGCTGTCCAACCTAATTGGATCCTGCGGTTGATTTCTTTCTCGAAGTTGTTTCTACCAAATTGGACAACTGGTCCAAGGTAGACATATTCCTGAACAACTTCGAGCATCGAACCATCGACGTAGATCGGTCCCGGCGTGACATGTTCATTAAACATGATCTTGGTTTTATCCAAGTTCATGCCGAGACCGACACCTCGAGAGGCTCCATTTAGGCTATGCAGCATTTCGCTTAACTGTTCCAGTGACTCTGCCACGATGACGATATCATCGGCAAACCGAAGGTGTGAGATGTATTCGCCGTTGATGTTAATGCCCCGCCCAGTCCTGTCCAGCGTCTTGGTTGTACTACTCACAGCGGCTGATTGTACTCTTCGGTCTTCTGTACAATCTGCCGAACAGTATGGATGTGGTCTACGGTGCTATAGCCTTTTCAAAACCCGGCTTGTTCCGGTGGTTGGATCTCGTCGAGTCTTCTGGCGAGGCGGTTTGTGAGTACTCTCGAGAACAACTTGTAGACGTGGCTCAGGAGTGAGATGGGTCTATAGTTCTTAAGCAATGTTTTGTCACCTTTTTTGAAGAACAGAACCACGGCACTCCCGATCCACGCTTGAGGTGTTAAGCCCTGGTGGATGACGGAATTAAAGAGGCTCGCTAGCTTTTTTAGGATTGGAGTCCCGCCTGCTTTTAGGAGCTCAGTGGTGATTCCGTCATCGCCTGGCGACTTGTTGTTTTTGAGCTGCTCGTGAGCCACTCTGACCTCGTCCTGGTTGACATCAGGGATGTCTTCCGTGTGGTGGCGTGTGAGTGGGGCTCTGTGGTCCTCAGCGCTGGGTCTCGTGGGTTTAGTCATCCGTGATGCGTACAGGTCTTTGTAGAAACTCTCAATTTCCTTGAGTATCTCGAACTTGGAGGTTACGGTTTTGCCACCCGCAGTTTTAAGTTTCGTCAGATGGGATCTACCTAGCTGGCGAGCGAAGACTTTGGTGACTCTGTTCTGTTCAATCGCAGCCGCGATGGCGCGGGTGTTGGAACATCGGAGGTCACGTCGCACCCGCTTCCGGATCTTCCGGTTGAGGTTCTTCCCATCCGGCGAAGACGCCTGCGTGGATGACATTCCCCGTCTCTGCCTCATAAGTTCAAGAGTCTCGAGCAAGAGTTTAGACTCTCTGTTACCGCTTTTGCCGGGAAGCCCCTTCGAGACACATCCTGTAGCGTTTTGACCACGGTGTCGGTTTTCTCGTCAACATTGCCTTCGGTTTCCAGCAGGTCGAAACGATTTTGAAGCTCCAGTTGGAACTTTTCGGACCCTAAAGCTATTTGAGGCGCAGTAGGTCTGAGAGTAGACCTCATCATTCGACGCCTTTCGGCCCTGAAGTTTATATTTAGAGCGCCTCGGACAAGTTGGTGATCGCTGCCGGTATTAAACCTGTTGATCACGGAGACGTCTCTAAATATAGACTTCCTGTCAGTCATGATGAAGTCTTTTTTGTCCTCGTCACAGTGTCGGGGCTTCGCCATGTCCACTTTCTATAAGGATTCTTCTTAAAGAACGAATTTATCAAGAAGATCCCCTGCGACTCCAGAAAGTTGACCAGCATCTGCCCCCTGTGGTTTCGGCGCCCCACGCCGTGGGGTCCGATTATCGTTTCGTCGCGTTCTTGTAATCCCACTTTGGCATTGAAGTCCCCCATAACAACGTTGTAGTAAGCCTTGGTGGTGCCATGTCATGCCTTGGCTATGTCTTCATAGATGGCTTCGGCTATGTCGTCGCAGTATGACGAAGTCGGCGCATATACCTGTACCACCTTCAGGGTGTATCTGTCGGTGATTTTAATTATGAGGTACGCTACCCGTGTCGACACACTGCTGACTTCCACAACGTTGTTAGTGAGAGCTTTGTTGACCAGGAAACCGACACCACCCTGAGAGGGCCGATCACCTTCTCGAAAGTAGAACAGGTGGCCTGACCCAAGGGTTATCGTGTCCTCGCCCTGTCTTCGGACTTCGGATAACCCCAATATGTGCCAGTATATACGACCTAGTTCTACCTCGAGTTCAGTGAGGTGTTGGTCCAGCCGTAGAGAGCGTCCATTGTACGTAGCCAGGGTCAGGTGTTTTTGGTAGCCTTGTGTCGTAGCCCGGAGATTCTTCGCACCCCCTGCCCAGCTGTTACCGCGACCGCTACCGTGGCAGCGGACAGCGGGACTACCGGGAACTGGGGGCCTTTGGTTTAGGTGCCTTATCATGTTAGGAGGTTTTTGGCCTACTATACCACGCTGGCCAGACGGGTTGGTATAGGGTTTTTTCCGAATTTTCCATTTCTGGTCCTTGATCGAACGACGTTACTGCCTTTGGTGGATTCTTACCACCAGCCTAGCAAAAGTAAGGCTACTGGGGCATTCTAAGTTTTTCTTTCGCTTCCAGCCCAGTAAGGAGGAATACTCAACTTTGTAGGTATTAGTTATTGTTTTTCTAGTTTTGCGGGAGAAGTCAATAAAAAAGCATTTATCAGCGTTAATGCACATGCGGTTCGATTTGCACCATGACTCAAGACTATTTATGTTCCTTTGCAATACTTCCACATCATATTTGGACTTTATGACTTTTAAGATTTTTAAGTCATCATAATACATGAAAGGCCTGGAGCCTTTAATGTAGCTAGGAATGTCGTTAACTTATATATTGAACAGGACTGGACCTAGGTGAGATCCTTGTGGAACTCCGGAGGTGATGGTGTATAAGGATGATTTAAATCCGTTGACCACTACAAAAAAGGACCTACCAGTGAGGTACGACTTAAGCCATTTTAGTAAAGGACCAGTAAAACCATAACGGGGTAGTTTCAGCGTCAAAATTTCGTGAGAAACTCTATCGAAAGCTAAAATCAGTGTATATAACATGAGCCTGATTACCCTCGTCAACTGCCTTTACAACGTTTTCCAAAAAGCTAGCCAGGTTAGTGGAAATTGACCTAGACTGAACAAAACCATGCTGGTGTTCTGTTAAGTACTGCTTGAAGTATTTTTTAATTGCTGAACAAACGAAAGACTCTAATAATATACCAAAGGCGCTGTTGAATAAGATCGCGCTGTAGTATAGTTTATATTTTACAAAGACCACCTGTGCGGGCTAAGTAAGGCTAAGACTAAACCCGGTGATAGATATAGCTGATAGAGAAATAAGTCTGGTGGAAGTTGACAAAATGTATAATATATTCACTACACGGTTCTCCTGGAATACCTAGCTGTTATTTTTTCATATTAAAATGGCTAAACGAATTTAATTGCAACTTGATATGAAGGTGTCTTATATAGTAAAATAAAACAGAACATTTTTAATCTCGAATAATACTTCTGTGGATAATATATTATTTCTTCATACTAAAACGGCTGAACAGATTATAAAGAAACTCAATATGAAAGAAACCACACAGGTATACAATGCGAAAGTGGAGGACGTAGAACAACAACTGTTTATAGTTTCACAAATTATATACAATATTTACAATTACATAAAACAACAGCAAAGAATTATTAATTATTACTAAAAAACGGTAGCAAAAAAGAAATATACATATTTGCATAGAGTCTAATGGTTGAACGCCGCTGTCGGTTGTTAGTCTACCTAGAACAGGTCAAAGATATCGTAGTATACCTAGACTATCTTACCATGACCCAATCGACTCCGTAATCAGCGAGCGTGTATAAGACGAACTATGAAAGTAGAGAAAACCAGAAAAGTCTGTAATGAAAGAACCTGTTAGAACTCTGTACTCTCTGCCTACCCCGCAAGGGATCTGACATGATAATATAGATTATTAGATAGTATTAAAGTATCTAATAAAGAGACATAGTCTCTTACAATAGGTCTCATAAAAAAGCTCAGAGTTGCTCAGCGAGCTATGGAGAGAGCTATGCTCGGCGTTTCTCTACGCGATCGAATCAGGAATGAGGAGATTCGTAGAAGAACCAATGTCACCGACATAGCCCTTAAGATTAGCAAGCTGGAGTGACAATGGGCGGGATACATAGCGCGTAGATCGGACGGGCATTGGGGCAAAAAGATTCCAGAGTGGAGACCACGTATTGGCAAGTGCAGCGTGGGACGACCGCCTGCCAGATGGAACGACGATCTTGTGAAAATCGCAGGAAGTAGTTGGATGCAGGTCGGACCGCTTACGCTGGAAAGCGATTGGGGAGGCCTATGTTCAGCAGTGGACAAGTATGGGCTGAGATAATGAAAGTATTTTAAGTCTTGAAATTATAATATGAAATAGGTAACTTTGTTTAAACACTAGATCATGCCGATATTATACGTCTTAGTGGTATATAAAATCACACCAATACGCATTTGATGAATTTTAACCGGCCCGCATGAAGGCATAAAGATATTAATCATATTTTGGCTAAAGAAAAGCTTAGCAATCTTTTGATTTCCCTGTTCACAGGTGACTTGGACAGGTTCACAAGCCTGGAGACCTGCTGAAATTGTTCTACAACGAAAATTTACTGATATTTAGGTTGACTTTATAAATACTTTTGCAAAACAAAGACGACTTGATTTAAGCGATAAAATATAGACTGCTTAATTTACTTTGTCAAATAGGCGCAGGTACGATCCGCACACAGCGCACGGAAATATAGATTCCGGATTTGTGATTTTGAAATAAAGAAGATATTTAATGCGCATACGTGCACAATAAAAAAAAAATGTTTGTCCGTGTTAATATCCAGACCGGCGGACCCGATTTTATATACACTAACACTAGAAAATGGAGAATGTTTCAAAGATTCATGGGCAATAGTTGTTTTTGTTTTTCCATATTAACACGGCTGAACGGATTTAAAAGAAAATTAATATGGTGGTGTCTCTAAGTCTTGGAATAATGCTATCCCAAAAAGTCCTACCGAAGTATGTCAAATTACGAAATAAACACGTGCAAAGCCGCGAGTAACAGCTAGTTTATAATATTAGAAGCATAGTTAAAAATATTGTTAGTTATAAAATCACACATTTCCGCTAACGATGTAAATCCTGCATTCAGATACATATGTACATATCTACATATATGAACAAAAGAGAACCAACACGAGTAATGCATACAAACAATGTTCATTAAACAGAAAACATCCTATGACACGGAATAGGTGCCTAATGTATAAATAGGCCAGCACTCAGGCTATATTGTTCGCCAGGCTGTTATTATTATTAATGATAGATAACAAACGTGTATGGAAAGCGGGTTCCGAAGAAATCCCAGTTTACGATATTAAAAACTAAGCAGGTTATACTCGTATACCGGCTAGTGGGTTTAATAGCACACTTAAATGTAAATTGAAAGCAAAAAGTAATATTGCTATAAAACATTAGAATTCTGTAGTACCTTTATAGGTTTAAATCTATAACTTAAAAGGCAATAAAACTAAGGCTATCTTTTTCTAGTTCTCTATTGTTTTACTCTACGACTGCCTCGTTGGTCTAGTAGCAAAGCACATCGCTTTGTGATCACGAGGTTCTGGGTTCAAATCCTAGGTCGGACACATGGAGTTTTTCTAACGAAAACTTCACAGTACGAGTCCGGAATCGGGAATTGTGCCCGGTATATGGCAATAGGCTCGCCCCCTATTACATGGGACCTAATATCGTCGTCGAAACGTGGGTGTACTCAGTACACCTCGGCCACCCCCGCATGGGGAATATAGGCGTGACGGTGTGTGTATTCTCTACTGTTTTACTCTATGGCAAAGCAAGTTGAAAGTAATCATTTACTTATATCTTAATCTGTGATATCTACATACCCCAGATGGAGGTGACAGAGGTGTACTGTGTACACCCACATCATCGACGGTGTTTAGTCAAATGTAAGGTGTAAGCGGGGGCGATCCTATTGCCATTAAATCGTGCACAACACTATGCTGCCGATTGATATTGAAATACTGATTTTGATTTTTAATGAAAACATCTAATAGAATTTGGACCAATCTGGAATTCGCTCCCAAGACATCTTGATCCCCTGTTCCATACACCACACTCCACTGCAGCCTTAAAAAATACGATCACGTCAACGAAAGATTACACTCCAGTTGCTTTGCCAACTGGTGTATTTCGTATTGGACAGATAAAAGTGCCACTCCTATCCCTCTGTAACGAGCAATGAAGAGGATTAAAACTTTTTACCGACTCGCTGTGATGTTTAAATAGCCTAGCGACCTTATCATCGTTCGTCAGACATCTCCGCGGATCACATAGATTTTAAAAACCTATTCTCTTCTAGGTTTTAACCACACTTGAAAAGTATTAAAAGATAAACATTCAGCCACCTTACCCACTTATTATGGTTCACAAATTATAAATATCGTCTCTCTATCTCTCGTGGATTCTGAGGCAATGGTATTTCTATTTATGAGCCCTGAAAGTTTCAAACATCGGTACTTGTAAATAGATCCTAATTATAACCGAGTAACCCTTTATTGCTAACAAGTAAATTTATCCAATCTGCTATCGGACTCTAATTGGCATCTTATTACCTATTACAGCTACGCAGAATATACAAATGATGACAGGTAAGCAATAGCTGAATATAATAACTGTATAAACGCCTCTACCTTTAAGGCCTGCTATATTCTAAAAGGTAAAGGCGTAAAAAGTACCCCAACTATTCACCACAGCATTGTGCTTTCAATATACTCTCATTTAGTCCCGATTGTAGAGAAAAATCTGGAAGAAACCAAAAAGTCAGACAGTCCTCTATGTTGGAGAGAACCTTAAAATTTTCAAAAGATATGTGATGCTTACTGGTGTCCATGAAATACAAAAATATAATATACTAGATCCAGGCAGAGAGGGCAGAATGAACTGAACACCTTTATAAAACTATCCTGACGTAGCAAACAGAAGAAGGTGGAAAAGGTTCAGTGAGGGTTATGCAATGGGGCAACAATGGCTCTCAATAACATACTCACATACCATTCTTCTTCACCAACTTCTCGCAAAGGGCCTCTACGTGTTGGTCCAATGTCCCCACGCAAGCCTTCCGAAAGTCCGGATAAAATCCATGAATCTCAGCCAGATACAATAATATCAATGTGATAATTATTTGCCCAAAGCGTGGCGACAGGCTTACCCTTTGTCACATTAGTCGCTTGCCCCCTACTACCAAAACAACCTCTGTGAAATGTAGGTGTACAATAACTCTACCTACGCCCTTGGAGAAAACCCGCATCATACTCCATAGGTGTCTCTATAATTAGTTAGGTGTAGTAACACCCGTATCTATAAACACGTCTAAGTACTTACTTAGTTACTTTTACTCAAGTATATATACATTTTACATTAGTACATTATTTTTATTCTATAGTTGAGAAACTATCAAAAGGGAAGAAAAGTCAAAAGTTAGTTTCCTTAGCCAAATATAGAATTTTAAACACATGACTTTACTCGGCTAAGTTAATTTTTTAAGACTAAGTAAATGAATCTATAGACACGGGTGTAAATGTTATTTGGTTTTCTCGGATATACGGGTTTCATCACTATGTTTTTCCTTTACCACCACACCATAAATGTTATCATAAACTGGCCTTTACTAAGCCGAACAGTGATGGGTAGATATTTGTTATTTTTCAAGCTTTACCTTTGACTTTTACAAAGGGTACGTATAAGAGTTTTTTGAAATAAATTACTTTCCCAAGAAAATAAATTATTCATTTCTTAGTTTAATTCTTGTGTCACGATTTCCGGTTACACATTTTTTATTTTGAATGTTAAGCATACTTTATCTGACTTAAATTGTTAAAGAAAATAAATAGTACTTCATTTGATTTATTGCTTTAACGTAAACGCTGATTTTAAACGGCATCTGATTTGACTCATATACAAATATATTTTAATAAGACCGGCCATTTTGAAGTTAGTTCGCCTCGAGTGCTAGAACGGAGCAGACGTAGGAATCGGGTGACCAGAATTTGTTAAAAAGTGTATCGTGTACCCACACGGGATTAAAGGTATTTTGATAACGATAAATTAAAGGTGTTTTATTTGTTTCTTCACATTTCAGAAGCGAGATATACCAAAAAGGATGCGCGACGGCTTGCTGGTTGTCGGAATGAGTGGATATGTTTTCTAGATACTGGATGGCTCACATGATTTTCCACTTACAGGTTTACTACACGTTGAAAGTTTGCTGTTATTTGTAGTAAGATATTGCAATGACTTCAGAGGGTTGTACTAGTATACAACCTGGTGTGGTCTGAATACTGCGGCATGCTGCCGCCGATGAGTATTCGGCGGCATGCTGCCGACTTCAGACCAGACTACGTCATTTCAGGCTTATGAAGGTTAAACTGAAGCATCTGCTATCTCCGTCCCGTGCCGATGATGAAAACAGCTGTGCCAAAAAAATTATGTATGTATACGGCGTGTAACGTGATACGACCAGAAACTAAAAGTGGTTGGCTCCAGATCGGCAATCGAGTCACATTTATTTTTAATATACTCGTATGTAAGTTAGCAATAATTGCTGTCTTCCTCTGGTCGAGAGTCTGGCAAGTCGGCTGTATTAAACAAAATTAAATCTTAATTCGAAATTAAGATTTCATATGCATTTTTTGTTTTTTTTCGCGTTTCATAAATGTCGTGTGATTAATTTGTGTATCAAAATGCTTGAAAGGTGGTAAATAGCCCTTTGAAATTGAAAGTTTGGTTTTGGTGTTGTATTTGTAAAGCAATAATTTAGTTGGAGCGTCTGAGGTCTAGTTATTTTTGTTACGTCTTGGGAGCGAATACATATGTCACAGAGTAACACCGTTGTACAGAAAGTAATGCGGTTGGACTTAACAATAACCCGTTAGATATTTGACAAAAATATTCACTTTTATCGCCTATTATTCATAGTTTCTTCACGCGTTTGGTAGATGTAATTAATCGTGGTATATATCTAAATGATTGCTATAAAATGTAATTCGGCTTTGGTTAGATTGAAAATTGTAGTCAAAATCTGTTAAACAGAAATAGGTTTAATAATTATAATGTGTGTGTATAGCCAATGTCACGATTTGGGTACGCCTTTAACTACTTCTATACAAAATAAATTAATGTACCCTGATGTTAGTTTGATGAATTTTTCTTTCTTTCTTTCTATACAGACCAAAATGGGTATGCTATCACTTATAAGAAACTATCACGGCAAATTAGAATGACTGTGTATGTATAAGAGTGTGAGATTTTTTTCATTATGAGTAAGTCAGGAGTCATCACGATGCCGGATGCCCGAATGTCACGATTTCCGGTAACACATTATTTATTTAGAATTTTAAGAGTATTTTATCCGACTTTAAATTGTTAAAGAAAATAAATGGTACTTCATTTGATTTGTTGCTTGAACGTAAACGCAGAGTTTAAGCAGTATCTGATTTGACTCAAGTACAAATATAATTTGTAGTTGTAAATGTTGAGTTCGATTTAAGTTCGATTCGAGCGCTCGAACGGAGCAGACGTAGGAATCGGGTGAACAGGATTTGTTAAAAAGTGTATCATGTACCCACGAGATTAATGTTCGAGATTAACGATATTTTGATAACCATACTTTAAATGTGTTTTATTTGCTGCATTACACTTGTATAATCAAAACAAGAATTCCATTTCAAAAGTTTATTTTATATTTATTAGTGTAATACATTTGAAATTTCCCTGTTCTAAAGCGTTATGCATGCAGATAGCCAAATCACTGAATCGAGTCGATGCTGAAAATGGTGGGAAAACTGTTTTCACATACACATTTTTACCCTATGCTATTTATAAAAGTGACTCAATACAGGATCGAATAGTCGCGGGTTCGATTCCCGCACGAGACAAATCTTTGTGTGACCCACTATTATTTATTTCGGTCTGGGTATTTGTGCATATACATTTTTATGTTTGTAAACGCACCCATGACACTGGAATAAATACTAGAGGAAGGTTCCGTTTTTAAAAGAAAAAAAATCACCAATGTATACTCGTAACCCACAGCAATATAATTTATATTTCATCACATAAAACACCGCATGTCCCTATTTGATTTCCTTCTTCCGGGCCTAGTGCCAACTCTATTCGTATTGCAGAAATATGAGCAATAAGATAGTGCTGGAATGAAGTATGGGAATGAACTGAAAAGCGCAACATGGAGCCAATTCTTGCGGCGCCCGTCCCGTCCAATAATACAATCTCTATAGTCATAAAACTAAATTAATACTCCAATTACCAATTGGTTCTTAATAGCAGGTAACAGATATGTAAGATCAAAGCCTATTAATTGAACACCTATTTTGTATTGAGGTAATAAATTCCTATCCCTTCATATCTTCTGGTTTAGGCGTTAAGAGCTTAAGTCACGGGTTGAACCCCGTTGGGTGTTTGTGTATGTAAATTTCATATTTATAAATGCACCTATGACACTGGCATAATTCCTAGTGTTACTTTTTTTAAAAAGGAAAGAAAAAAGTATAATATAAAATAAACAAAAGTGCTCGTTGGACTGCCTCGTTGGTCTAGTTGCATAGCGCATCGCTTTGTGATCACGAGCTTCTGGGTTCAAATCCTAGGTCAGTGGTTTCCTAGTGTAGTTTTTCTAACGAAAATTTCCCAGTCCGAGTCCGGAGTCTGGAATTGTGCCCCGTATATGGCAATAGGCTTGCTCCCTATTAAACGGGACCTAACATCGTCGGCGAAATGTGGGTGTACCCAGTACACCTCTCCCACCCCCGCTTAGGGAATATAGGCATGACGGGGTTTTTTTTTCAACAGTCCACTGCGGTAATTTTAAAGCCCAAATTTACGTAGGAGACATACAAAAAACACCCTCAAATAACTTAACCACATTATACTCAAGGACTTTCAAAATAAGTCTAAAAAAGCTCAACTATAACCTTTGCCTAAATTTGCGTAACACATCGTAAGTATCTACGCCTAAGCACATCATTATTTTAGGTTTCCTCTAGAAAAATTGCGAACATGTCAATTTGGGGAATATTCGATTTTTACCGTCGATTTTACTAAGCTCCGCATTATAATACTTACTTTATGTCAATAAAGCTCAATCTCGCCGTGGCCTTGCGGAAAAAAAGCAGCGAAAAAGTAATATACAAATTGTATTTTTTTCGCGCTATTATAAAATAATATTAACCAAGGAATACGACGGAAGCAGAGAATATCTAAACATCCTCATAACTAGCATTTTGGTTGTAAAAATCCATCCATATCATCACGCCAGATCTGTTGCGGGGTAGCAGCAGCAAACGACACAGAGTTCAGAGAATGCAGGTTCTATCATCGCGGACCATTACTTTAAAATTAAAAATGTACTTCCTTAATGTTAAGCGCTAATTTTCCTGGATCCACGGAATACGGGGAATTATTGATATCTCTTCTCAGGTCGCCTAAACTCGCTTTAATAACTAAAAGAATTAAACACAAAGCCATCTTAAAAACATAAAATATTATTTTATAATCAAATAAACGAGTTGACGAAGTTGGACCAATTAGTATTATACCAATTCGCACGTAACATTGTTTGACGGAGAATTATAATTACGTCGGGAAAACCTTCCGCGAAATTTCTTAGAGATATTTATCTCTAAGAAATTTCAAATTAGATCACGTAACTTTAAGGTAAAGGCGACCGACTAAATCAATAAGTTCTGTTTCCAAGTTATAATTTACAATTGGTGAATTTTAAAATAATTACGAATGCTCGCCAGCCGCGTTGGACTACTTTACAAACGGTACTGGTGTACATAGCGAGATGGAGTTATACATACGCTACAAGTAATCTTCTCGCCATTTTCTTTCTCCTTTCGATATTGTGGTAACTAATTAAATGAAATAACACTTTAATATAAAACTCTTCTTGTTCATGTTTTTTGTTATTGATTGATCAACAAATGTGAACGTAGATTTTATCTCCGACATTTTTTTTTATTTTTTAAGAAAACGTTACCTCACACTATGATTTATTCCTGTGTCGTGGGTGCGTTTACAAACATGAAAATTCACACTCAAATACCCAGACCGGAACAAATAATTGTGGATCACACAAAGATTTGTCCCGTGCGGGAATCGAACCCGCGACTATTAAAGAAAGTGGGCGGAGCAGCTTAAGCGTCTTGTGTGTGTGTGTGTGTGTGTCCGCTAAATTATATTCTTGTAAGTATGGAATCGCGAAAGAAGAAATATCTAATATTTTATTTTAAAAATACTCTTTAATGGTGATAAAATTAAATGTGTTTAAAAAATTTCTTTAGTTGTATATACGAGTATTATTAACATTTCAGGAGTTCCCTCGCCGGGAGCCAACTCTTAGTACAGTAGCCATGTCATAGGGAAACTTGGAACATGCTTTCATAATTAAATGCGTATACAAAATGTTGTGTCCGTCATGTTGACCGTTGAGAAGAATCGGGAGCCAACCCTGGGTATAGTTATATATATATATATATATATATATATATATTAAGTCCGTAAAATAAGATAAAGTGGTTCTAATTCAGCTTGCGAGATTTATCCTAAACTAACAAACATTGGAGACTAATTAAAAACTTGTAATTAAAAAATTGATTCATCGCTTACAAACCACTTAAATAATATCAGCCTATACTGCCCACTGCTGGGCAAAGGCCTTCTCTCACAAATCGAGGTGAGAGAGATTAGGTCATACTCAACCACGCGGACCCAGTGCGGATTGGTGGAGGCAGGTTTGTGGCCACCTACTGTTAGACTTTATCAAGCCGCCTTCAAGGCTTCCAACTCGGCTTAACGACTACCACATTAAGTGGTAACCGGGACCAACGGCTTAACGTGCCTTCCGAAGCACGGAGACGCTCGAATATGAAAATGCCACAAACGGTCACCCATCTCAGGCCGACCGAGTCGAACGCTGCATAACCTTAGTGATCGGTCAGAACACCGCGGTCGCACAGCGCTACGAGCGCCTCAACACAAACACACAAACCACTTGTACCTTGTTTAATTAGATCAACAATGTGACTGTTCTAAGGTGTTATGACCAACGTGGTTGAGTAACTTTCCATGCCTACATTTCCCACTTCAATGTCTTCAGCTTCTTCTACTTCTTTTTTCTGAAGGTAAATCAGATAGTACAGTGCATAACAATCTCAAAAATTCACAATGGTTCAACTCTCACCGAATACTCTGCAAGTGCTATAGCATAATCAAAGACCTTATTTACTACTAGAAACAGTCATACTATCTCACTGTTGGGCAAAAGTCTTTTCTTACAAATTGAGACGAGCGAGAGTAAGACGTTGACGTCACTAAACTTAGTGAAAATAAGTTCAAAGCTTGTGTAAAACGCACACTTTGTAAGCAAGCTTATTCTTCAATAGAAGATTATTTAAAAGATAAAAATGCTTGGATAGATGCTATTCCAGCTCCACTTGAGTCATGACAACATATTCAACTGTTGTTAGTTAACATTTCCTCTCTTCCTTATATTAATTTAACACAATATGTACTTTTTTTTGTAAATGAGGGAACCATGTAGCCATTCTCATAAATAGTATTATTCGCTTTTTTAACTTAGACTCACCTGATGACAAACCTACATTATTCTCCCATACCCCACAACAGAATGTAGATGAAAAAGTTTGTAATTTCTTATTTTAAAAGAGTAACCGTGGAGTTTCTTGCCCTTCTTCTCCACAGGAATGACATTCCGAAGTGGCGGTAGAGTCTTTGTTACTTTTCTGACGATTCATAAATACTGTAATGGTTTACATGAATAAAAAATATTCTGATTCTGATAAGTCATACTCCACCACGAGGACTCAATGCGAATTGATAGTAGACTAAAGTATTTACCTGTGTTATCTCATTCAAATAATAAACACCATCACGCCTGTATTCCCCAAGCGAGGGTGGTAAAGGTGTCCTGTGTACACCCACTTTTTACCGACAGTGTTTGGTCCCAATATAATCGGGAGATAGCCTGTTGCCGCTATACGGGGCACAATTCCAGATTTCAAAACAATACTAAGAATTTTACGTTAGAAATCTACACTGTCCGGCCTAGTTTCTTTTTAGTACATTATTTTCGTCGTAAGTATCTACGCCTAAGCACATCATTATTTTAGGTTTCCTCTAGAAAAATTGCGAACCTTTCAATTTGGGGAATATTCGATTTTTTACCGTCGATTTTACTAAGCTTCGCATTATAATACTTACTTTATGTCAATAACAAGCTCAATCTCGCCGTGGCCTTGCGGAAAAAAGCAGCGAAAATAAAATATACAAATTGTATTTTTTTTGCGCTATTATAAAATAATATTAACCAAGGAATACGACGGAAGCAGAGAATATCTAAACATCCTCATAACTAGCATTTTGCTTGTAAAAATCCATCCATATCATCACGCGTCTAGTTTCTTTTTTGTACATTATTTTCACATTTATAGCTAGTTTAAACCGCCAGCAAAATCTAGTTAGAGAATAAATAGTTTTAAAACATCTTTATCCCAAGTTGTATGCGGCACCAGCGCGGGTGTGAAAGTTTCCTCGCTGTAGAGCGACGACCGAGGCGCAGGCGGCGTAGGACACCCAATGCGCAGCTACTTTGTAACAACTCTTTTAATTAATCCACACTTTTATTGCTACAGCTACCACCACCCCGCCGGACTGGATTTTTAACAAGTCAACCAGTTTTATAAGTGATGAGAAAGATTAAATTATTTTTGTCAATGTGTCTCGTATCCGACCGCGTAATCGCAGTCGTTCATTACATCGATTTCATATTATGATTTTTTTTATTCTACTAACTTGACTAATTTCATTTACCAAGTACAATAACCAATGTAAGAGAGAATTAGTTGTTTTAGACATTCAGCACAAAAAATTAAAAAAATATAGAAAGCTAATATTCAAACGAGACACAAGAGTTAATTATTTTCCTTGTAATATGTTTTAGAATCAGTGGCGTAGTAAGACCACCAACATTTATGTATAGTTATGAATAGCAGCTTTGTAACGTGGTAAATAATAAGTAGGTACAGCATTGGATCCTAAAAACAAATATGTAAAAAGTAGAATCGTAAAACTTAAAAAAGAACTAACGATTCTATACATTTTGGGAGAATGAAATCATAAAAAAGTCAAAATCAAGTTTTTTTCTCACGATTCCATTTTATACAAGACTACTTGTGAAAATTAGATGCTGTATATCATACTTCAATATTTGCCACGTTTAAAAGTCATGCTGTACACCAGCAAAAAAACAAATAGCTCATTATAGTTTAAAAGGGGTTATTTGACACAAAGTCTAACATCCAAGGTACAGAGGTTTTTGTTAACTTATGTAATTAACATTCTCAGCTTTTGACGTAGGCTTATATGGGTTAACCCTTTAGTACTTACCGTATTTATGCTCACCAGACGCCTGTTTGCTTAGGTCTACAGCTGAGATAGGTACAATAGTATAGTAAGTATTATCCATCAAAATAGCTTTGAGCCTTTGGCGACGTGTCGCTGTACATTCTCAATTATTCAAATCCGTAATACCTTTTATTCTACAAACGTCAAAACCACGAGGCAAATACGAAGAAACAAATACTTCGGAAGTATTTGTTTTGTCGTCAAAACCTACGTAGCAACGTATTATTTTTTTTAAGAAACGTATCCCCACACTATGATTTATTCCTGTGTCGTCGGTGCGTTTACAAACATGAAAATTCACATACACAAATACCTAGACCGAAAACAAATAATTGTGGATCACACAAAGAGTTGTCCCGTGCGGGAATCGAACCCGCGACTATTAGACACAGTGGGTGGAGCTGCTCAAGCTCTTAATCACTGCACTAAATCGTCAGTCAAGTAAGTAGTAAGTATTAAAATATTTGTCTCTTATTCTTTAGATGGATTTGAAACAAAACGATTTTCAATCACTGACTGTAAATGTATACGTGCATCGTTAGTATATATGATATTTTCTAGCTGGAGTGCAGTGGTTGCATGCTCACCTTCTTGTCGGGTGAAGCTGTAAAGGCCCTGCGGCCAACAGCGTAGATTATTTGTAACATAATAAACTCAAGACCTATTTTTAATGTATATTAAATTTATATTGAATTTGCAAAAAAATGCTGTTACTCCCTTAGTGTAATGTGTTATAATAAACTAAATTTATTCTTGATTTAAAGCAATACGGAGATTTCAAATGCATTTCTAAAACGTACTTCTCAATTCGCACACATGCGCGTACAAGTTTTATTGTTAATTGGGGTATAAAAGTGCGTAAAAAGGGGTATTAAAATTTAAATTTGGAAAACTGGTATTCGTGTGGAACTTGTAAAGCAATCATCTTATCGGGGTGTCTGAGGTCTTCGTTATATAACCTTGTATATGATAACATGAACATAATATTCATGAATATTATATTAATGTTATTATATATTTATAATAACTAGTGGTGGCCCATTGGTCGAAATTCGATCATAATTTTTTATTGATTTTATGTATTTTTTATGCATAATTTAAAAAAAATATTAGCATTCTGCACTTCTTCTCTGTAGAAACTATAAGTGTGCGAAATTTCATACTCCTCCGCACGCGCAATTTTCGTAAAAAGGGGTACAAAGTTTTGGCTTCACGTATTAATAAAATGATAATATACTATGATAATATACTTAAGTAAGTTCAGAAAATCTGCAATATAATGACTTGTAGAGTAAGGAACAGACTTTAACACGCCAGACACATGGGTGATAGGTATCTAAAACTAAGGATTCTCAAACACACACGCGTGGCACGAATAGGATTGGTTAATGGCAACACAGGGTTTTATGGACATTTTAACCTATATAACTAAACTATGTTAATAGAACTACTCTTGTATTTTGTTTCTGCTAACGCCAGAGAAAAATATCGCAGGACCAGTTCGGAGCTTAGAATCATGCCCGGTGTAGCGACTTGTAGGGTTCGGTGTTCGTATGCAGTAAAAGATGTTGTTCTTCCGGGGTATAGGTTTACAATCTGGTAGGTTATACCTTTTGTATTACTTTGGGGCGTAGCATCGTCGGCAATATGTAGGTGTACACAGTACACCCCTGCCATCACCGCTTGAGGAATATAGACGTGACTGTGTTCCCAACACAAAAAACAGGTAATATAATTATTCCCGACACATATCAATAAAACGTATTATTTACTAGGAAACGAAATCTAATACAGCAATCACACAACACTATGTAGATAATAATATAAGACGATAATTAATATGAAGTCCCTTGACAACAATTATTCTACCAGCCGTCGAACTTCTACCTGCCTACATTATAGTACCAAATTTATTGTATCGAATAACAAATTTGTTTACTAATTATCTCCTATTATTTTTTATTTACTGCAAAATTAAATATGAATCTAATGGCCTCTCTCGCTACCCTCGAGTAAGGTCTGAAGTGGGCTAATCGACATTCAAAATTGCTAAGTGTATACAAGGTGTAACATAATAAACGCAAGACCTAAAGGGGTTTGTTCTAAATCGGTAACTGAATTGATTCCAACAATTTTTAATGCATCTTACATTTTTTTTTAAATTTGCAAGAAATGAATTTTACTCCTTCAGTACGCTATAAAAAATTTAAATTATTCTTAATTCATAGCAAGAAGAAGCTTCCAAATGCATTCCTAAAATGTATTTCTCAAAACGCGCACATACACGTACAAGTTTTATTGTTAATTAGGGTATAAAAGTGCTTTAAAAAAGGGTAAAAACGTTTAAATTTGAAAATCTGGTTTTTGTTATGAATTTATGAAGCAATTCTATAATCGGGGTGTCTGAGGTCTTGCGTTTATTATGTTGCACCTTGTATATAATTTTCACCATCTATAAGGAGGCCAATTCGACGGTTAAACAAGTCAGTTTTAATTGCTGAGTACCCCTAATCGAGAAGTAACTAACTTGCACTCGAGGTTGGTGAAAGATGCCCTAAGTGAATTACCAAAACTTTAATCAAATAAAAATTTACAAGAATTAATAAATAATAGGGCATTAGTTTCAGGAGCTTAAGTTATCACAAGAGACAATTTGGACACCTTAAAATAGCAATAGATCGATAGCTGTGGAAGTGTAAATGGAGGAGTTTGCTCAGTGAGTGGAGTGGGAAAGTAAAGTAGACTAATAAAAATGTCCCAAACCAATAGGTAAATTACAATTTTTATTAACAACTGAACTTACAGAAATTCATTTAAGTACGCACAAGTTTTTGTGATAAACAATATACAAATTCCTTTATAATAGAAAGAGTAAGGAACAAATTACTGTAAGACTAAAAGAAGGAATGGGAACATTTCCCGCTGCAGCGAAAACGGAAAAACTGAAAAATATTTTTAAAAAGACAGTCACCGAGATATATATATATATATATATATATATATATATCAATGGGCACAGTACAGAAAACGTCGGAGTTGTTCAAATTGCGCAGTTGGTACATATACGTTACCCTCATTAATATTTTATTGAACACCCTCCACCGCAATCGAAAAGAATATACGAAGAGCAGTGTAAATCCAACTTGCAGGCCTTGTGCCAACTCCATTCGCATTGCAGAAAGATGAACTATAAGATTGTGTTGTAATAAGCCATAGGAATAAACTCAAAATTGCAATTTGGCACCGGTTTGCGGTGACTGATTCATAAACCTTCATATTCTGACATATTCTGAAACAAATTTGTCCGTTCGCGCTAATCTCGAAAAGTATAAAACAGAACATATTTCAGAAGGCTTAGCACGAACAGAGAAGCGTAACGTTCTCGAGAAACCGTACTGTTGTGTATTTACTAAATTGGTAGTGTGAAAAGGAAGGCATATCAATGAGATACCCTTAAGCTAACGTCAATCTGCTTGTGCAGGGTTATCTTTCACCCCGTTTACTTTTCTGGTACAAATAAGTATAAACAATAAAAACACCTTTATTAATCAAAAAAAAAATATTATTATTTGCTTTAACGGTGAAAGAAAACATCGTAAGGAAACCTGCATGCCTAAGAGTTTCTCGAAGGTGTGTGAAGTCCGCTAACTCGCACTGGGCCAGCGTGGTGGACTATGGCCTAAGCCCTCTCAGTTTGAGAGAAGGCCCGTGCCCAACGGTGGGACAGTTTCTTAACTGGGCTAATATTATCATTATATATTCCCTAAGCGGGCATAGCAAAGGTGTACATGTGCCTAAACCCATTTTTTGCCAACGATGATATATCCCATTGTAATAGAGAGCGAGGTAATTGCCATTCTTCAAGGTACAATACCAGACTACTGACTAATACTGAGAATTATTTTATCGAAACACAATTACAATTTGTCCGACCTAGGATTCCAACTCCTTAGCGAACCTCGTGCTCGCTACGCGCGTTATTCGCCAGTACACCAACGAGACAGTTTATAAAAAGGCAGGCAAAAATACAAAAAAAAATACTTAATACCTTATAAGTTTCATAAGGTAATTCCGAAAGCACCTATCATTCAATATTCTTGTCTTCGAAACTTATTAAGCACGGACCAATTCTAAATATAACAATATGATAGATAATGAACATTCGCCTTTTAACGTCAACATTTATTAGTCCTTTCATTAAAATAACTTAAGTTGGCAAGTAGTTTCAATTTCTAAGTAAGTCATTTTTGGAATAATAATGAAGATTAGGGGTATATTCAAGGGTTTTGTTACAAACATTTATCGTCAAACAAATTTATTGATATCTAATTTACCGGTTTTTGAAATCATTTAATTCTCCCTATGTAATTGCCCGTTTATCATTTCTATTTTTGTATTTGACATTTGTTGAATTAAAATATTCAACTAATTACAAGATAGCACACGAAAATAATGAAACCTTTGAATGTGTTTCGAGCGTATACGACCAAAATTTCAGGGTTGACGTTTCTAATCAAATATTTTACTGCACGTTTTCAATATTTGAATTTCTTGGTGTAAACCTACCAAAATGTCGTCATTTTGGTAGGTTTACACCAAGGAATTCAACGGCAAGTTTAGAATTGTCGTCAATTCTAAACTTGTCGTCAATACACATAAGCTTCAAAGTTACGTCATGACAAACTTTTTTGCGCGTTAGTTTCTATAGTTACGTTATAGATAGATAGATAAATAAATTCTTTATTGAGCACCAATAACGTACCAAATAGTGATTGGACATAAACAACATTACAAGTAACACAAAGGGCGGCCTTATCGCTAATGAGCGATCTCTTCCAGGCAACCTATATGTTTCTCAATATGTCTATTTAATCTAAATTAATTGCTACAAAAAACCCTTATTATATTTTATCATTCTCATCTTATATGTAATGTGATTGTTTAGTTTTATATCAATTCACTTCATCGTCAGAAAAAAAATCCAAACTGTAAGTTATGTTCTTCTATATGAGTATACGAACATATGAAATGATTATAGAAATAAATTTCTACTTACAAGGTGTACTAGGGGTACTTACAAGGGGTACTATCGAACCCCGGCTTCTTTTTCCAAAAGGTAAGATTAGAGGCTACTGTGTGTAACCTTCACATTAACATTAACATAACTGATCAACTGTAGGTACCGTATAACTATCCGTGTCTATAACACAAATAAAAATACCCTGCAATTTCTGTTTTTCATAAATTTCAATTTGGACTTTAATTATTTTTCCGTGGACGTTTCAGCTATTCAGGCGTGTTTCCAGTTATTTAATCGTTATAAATTAACACGAGAACAAACGCAGGTTCATTTCAACAATCGCAGAGCTTTAATTGAAAATACGAATGAACCAAACCAAGCAAACCAAATTTAAAATATTAATATTCTATCAAAAATTATTAATTGCAGACTTTTGGAGTTTCAACCAATATACGTGACCGTCGTAAGGTAACTATTAATTTAATTATCCAATTTTAATACTAACATAAATCACGAAGACTTTAAGCTTAATAATATTATTATTTTGGAATATTTGAAATGTTAATTAAAATTAGAAAAATGAATCTATCGCGTAACCATATTTCAACAGAGGATAGTCAGAAACGTGTCTGCACATATCCCAGAATTAACTCTAATCAATTAGCAAAATGTTACTCTTGTCTGTCCATCATCATTCTTTTGTTTTAATTAATAAACGCATTGTTACGTTTTACTTGCATGATGTACCCACACCATTAATTTATAATAAACATATAACCGTCATTGTAATGAGCTATAAATATAAGAAAACTGTAACCAAGCCGAATCTGTACTTTGAATATTTTTTACATTACATTTCTTTATCGATATACAGGCCGAAACATTATTTATTGGAAGTATTGTCTATCTGTTAAATAAATTATTTTTAAGCTCATATGGCTATTTGCACGATAAAAAAGAAATGTTTGTTCGTCTGTGTTAATATCCGGA
Source organism: Phalera bucephala (assembly GCA_905147815.2). NCBI lineage: Eukaryota > Metazoa > Arthropoda > Insecta > Lepidoptera > Notodontidae > Phalera > Phalera bucephala. Next base: position 17,244,480 of record LR990613.1, read on the forward strand.
ACCGACTTTAAATGGACTATCACTAGAAAAATCGAGGACTTTTCAAAAAAAATTTGAATGGTACTTTTTGCTCAGAAAATGCAAAATTTCTGGGGGATAGTTTTTATGTCTCGAAATTGACACGGCTGAACAGCTTTTAAAGAAACTTAGTGTGCAGGTGTGTCTTGGAATAATGTTATCCCGCATAGACCTACCTGCCTATGTCAAATTATTAATTTGACATAGGTAGGTCGGTCTTTCCAAGATAGCAAAACTCCAAAACCTAAGACACCTCCATAATAAGTTTCTTACAATACCTGGGTACTTTCGTTATGAGAATGATTACCAGTTTATCTATTTAATTTACAATAAATCATAAAATGGCTGATTAAACCTTTTCTAGCTACCCAAATACAATTCATGCGTAATCTGGCATAATAATATTTAAAACGCATACTTAGCTCGCAATGTACGTTACATTGCGAGCTAAGTATGTAACAATTTTTTGTAAGTACATTTCGTGTTAGTCTTCTCGTAATAATATACAATTCAAGTTCGAAATCAAAATCATGTTTAGATATCTTAAGTAATGAATATACAAAGTTTCATGGCCGAGCCATTCATCGTTAAAGAGTTCTTACCAAAAGAGACAATCCTTAATGCATCATCGATTCATACACGAAATCATGTTTGAGTGTTTAAATCAAACGTGTATGCACAATTTTAAGTGAGTGCTTTTAACCACCGAAGATTTAATTTATTTATTTATTTATTTTTTATTTTTATTTTGACACACAACACAGATTACAATCAAATATAACACGTTGTTCTAAGTATTGTTGTTGTATTTCTTGTGAGGAGACGAACCTGAGTCCAATATAAGTTAATGGAGGAATCATATGTAGGCAAAATCACACATTTTAACGTAACATTGCAGCTCGTAACAACAATAATAAAAATAATAAAGTTATACGGTTTATCCCGCGATTATCCCGGATTGGTTCTTGTTTCCGGGATAATCTATCTATATCATCACGCCTGCTCGCGGGGTAGGCAGAAAGTACAGAGTTCCAACAGGTTCTTTCCTTACAGACCTCTCTGGCTTCCTCCACTCTCATAGTTCGTCTCATACACGCTCGCCGGTTATGAAGACTCTTGACTTGCCCTTCAGATTAGACACGGTCTATTTGGTCATGGTAAAATAGTCTAGGTCTTTCCCAGTACCTACATCCTTCCACTTTCGCATTGTATATCTGTTTTGTCATTCTTTCTTCTGACATTCTTTCTATATATTCCGGGATAAAAAGTATTTATTATTTTAAGTTAGAGTATAAGTTATTACCATAGCAAATTTCATTAAAATCCGTTCGGTAGTTTTTGCGTGATTGAAACACAAAGAGACAAACAGACAGACAGACAATAATTCCAAAAAAAAAGTTGTTTCGGCTTCTATATCGATAAGGAAGTGTAGCCCAATCAAAATTTAAAAAAAATATTCAATGTACAAATTCGGCGCCGTTACAGTTTTATTATATGTATATAGAGTATAAATAAGTAACTGATAAAGTTCAATCCCATTGCGCGTGCGACTAGTGCCACGCAATATTGCTCACGCAGGCTACTCGCGCCAAAAGTTCGCACGTTTACTGGCATCGTTTACAAGCACCTTAAAGTCAAAGTCAAGTTGACAACTACCCTTCCAGGGTAGTTGTCAACGAATGGAACTGTTAGATTTATTTGTATGGGCAGGAAAACGTATCTCTGTAGACGTATGTGTAATTAATTTTCTTCCAATAATAAAAGTAAGATTCCTTAGCGTAAGATAAAAGCAACTTAGTATGAGTGGTTGATATCTATACTCAGTTTAAGCATCTTGATAATAAAATAAAATACACATAGGTTTGAATTAACTAGGACAAAAGTTGATGCAAAATAGTAGTGCTTCCGACGCCGCCCCACCTACTCGGTCGTTTCGGTATAGCCAGTGTTGGGCACTAATTGTTTAATTGTTCAATTGTAGGATCAAACAATTGAAATTTCAATCGCAGAAAAAATCAATTGCAATTGACGATTGAAAAATTATTTGTTAATTGTAGGTTTTCACAATTAACAATTGATCAATGGAAATTGTAAAACGTTGCAATTACCATTGATCAATTGTTAATCGTTTTTTGCATGTTTACGATTAAACAATTAACAATTAAACACACGATTTTAATCACATCCAAGTTGGCGGACGTGACCTTTGAAGTAACATGGGTGTCGTTTTTAGGGTTTCGGGAATAATGATTGCGAATATGGCGTGAATTTTTGGAGTGAAGTAAAATCAATATGGGTGTCACATTTGGGATATTAGGGCATGCTGATTACGAATATGACATTAATTTCTGGATCTAAGATGGCGGACGTGACTTTTCTAACAAAATCAATATGCGTGTCACTTTTATGGTTTTGAGGATGTTGATAACGAAAATAGTGTTAATTTTAAAATCCAAGATGGCGGCCGCGACTTTTTATCAAAATCAATATGGGTATGTACTTTGGGGTTTTAGGGGATGCTGATAACAAATATAAAGTTAATTTTAAAAGCCAACATAGCGGACGCGACTTTTTATGTAAATCAATATGGGTATGGATTTCGGGGTTTTTGGGGATGCTGATTACGAATATGGCATTAGTTTCTGGATCCAAGATGGCGGACGCGACTTTTTATGAAAATCTATATGGGTATCGATTTCAGGGTTTAGGGAATGCTGATAACAAATATACCGATAATTTTAAAATCCCAGATGGCGGACGCGACTTTTTGGAGTTTTTTTTTTTTGAAGTTAAATCGATATGGGTTTCATTTTTGGGGTTTATAGTTTATCATATTTTGTGCAAGTTTTTCTTGTGTATATGGCTGGACCTCTTCAACTTTTCTTAAGACCCTTGTCGGTATTTTTTTTTTTCGAATTTTTGCACCTTTTTTATTATTTTTCTTTGTATTTATGTACCATTTATGTGCCACCAGACCAACGAATGCCTCGTTGGTCTGGTGGCAAAGCGCATCGCTTTGTGATCACGAGGTCCTGGGTTCAAATCCTAGGTCGGATAAATGTAGTTTTTCTAACGAAAAATTCCCAGTATGAGTCCGGAGTCTGGAATTAATATACCGGGCACAATTATGCACAATGGCAATAGGCTCACCCCCTATTATATGGGACCTAACATCGTCGGCGAAACGTGGGTGTACTCAGTACACCTCTGCCACCCCCTCTGGGCAATATAGGCGTGACGGTGGTTTTGTATTTATGTATCTTTTATATTCATTTACACAATCTTATCCATGTTCCGTTTGAGGTGACTCAGAAAATTGGACGTACAGTTGTCGAATCCTCTGATTTTAGTAGTGAAAGGCGCGCATTAAGGACACAGAGCTGTGATTATATGTGCAAGTGCAAGACGCGGGGGTGAAGATATTGACGTGATTTAGCTCGGCCTGAAGACTGCCCATCTCGATCTAACTGTTCATTGATGTCCGTATCCGACGTGTTATCTGACATATAACTATATTCCTTTTCATCCATAATGACTATAATATTCAAAAGTGTGTGGAAATATTCGTTGAAATATGCGAATATACTTAATAAAAATTAATTCAAGTCCCTACAATCCCAGTCCTAAAATCAAGTCTCTCCTGTGTGCGCACGATTCACACTCACTCTCTATGTTTGTGAACATTCGTAAGTTTAAATACCTACAACTATAAGTACACACACAAAAGTACCCTGAAGTGTGATCGTGTCGAAATGTAGGCGATACTTTGCGCTCAGAAAAAAAAAAAAAAGTATTTTTTTTTTCTTCAAAAAAAAAAAAACGTTGCCCCACACTAGGATTAATTCCTGTATCGTGGGTGCGTTTACAAACATGAAAATTCACATACACAAATACCCAGACCGTTATGACAATATTTTCGTCCTAAACGATCGAACAGAGATACGCGGGGTCTCAGTGCGCGGGGTATGTGGGGTGCCCTACCACAGAGTACTATAATACAGTAAAACATCTTAGTAGTTACGTTCCGAATCAAACTCACGCACACAGACGCGCGCTCTACACGCCTTCTCGATAGTTTCCCGCATGTAATAAGCCGCGGTGGCAGTGCACGTCCGAGACGGACACTTTTTTAACAACTAACATTAGAGCGTTCTTTGAAAAAATAACCTGTTCGAACTCTTTACTCTCTGCCTACCCCACAAGGGATCTGGCGTGACAATATAAATAGGTAGAAAATTAATACAAATTTAAATATTTTGTCTTTTTGTGCTATTAGGCCTTAATATTTAGAATAAAATGACCACTTTAAACTTATTAGTTACTTGTATGGTTTCTCATCATGTATCCATTATTAGAATTAAAATAATGGCCACTCGAATCGCCAAATTGATATTTAGTAACTCATGTGGTTTTTAACATATATACTTATATACAATTTCCGAGTAATCTATCATAAAAACACTCAATAAGAATGAGATTCGAGAATACTTATATATAATTAGAATTCTTATTCGTAAAAGGAGAAAACGTGTTTCTAGAAACAATTTGCAATAAAGGTAAATAATATATTCTTGAGCATAAAAATTAAAATTATAAACGTTTTCATTATGCTGTTATTACACAATGTATATGTTAAATTGTATTACGCTGCACTCATATCGAAAAAATACAGGCTTATAACCACAGCAGTAGATTAATTTTAATAAATGACAAAAAAAAACCAGAGAAAAAGGTGCTAAACTTAACAACGTTCTGACGGGAGTGTAGGTAATTATGCCACTAAAACGGCTTAGATGAGTTACTGAATAGATAGATACTGTGGCACTACCGACCGACTTTACCTACCTACGCACGTGCACTTGGTCGGCTCGTGTCGGTGCCGAAAGGCGACGAGTAACTAGGGTTGCCACCCATAGTTTATAATAAAGTACTTTATGAGAACTGTAAAGTACGCGAAATTTGATTTTTTAAGATTCATTTTACATAAATCATTAAAAAAAAAAAATTGATCGCATTAAAAGCAAAGTGGATGATGTCTGGTGTTAGAATCCGAATATATGGTAAGCTAGATTTAAGAAAAAAACATTGTTACATGTACAACTTCTCTAACTTAAAGAAAATATTAAATACTATAAGCACTTTTAAATTCTTTCTCCAATCTATTTAAGTTATCATAGACTGTCAACATGCTGTGAAGGTGTTTAGCAATGATAATAGTGATTGAAAAGATCTATCTATCTATCTATCTATCTATATCATCACGCCAGCTCCCTCGCGGGGTAGGCAGAGAGTACAGAGTTCCAACAGGTTCTTTCCTTACATACCTCTCTGGCTTCCTCCACTCTCATAGTTCGTCTCATACACACTCGCCGGTTACGGAGACTCTTGACTTGCCCTTCAGATAAGACACGGTCTATTTGGTCATGGTAAGATAGTCTAGGTCTTCCCCGGCACCTACATCCTTCCACTTTCGCATTGTATATCTGTTTTGTCATTCTTTCTTCTGGCATCCTTTCTATATGCCCGAACCAACGGAGCATACCCTTTAAAAAGATTTGAAAAGATCTAAAAGAAATAAAACATATGTTTTTAAACAAAATAGTAAAGTGAAATAAATAATACTTTATTTAGATACAATGTACTTTTTTACCTTCCTTTAAAAACCAATGTACTTTATTTGCTCAAATAAAAGGTGGCAACCCTACTACTGACGCGCGCGCACTTGTCGGTTCGTGCCGCTGCCGAAAGGCGACAAGTGCGCGTGCGTTTCTTTAAAGTTTAGGTACTTATTTATAAACAAACATTTTGATAACACGGGGGGTTGGCAGAGGGATGCAGTGTATTGAACGAATGCTTTTATATGGAACTGGAACTTGTAAAATATTCAATTCTTATAGGGACAAAATAGAAATACTTAATTTTTTACAAGCTTTTATTTAACTTGCACTTTTTGTATGCCTGTCTGTCTTTCCGGTTCAACTCTTCTGATCCTTTTTTCAAGCACTTACGGTATCCGAATCAGCTGAAATTGACATACGTATGTAAGTTCGGTAACAATACAATAATATGGTACCATTGGGTTGGTCTGATGATGAAGTTCGAAGGTGGCCATAGAAACATGTGAACTGGACAAAACCCCTCGTGTTTAGGCTGGTTAGATTGATACTGACAAGTACAAGTAGATTGATATTGGTGTTAAATTAATATGGATATCATTTTTGGGGTTTTAGGGGATGCTGATAACGAATATAGTGTTTAATTTGTTCGTAATCAACCCATATTCGTAATCAGCATACTCTTAAACCTCAAAAACGATGCACATATTAATTATTCATTAGAAGTCGCGACCGCCATCTTTGATCTAAAAATTAACGCCATTTTAGTTATCACCATCCCCTAAAATCTCATAGATGATTGTCTTGTTTTGTCTTGAGTCTTTTTAGAAGGCAAGCTTTCACTCAAGCATCGTACTTCCGAGTCAAGCCTTACAACACCAGACAGAAGTGTACATTGTACACTCCCACATTGCGCCAACGTTAAGTGTGCTTTTAACACCTACATTGCGCCGACGGTTTTTGATGATTAATTGTTAATTGTTTAATCGTAAATGTGCATAAAACGATTAAAAATTGATCAATTGTAATTGCAATGTTTTGCAATTACAATTGATCAATTGTTAATTGCAAAACATTGCAATTACAATTGATCAATTGTTAATTGCATAACACTGCAATTACAATTGATCAATTGTTAATTGTCAATTGTTTAATCAATTGATTTTTGCCCAACACTGGGTATAGCAAAGTTTTCATACTCCGCACTTGTGTTCGTAGACAACTTCAAATACAGACGGTGAATTATGTTTATTGACTAGCGCCTATATACAGGCTTCTTTATCACAATTGTTATATAATTCAGAGTGGAAAACTTATATTTACGAATTATAACAGCAACCATAATATCCGTTTTTTGGTTAACACAAAATAAATTTGTAGGTAGATGGTATGTAAACCTCATTTATCAATAAAATACATATGAGCTCAGGGCTTTTGTTTTTTGTCCCTACTAATGACGACAACAAGCCATTTTTTATATTTTACCATTATACCACAATGTACGTATGTAAAACTGTGGTTATACTCCATAATTAGTTGATATTGGCGCAGTTAGCTGTCAAAGTAAGGACCATTTAAATAGAATAGAATAAATATCAGTTTAATGATGCTTAATACCTAGTTAAATATATTCTCTTGGAAGCTTGTCGTAACTGTTTACTTCAAATAGCCCTTACGTGCCCTTTACGTACTACATGTGTATACGAATAAATCCTCATCGATTTAAGCCATCGAACATATCAACACTGTGCAACTTATACCTACCCTACGAGTGCGTGGCTTACCCTTATTAATACAGTTGATTGCCGCGGCAAATTGGATGGGGGATACATAAACACTACCAGCAATAACAAGTAGGCACAAACATAACGTATGCACCTCTTCATGTCCGTAGCACGAAAAATGCAAATGAAATCAGCGAAATTAAAATAAAAGTTAAAATGGTAGTCGGTCTCGCCCAATGAAGGTTCCGTCATTTCTATCGAAGTATATTTATTTATCAGGGCTTGGAATCGGTTGCTAAAAACCGGCTCAAAACGTTCGGAAACCGAATAAAATTTTCGTTCTTTAATAATTTTATTTTTATGAAAAGGATCAAGTGCGTAGCACTCTAAATCGACGGAAATGTATGAAGAGATGTATGAACGTAGATGAAGCGAAAGAGGTGTGTCAGAATCGTAGTATGTAGCAAACTGCAGTCTCTACCTACCCCAGTGGGATAAAGGCGTGAGTTTATGTATGTATGTATGTTCTTTTACTAACCAGTTAATGAGTAAACCTTGTTTTTAAAAAGACCATGTTTTATTATTTCTTAATATAAAAATTAACCGGTTAAACTCAGACGCGGCCACGACGTTCTCAACGGCGCGCTGTCCGTCTTATATTTTTAAGGACAAATGTTCCTATCTCTTTCGTACGTGCACTGTGTCGTTGAAAAATAACCTACCTATATACGATCGTGACCTTGAGAAAGTGAACGAGCGGAGGCGATCTCAAATTAACCGGTTAATTTACGTTTCAATATCGGTTAAAGTGACGCTAAAAACTGATACTGAAAGTCGAACCGGTTTCTTAAATTTTTTAGCTTTTGAACGGAATCCTTTAACCAGCAACGAAAATCATTTCGGTTTGGGGTAATTGACCGAAACCGGTTTGAAAAATTAACCGGTTTCCGACCCCTCATGTTTAAGAAAATTGAATAAACCTATATTGAATTGAAACCTAGTATTTTTTTCGACATCTAACCGTACTCTTAAGCAATAAAACTTTTAGCTTCTCTAAGGCAGAATCTTCAAAGGATTCAACCACACGACTCAATTAAAAGAAATAAAATACGGTTAAAGTCAGGTGAAGTTAACCCTTTTGTGAACAGAAATGTTTTTCCTTTCGTGGAACAGAAACCTAAACAATCGCTCTGTTTATCTAGATCTGCAAAAACAAGTTCGTTTATTTCGGGAACCTACCATAATCTGTATTGTTGCGAATAAAATACTTCTAGTATTTATATTAAATACTAAATATACTATTAAAACAATTGAAGTATACTATTAAAACAATTGAAGTATACTATTAAAACAATTGAACGGGTTATATGGGATGATCTGGCTCTATAAAAAAAATCCTGTAAAAATAATCAACATGACAGGAAATAACTAAATTGAAACTCGAAGAATTTGACCATCAGACTAAACCAGAAAACAACGGTGCAAAGGATGCAATATTACTACGAAATTTTTTGACAATAATTATTATAATTAATAATATTTGAAATAAAACTATTTTTCGGATTTTATCTCGGTTTATTTTTGATTTTTAAGTTCCCGACGTTTCGAGTGCTTTGTAGCACCCATGGTCACGGGAGGGACTGAGGTGTTAGACGTCCAAAAGGCATAGTTGTTCCGAGCTACCCTCAAACTTCTTAATTATTTTTATTGGTCCGATCTACGCAGAATGAGCTCACGGTGACTTGAGGTCTTGCAGTGTTATGCTTGGTTTTGGATTTGATTATATTAATTTATTTATTTATTAATTACCGGATCCCAAGTCGATGGAAGCACCCAGCCATCTTCTCTATTGAAATTAGAATGTTTTTTAATTTCAATAGCCTCGCGAACCATCCTTGGTAGGAATCGGTGTTTCACGAGGATTTGTGGTTTATCAAATCTGATGTTATGGCGGGTGCGGTCAAGGACATGTTCACAGACTGCAGACTTCTTTGAGCGACGGTGTTTTAGGTCAGCTATGTGTTCTTTTCGTTTGTCCTATATAAGAGAGACCACATTTACAATCAAGCTTGTACACTCCTGCATCTTGTAGAGGGATGTGACACTTGATAGATGGTAAAAATTGACTGATCTTCTTCGGCGGCTTATAATATGTTTTAATTGAAGCACGCTTCAAGATGTAGCCAATCTTGTCCGTGACTCCTCTCATGTAAGGTAGCACAGCAGGGAGACGCTCGACTGTGGCTGGTTTCACTCGGTCACAGATGGTAATATTGTGAAAGTATTATCTACGTACCGCTTGTAGAAACTTGGCTTTACAGGTGATGTACGAAGGGATGTCTCCTCAAAGTCTTCCATGAATATATCGGCAACAATGGGAGATACAGGGGAGCCTATCGCCACCCCATCTACTTGCTTGTAGAACTGCTTCTTCCACAGTAAGTAGCCAGATGTAAGACAGTGTCTCAATAATTTTGAGTATTCCGCTGGCATGTTATTCTTCTCTAGTTTCCTTTCTACAATTTCGACACAGTCTTGTACAGGTAGGCATGTGAATAGTGACTGGACATTGAAACTGACCATAGTTACATTGTCAGTAAGATGTAGATTTTTGATCTCATTAACAAAATGGTATGAATCCTTAACATGTGCTCTTGTGTGTCCTCTGATTGGCGAGAGCACTTTCGCTACGTGCTGAGCCAATCTGTAGGTTGGTGTGTCGATTTGCCTAACGATTGGACGTAGCGGAGCATTCGGTTTATGTATTTTTGGCAGCCCATAACTGTGGTGGTTTTTCGCACGATACCTTCGTTATTCGTATCGTAATAGCGATTTGACGTCCAAATTCAATGTTTCGGAGTACTTCTTTATTAAATCAGTCGTTTGTTTTAATATATTGTTGGTTGGGTCTGTCTCGACCTTGTTGTACGTGTTTACATCCGATAAAAGTGCTTGTATTTTGACATTGTAATCTGACGTATCCATAATGACCGTAGCATTTCCTTTATCCGCGCGGAGAAAAGTGATATCCTTTCTATTGCGTAAGGTTTTCAACGCTAAATATTGATTTTTAGGAAGATTTAGTTTGGGCACTGAACTTCGACGTAACATGGATGAGACATCCTGACGTATTGCCTCCGAATCTTCCCTCTTAAACTATTCTTGGATAGGACGTCATCAACGGCGCTGATAATTTCCTCATACGGTATCCTTCGAGGTGTTACAGCATCAAAAATAAACCGCGATAAAATCCGAAAAATAGTTTTATTTCATGTGTAATATTCGCGTAAATCTAAGAGCTCAGTATTAATAATATTGTTTTCTTTTTCCTTAAATAGTCTCAAGAGAATGGCGGCGGTAGTGGCCATATGGCGTCGTAAACTCTGTGAGGATGTATGGAAAGGATTATGATTCCCCAAAACGTGTTCAATCGAGAAAGGCACGAGGGAGAGGCATCAATGCGTTCCGTTTGGAGATCTAGGAGCCTCCTACGGTACCGTTTTTATTTTTTTAACGGGTTTAATGCCTAGAGCATACTGTCACATTGCGGGCTTTAGTGATGTGGCAGTTATGTGGGGCTCGCACCCTCTAAAACCCCCCAGCGTCCATCTCTTGCCCGAGTGCCCTGCCACAGGAATTGCCAGTGGCATAACATCTGCCGCGCGAGCGGGCCTGGTCGGTTTTACACAGACCTCGCCTTCATACCGTGATCTTCTTTGTGAGGGCGCGGAAGACGCAGCGCACTTCCGTCACAGGCCTGTTACTGGTCGGGTGACAGCTGGCGTCCGCAGGCCACTTCTCACGGTGGGCTAAGGTCATTAACGGCGAACGCTCTACGCCTCCCTCCAGCACGCCTGCTACTAGCGGGATTCGCACTGGTCTCTTCCCGCTCCCATTCCTTCGCCTTATCAGCTGTTATTACAGCCTCACAAAAGGGGGCTCTCCCTCTCGGCCATAGCCAATACCAAAGCCGGGAGTGAGAGCGCCCTCCTTCCGATCTCAGCAGCTAACTGCTGCCGGTCCGCATCCCAAGCCGGACATACCAAGAGTGTGCGAGGCCGAATCCTCCAGATTACCGCAATGGGGGCACTCCGCCGTCTTCCCCCGACCAATCCGGCACAGGCACCGCCCAAAGCAGCCGTGCTCAGACAGTAACTGTGTCTGCCACTCCACCCCTCCTACGGTACCTAAGGAGGCCACAGCGATGGTGCGGAGTGCGGTGAAAATTCCACATTTTCTCAACAGAAAATTATCAAGATTTACCCCAACGAAATAGAAAATTTATACATCATCACGCCTATATTCCCCAGAGGGGGTGGCAGAGGTGTACTGAGTACACCCACGTTTCGCCGACGATGTTAGGTCCCATGTAATAGGGGGCGAGCCTATTGCCATATACCAGGCACAATTCCAGACTCCGGACTCATACTGGGAATTTTTCGTTAGAAAAACTACATTTGTCCGACCTTGGATTTGAACCCAGGACCTCGTGATCACAAAGCGATGCGCTTTGCCTCCAGACCAACGAGACAGTCGAGAAAATTTATACATGGATTATTATTATATACTGAATATCGATTGTATCTCCGACTATAGGTGAAAAGACTGATCGTTATAGATTCTGTTGGCAAGCGCCAACTCGCCAGCAATGTAAGGTACCTGTGCAATTTCAATCAAGACAACCGCAAATCGATTAAGAAGCGGTGGACCTGCCTCCTGGGTCTTCTACGACCATTAACCATAATTACCACGCTTTCATGATATTGCCAATTACATCAAACCTTATAACGGCTGTAACTATTATTTCATCATCATCATCATCATCTCAGCCTATACTTGTCCACTGCTGAACATAGGCCTCCCCAATCGCTTTCCAGCGTAACCGGTCCGATGCCACCTGCATCCAACGACTTCCTGCGATTTTCACAAGATCGTCGGTCCATCTGGCAGGTGGTCGTCCCACGCTGCGCTTGCCAATACGTGGTCTCCACTCTAGAATCTTTCTGCCCCAACGCCCGTCCGATCTACGCGCTATGTGGCCCGCCCATTGCCACTTCAGCTTGCTAATCTTAACGGCTATGTCGGTGACCTTGGTTCTTCTACGAATCTCTTCATTCCTGATTCGATCACGTAGAGAAACGCCGAGCATAGCTCTCTCCATAGCTCGCTGAGCAACTCTGAGCTTTTTTATGAGACCTATTGTAAGAGACCACGTCTCTGATCCATATATCATCACTGGTAACACACATTGACTAAAAACTTTAGTCTTTAGGCACTGAGACTATTATTTATGAAACTATAATACTAAGTACCTATCTATTTATACTAGTGCTGATGATGCTGATACCATACACTGAATGTTTTATTCCTAATTTAATTCCTAAGGTCTATTGGTTGGCTTTTATCCCCCGCACGGAACAAATCTTTACGTGACCAAAATTGTTTTGTTTCGGTGTGGGTATTTGTGCATGTGATTTTCATGCTTATGAATACACTCACAACACAAATGTAATTCCTAATAGTCCTTAGAGCAAAGTTTTTATAAATTAAAAAAAAAAACAAATGCGTCAATTCATTATCACCATCATTATCCACAGTTCATTTTAGCCTACTTTCGTCTAATCCTGTTTTGCGCCAGCTTCATTACTATTAGACAATAATTAATAATACCTTAATAGGCAATTAATTTCCTGTATACTCAAAAGTACCTATAATGGTCATTACATAAGTACGATGTACGGTAGCTTTCAAGTGATTCCGCTAAGTAAAAGTTTAAGCCAACAAAATGTACATTTTCCTCTTCAAAACTGAAAATACATATTAAAACGAAACGTAAAATCCGAATGAAAAAGAAACCTTAATATTCGCCAATTAAATTACCATTTTGAAGAGAACTTCAACAAAAGTTACATTAATTTCACTTTACTTCGCATCAGTATGTAAGAAGAAAATAATATCATTTGTCATATCCCTTCAGAACTTACCTCAAGTAACTTGTATAAATCTGAAATATGTTTTCCATATGACATAAATTATCTCTTTAAGCGTAAAATGAAAGAAGCTGGAGAATAAAAATATGTCGTAAAACCAGTCTCACATGTATTATGTGTGTACTTATTACTGGGCCAGATATTGTGTTGTATTTTACGAGGCGTAAAATGAACTGTTAGGAAAGTATTCACACGTACACCCGAGACGCCGCCGGCGACATCTTTCAATCTGGACTTCATAAACCTTGAATAACTCGCGACGCAAAATAATATTACCACATCTATTTAAAAATTCGCAATTCATGGATGATGTACCTATCTCGGGTTAGGGTTTTAAACTGCTGTATTTTTAGAGACAACTATCCACTATTATATCGTTACGTCACGTCCCTTGTGAGTGGTTGTTTCAAGACTTCCTAAATTTTATTCCCACCACTTCCATGATTTATAATTTTAATCAAAGGTGCGATAACTAGATGGAAAATACTGGGTATAATTGGATTAATTAGCCATTTTTCATACCATTTGTAATTCATGGCTTTATGATAATCGCCACTCGTACCCGTGGATATTTACCTTAAAAATGGTTATGGTTAAATTCATGTTTTTTTTTGGCTTCGTGCTTGTTTTAACAAATACACATAGTTGGTTATTAAATAATTCTCTTTCTTGAAGAATTCCTCATTAAAGATTTCCTTTATAATATTTTTTTATAGATGACGATATAAGATCTAGAATCCGCGCTTAAGTTCTGAAACGTCTAGTTCCACCCCTTTAATTATAGCCGGCGCGCGGTCGCGGTATACTCGTACAAGTACCTATTCGTTCCCGTTCAAATAGGTATGTAATAATAATACCGCTTTGTGGGCCGCGCCGGCTATTGTTCGATGTACTTCTATCGATGTACTTAGAGGGTTCGTGTTCGTTCTAGAACTTCCATACGAGTATAAAAGGAACACAGAGCGCGGGGACGGACACAATCTCTTCTCGAAAGCGATAGTGATTAAATCGGAGAACAAACGATCTAAGTGGAATACACCGGCGACTTTAGCAACGATATACGGATACTACAAGTGACTCTACGACTTGGAAGCAGTATTTGGGTACTAACGAGAGTATTACTAGTGTGTGAGTAGTTCGCGTGTGTATTTACATACGACGTACTGTTTTCTGTGTACAGCGCCTAATAAAGTACTTCGCACGTTATTCGGCATTTAATTACCCCGCAAACGTAACAATACTTCAAAACTTAAAATATACTGTCGTGGAAGTCGCAGGAACTAATGTATGAATGATATGTTTTTCAAAAAAAATTGATTTTATAAGTATGAGAATAATCCCTTGTGAGGTAGGCAAAGAGAGTTCTAAAAGTTTTTTTTCGCTTTCTTTACTCTCATAATTCGTCTTATACACACTCGGCAGTTACGGAGACTCTTAACTTGCCCATCAGATAAAACACAGTCTAGGTCATGGTAAGATAGTTTAGGTCTGCCCGTTACCTGCATCCTTCCACTTTCGCATTATATACCTATTTATTCTGTGTTCGAAGAAGTTGTAATTCGGTAACATAAATCCTAGTTAAGACACTTCTGTTTTAAATGTGCCTTGTTCCGACGTACTTCAATTAAACTTCATTTTTTTAATACTCCATACCCACTGAATCCTTTAAAGTCATTAAAACCAATGTGACTAAAGCCAGGAAAATACTAATAAAAAATCTTTTTAAAAAATATAATACCGGTAAACCGGTACCGGTTAGTGCAGTCGGTTACTTGGCACCGACTTCAAATATTTATTTTTTGCTTTATGAAGTCGGTTTTTTTTAAAGATTTTTAATTTACCATTTTAAGTGACAAGTAAATTATTTACTAATATTTATATACCTATATTATATTATTTTGCTGAGTTGTACAGCAAGGTACCTACAGGATTGATATAATAACCATAATAACGGAATCTATACATTCGTACTGTTCGCCGTTCAGGAGTCCCTTGATGTATCTTCAAAGTCCAAAGTTCAACACCGATTTCATTAAAATGGGACCACCTCGAAACTATACTAAGCCCAACGCAAAAGAATCATCAAAATCAGTTCATTAATAAAGACATTATAAAAAACAGACGAATTGTCGACCTCCTCCTATTTTGAAGTCGGTTAATATTCTGATTAGTTATTTGGCAGGGTACCTATAGGATTGACGTAATACCCATAATATTTCAATCTACGCATTCGTATTGTTTGTCGTTAAGGAGTTTCCTGGTGTATCTTTCAAGTCCAAGGTCCAATACCGATGAAAATAAAATAGGACCACCTTGGAGCTAAACTGAACCCAATGCAAAAAAATGCATCAAAATCGATTCATAATTGGCGGAATGATCACGTAACATATATACAAAAAAAAACATTCAATCGAATTGAGAACCTCCTCCTATTTAGAAGTCGGTTAAAAAATGAGTATAATGGACTTTAAATCTTTCTTCATTAGCCACAAGTCAGCAGTGCATCGCATTCAGAACGATGCTTAGCAACAATCCATCGTTACTTCGCGTGTAACATGTGACGGGTTAACTGGCCTATTTTGTACGTCATCACTAACAAAGGGTGAGCTCAGTCAATTAGCCATCGAAAACACCGCCTCGTGACATTTAGAGGCTGGGCGGGCCTCTATTTGTCATTAATTTCGGGAATGAGGTGACAGAAACACGGGCGCGGTTTGCGAACAAATTAATACTACGGTTATGGTGACGCACTACGACAATTATCTACCCATAAATACATTAACAGACAACCGTACTGGCGGCAGCCTTGACGATAATATCTTTTTTTTTTTGTTGAAATTTTTTTACATATTATATTTTATGGAAACACTCGTAAGCACTAATCCGCGTCGTGGAGCGTGACCTATGCTTTCTCACATCGATTTGTGAGCAGTGGAACAGTGCAGGCTATTTCATAATTTTATTGTTATTAGCAATAATATTATATATACAAGGTTTTAAAACGGACGATTTAGCGCAGTGGTTAAGAGCTTGAGCTGCTCCGCCCACTGTGTCGAATAGTCGCGGGTTCGATTCCCGCACGGGACAAATCTTTGTGTGATCCACAATTATTTGTTCTGGTCTGGGTATTTGTTTGTGAATTTTCATGTTTGTAAACGCACCCACGACACAGAAATAAATCCTAGAGTGGGGCTACGTTTTAAAAAAAAAAAAAACATCCCTAGGTCGGAAAAAAAAAAAAAAATGTTGCTACTGCACCGCGCGCAGCGAGTCATGGCCGTCAGGATCGCCCGAGGGTACCGCACCATCAGTTTCGAGGCGGCGACACTCCTTGCCGGTACGCCTCCGTGGGAGCTGGAGGCCCAGGCGCTCTCCGAGCTTTATGCCTGGCGTAGGGATCCAAACAACATCCGGGATCCCGGCGCCCTGAGAGCGAGGCGGATAGAGCTGCACCGAGCCGCGCTGGAGAGCTGGCGGATCAAGCTCGCCCATCCCACTGCCGGTCACGCCGTCATTGCTGCGCTGCTGCCAGTCTTCTGGGAGTGGCTGGGGCGACGACACGGCGTCCTCACGTACCGTCTGACGCAGGTACTGTCCGGGCATGGTTGCTTCGGGCGGTATCTGTGGCGGATCAGTCGTGAGGAGGCGGAGCGCTGCCACCATTGTGCGGCCCCGGAAGACACGGCGGTGCACACGTTGCTGGTGTGCCCGGCATGGGATGCCGAGCGGCGCCGGCTCGCCGGAGCGCTCGGTGCAGGGGGACAGGGGCTGTCGCTCCCGACCGTGATATCATCCATGGTTGGGAGCGAAAGCGCCTGGGCGGCAATGGCGGCCTTCTGCGAGGCCGTCATATCCGCGAAGGAGGAGGCAGAGCGAGTGCGGGAGGAGACGTCCTCCAATCCCGCTCGCAGACGGCGCGTTGGGCGAAGGCGCAGGGACTACGCCCGGAACGACCTTCGCCCACCGTAATCTCGGCCTGCAGGCGTCGGGGGGGGCACCCTGGCGCCCTAGCACTTAGCAGGCCCGCGTCGAAAAAGCGCTGCGTCCGCGCAGCCTCCAACAGGCGGTAGGGGGAGACCGAACTCCCCCCTACATGTGTCGAGGTCCGCGCCAAACTGCGGACCGAGCCCGCCGATGCCACAGAGGTCATGCCAGTGACGATTCCTGTGGCCCGGCAAAAGGGCAGTAGGACGCCGGGGGGTTTTAGTGGGTGCAAGCCCCACATAACCACCCGGGCCGTGCCCTCGGCCCGGGGGTATGCGCTAGGCATTTCCCCCCGTAAAAAAAAAAAAAAAAAAAAAGGTCGGAAAAATGTAGTTTTTCTAACGAAAAATTCCCAGTATGGGTCCGGAGTCTGGAATAGTGCCCGGTATATGGCCATAGGCTCGCCCCCTATTACATGGGATCTAACATCGTCGACAAAACGTAGGTATACTCAGTACACCTCTGCCACCCCCGCTTGGGGAATATAGGCGTGATGGTGTATTTTTTTTTTAAAAGAACTTGTCGGCTTATTTTATATTTTCAGTGTTCCCAATGTCTCTGGCCTTCGCTTCAGTGTCAAAATCGCAGAGTTATTTCGTCATACACGCAATAAATGTTGAATAAAAAGATCCTAACTAAAGCTATCGGTTTTCAGAACTCTTCAATACGCCTATTTTTTTTCTGGTGTTTTGAAAAAACACCAACATCTCAACGGACAGTTATTCCCATAAAATGGTCGTTCAAGGCTTTATTGTTTGTCAGCCTTACGTATCTCAACCACAAAACAGTATTTTTACGTATTCCTGACATTTTTATACCCCATACATGAAAATCGTTTACAGATAAAAAATATATAAAAAAAAATGAAAAATAACATAGAGCTAACTGAACGTGGAACAGAAATCCCACAACATTATTTTATAGCACATAACGAGATGTTTAGAAACTTTAACACTACATATTCCAAATGATATTATTTCAATATTTTTGTTCATATAATGTCACCTATAGTAGAAATTATTGTTTTGTCATGCTAGGAATGGATATTTGCTTCACAATTTAACAGTTCTCAGCAACTATAAGAGTTTTCTTTTATTACCTTCACATTTTAAAGGTGGATATACCTATGCGCTATGATTGAAAATGGTCGATGACTCGCGCAAAGAGTATCCTGCTACTGCATGTTTACTAAACTAAAAGTTTACTAATTTTTGGCGCCCTAAATCTCGGCTACGCATACCAACCGCATACGAATCGCGGATGTTATTCAAATAACTGGTACATTCAATAAACAGATGACGCTAATAAACGGAACATCCTTCATTTGGCATCCTTAATGAGATCCTTTGCCATTATAAGATGAACAATAGCGTCTTTACATCAGTCTTTTGATGTACCTATTCATATAAAAAAGCGTTACCACAAGCAAGCAATTTTGTGATTATTATCATTTAGGCTCTCACTATGACCAGAGTTCAAATTTTAGAGCCATATCGTGGGACATACGGCTCGGTTGGTCTGAGCTGAATGACTGATTGATTCCATTTTCTAGAATCTCTGTGCTTTGGAAGGAACGTTAAGTCATTGGGTCCCGTTGCCACTTGATGTGGTAGTCGTTAGTCGAGTTAGAGACGTTACAGGCAGCTTGATAAGTTCCATCAGCAAGGGGGCATGAACCTGCTTCCAATCCGCACTAGGCACGCGTGGTGAAGTACGACCTAATTTCAACTCGAATTGTGAGAAAGCCTATGTCCAGCAGTGGTGTCTCACTATAGAGGTAATTATACTGTTCAGTGTTGTTACGTCTTTGTTACAATTATTATATCTCTATGTTAATAATACCATTGTGTACTTAATCATCATCAGTCCATGTAAAGCCACTGCTGGACGTAAGCCTCTTCCATGGCACTCTACTGAGCTCGATCTTTAGCTCTCCTCCTCCAATCCCTGCCCGCTGCCTTACGAATATCGTCGCCCCACCTAGCTACAGGGCGTGTACATCGTGTACTTACTATGATATTTTCAATACAAGAAGTATAGATAGCCATTAATGAACCATTAGAGTCTAATGAGAAAACAAATGTTTTCTAACTGTTACAACACAAACACGACGATTGGTATCGCCATCAACAAACACTTATAAAACACCCGATACGAATGTTCAAACAGTATCACGTGAGGCAAATAAAACTAGACATCCAGGTATGTACCTATTGTGGCAATCATTCACAAACATTAATTAGCAAATTGTACCGAAATCAGTTGACAATTTATCATGCGGAATTCCAGACCACAATTGCAATTGCATCCGGGCGGCAAGTAAATAAAGGCCCACGGTTTCCGCCACCAAAACTGCACTCGCAGGGGTGCGTTTTGGCACAAATTTTGCATAATAACCTTTGTGATGTTGGCTGCAGGGCGTGAAACTGCGAAATGCCGACGAATAATGTGCGCATATACTTTTAATGCTGTTTTAACAATCTTACGCCACTTTTTTTCTTGTCATATTTTCCTTATTTTGTTCCTTCTTATTTATTATTAAATATTTTTTTATATAAATTCCGTATTTATTTTAAAAGATTAAAGTTTTATTCTAATAGTAAATCTTCGTATCGCATTCTTTGCATTTTCATTAGAGACATTAAATCGCACTTCATTGCATTGTTTTATATTTTTCTGTTTAATATTACACGTATAGAATATAATAACTCATTTACTAGTCTGATGTATATACTGGATGCCTCGTTGGTCTAGTGGCAAAGCGCATCGCTATAATGATCACGAGGTCCTTCGTTCAAATCCTAGGTCGGACAAATGTAGTTTTTCTAACAAAAACTTCCCAGTATGAGTCCGGAGTCTGGAATTGTGCCCGGTATATGGCAATAGTCTCGGCCCCTATTACATGGAACCTAACGTCGTTGGAGAAACGTAGGTGTACTCAATACACCTCTGCCACCTCCGCTAGGGAAATATAGGCGTGACTAGTCTTATCCTGTAAAATCAGTGAATATTGTTTATGTAATTCATGTAAAATTCTGTCTTAAAACGTTAACAATCAATATTATTTATTTATGATATACATATTTGTGCATAGGTACTATCTATCTACCTTTACCTACCTATAGTAATAGTCAAAGATGTTCAGGATACTTTAATATTCAAAACTTCCCCATTTCACCAAAATCTCAAACAATTACAACAAGGTATAATCTTATCAGGTTGCTCGAGGTTTGTTAAATTGTATTTTTTTTCCTGTTGCGCCATCTCCGAGAAGTATAGAATTATTTTACTACCCTTTAACTCCATAGTTGGTGCTAGGGCCCATGCCCAAGCACCACTCAGAGAATCTAATTAAAATATTGTATAATATTATCTAACATCGTATTCAAAACAGAATCGGTTCAGTCAATTGCGTCGGCATCTGTCTACACATGAGTATAAAATCACCGAATCCACTCAAAGTTTTACACCAACTCCAGGAGTTACCTATTCACAAAACTTTAAAACAATTCCAAAGATTTAATCTGAGCATAGGTACTCTTAAAAATGAAAAATTAGATTCACCTAAGCCTTAATCCTAGCTAACCCTGGGCAATTTATTAAAACTTCTTTATTTAATCTCGCAAGTTATAATTTTTGTGGAAAACTTCACAGGAACTTTGAGATAAAAGAAACAAAACAGCGGAAAGCTTTTTCAGGCTGTTATCAAAGGCCATTATCTCTTGACCTGAAAAGTGGAATTATATTTTGTTTCTTCTTATAAGGAGTAAATAAGTTAGCGAGAGCGGAGACGTAATTTAAAAGTTACCTTCGAGTGGTCTTTCCGTCCCGAGGCCCCGTTATTAAGTGGCCACCTAAACAAGATTTAGTAACAGGAAAAAATGCAGATATCTTGTTTCATCACAGCCGCGACATTTACTTGGAAACGTCCGCCCACTGATTCATCTGAATTAAGAATTTGTTTTGGGAAAATTAGGAGCTTGATCAAGTGACGACTTTGTGATATTCTGTGTTGTGATAGAACATAGAATAGATTTCTATTCAGTCTCACAAGTTATACCTTGCTCTTGTATTTTTAACCGACTTCAAAAAGGAGGAGGTTCTATGTTCGGTTGTATGTATGCTTTTTTTATGTATGTTCAGCGATATTTCCGTCAATTGTGGACCGATTTTGATGTTTTTTTTGCATTGGGTTCAGTATAGCTCCAAAGTGGGCCCATTTTAATTTCATTGGCATTGGACCTTGGACTTAGAAGATACACCAGGGAACTCCTTAAAGACAAACAATAGGCATGTGTAAATTGAGATATTATGGGTATTACGTCAATCCTCTAGGTACCCTACTATAGAATAATTCACTGGTCACTTAAAATTGTAAAATAAAAATCTTTTATAAAAAAAGGTAAACCGACTTCAAAAAGCAAAAAAATAAATATTTGAAGTCGGTGCCAAGTAACCGACTGCACCAACCAGCACCGACTTCAAATATTTATTTTTTTGCTTTTTGAAGTCGGTTTACCTTTTTTTATAAAAGATTTTTACGGGATGTATAATGGCGCTAATCCGTTTTTCTGCATATATTCGTAAAAGTTGAATGGTAAAAATCCTCTAACATCGAACAAGTATATCATATTATGTTAGTAACTTAGGTAGGTTACTAAACGTGCGTATTTGGAAATCAAAAACTTAGCGTCGTGTCCTAACAGCCTCCAGTTTATACATAAATAAATATGATCATCTCTCAAATGAATATAAGAGGTGCATAAAAATGCTGACTTTACTCTTATTAATGCCTGCCTCGATGGTCTAATAGCGCATGGTGCAGTTGACCATCATCGGGTTCCAGATTCTAATCCTAGAACTGACAAAACAGAAATCTGGAAGTGTGCCCGGTGCAATGACCAGGGCTCGTTAACGATTACATTTGAACGAAGTCGACGAAATGAACACAGTACACCTCTGCCACTCCCGCTTAGGGAATATAGGCGTCACGGTACCATCAATAAAATTATTTTATTCCTTTTAAATTAATCTTAATGATTAATTTAAAAGTATTTTAATTACATAAAAATGTTTCGACACAGAGCAACAGACCACATTATTTATATATGTAACGTGACAACGAAATTAAAAACGAGCTCTCATTTCCTTTCCATCCATTTGCTTAATGGAGTTATACGGCACAGGGGACTTTCGCCCAACAACTTTCATCACACTAAAAGCAACGTACGGAAAATGCCCTCAGATTAATAAACCTCATAATATTTTCACCTGCATATGAGGAGTACGTAGATTAAAAAAAACGAAAGTTAAAAAACTTGCCTTTGATGAAACATCTCGTTGTAACTTCAGCTTTTGTGTGTGTGTGTGTGTGTGTGTGTGAGTGTGAGAATGATCTTCGCTGTTGGCTGCGGGGCCTTTACAGCTTCACCGGACAAGAGGGCGAGCCTGCAACCACTACGCTCAAGCCAGAAGGGCAAGGGTGCAACTAGCTCAAGGGCGCCTCAAGGAGGAACGGCCTCGGCTTGGGCACTCGCTATGGGGGAGGGCGCATATTAGGTGTCTCGCCGTGGTGCTCTGCACCAGCCGGCGGGCAAAGGGTTCTTCGACCTCACCGGCGAGGTCGGTGTCTGATCTTGTGTGGCATCGGGAGGGTCGGTGAGAATATGCCGCGGACGGAGGTAGCGGCTGATAGGAGGGGAGTAACTTCAGCTACGTTAATATGGTACTGTTAAATTATCCATGCTTTGCCTTTATATTTTTTTTGTTATTTCAGCACCTTCTGCTAATTTACTTAATAATTAAATTTTAGGTGATGTCCAGGTTCCAACGGAGGATACACCAATTACATGTTCCAAATTAAGCAATAATTACAAGTATATAATGTACTGGAGCTATATATGTATAAGCTATAACAGTAACATATTTACATACGAATACAAACGCATAATGTTTATTTCTCAACAAAATCCACAATTGCCCGTTAGCTAAATTGCATGAAACTTTAAAAACAGTAATTCAACTGTCTTACTTTGCTGATTAAACTACAGGTCATAAATACTTAAAGTGTAGGTAATATTATTTAATGAAAGTACGTTGCGCAAGTTATTTATTGTTGTTAATCTTTTCAGGCCAAATTATAGGGCTAGTTGGGAATTATTTACTTAAGCATATTGGAGCGGAGGAATTAAAACTTTGATTATAAATTCACGCAATAGGTATCAGCGGAGGCCACAACGCTCTCGGAGTGTGTTCATAAATATCGCTCGCACTATTTATGAGCGTGTAAAATAATGGACCAAAATTCGTATCCCCAAAGGATACTTATAGCGTAAGCATTAAAAAATGTATGGTGTGAATTAAAAACTGGAATATGTTGGATCACAACCAGATAGCTTGATCTGTAGCGTTCTCGCCCATGTAACACGTTGTATTCAACTGATTTCGGTCAAACACTTTTTAAATCAGATTACTAGCCATCCAATCGCGAAGATTTTATAAAAACTAATTTAGATTTATTTACATTTCAAACTAGAGCGAGACACCAGGATAAACTTTGCTTGGTACCTTCAAAAACAAAATTATTACACAGCAGTGCATTTTGCATGGCCCCAAAAATTTATAATAAAATTCCGTCCACGATCCGTATAGTAAATAAAATACAAAGCTTCAAGAAGGCTCTTCGTAGCTTCTAGATTGATAAATGTTATTACACAATTCAAGAATATATGGAAGTTAAACAATAACACTCCGATTTGTTCGACATAATTAGAATTGTTGACATATATATATAATGACATATACATACCTAGATTTTTATAAGTATTTTAGCGATATGAGTAACTTTGTCTGCCTTTATGGCGGGACATAGAGATCTGTAACCCTATTATTAAATACCACTCGCTTGTACCTATTGTTCACAAATAAAGACATTGAATTGAATTGAAGATTGTATTAAAATCAGTTTTTTTTTTTAGATCTTGCTTAACGCACGAATAAACAACATGCCTCAAGCATTATTGTATTTTATCATCATCATCATCAGCTCTATATACTCATTGCATGATATAACCCTCCTTCCTTTTGTCCCAAGGTTCTTTGTATATTATACTAGGAGGGATCAAAAAGTAGTGAGAACGACATACTCCTTAGTAAAAAAAAAAAAATACTGGCAGTCATAGCTCAGATACATATTTGTAATAATAATAAAAAAAAAATCTTTGATTCTCTTTTGTTTTTTTCTGAATGTAGTCATTTGTTTGCTTCGTGTCGGAACGTATTCTAGAAAATGGAGAAAAACGAAGTGCGAGCCGTTATTAAATACCTCTGTTTGAAAAAATTAACGACGCAAGAGATTCATTGCGATTTGGAGGCAACATTAGGAGAGTCTGCTCCGCCGTATTCCACTTTCGCAAGGTGGGCTTCTCAATTTCGAGTAGGGAGAACGAGCACGGAAGATGAACATCGTTGCGGCCGTCCATCGACGTCAGTCACCCAAGAAAATGTTGCGAAAGTCGAGAAAATTGTATTGAGCGATCGAAGAGTTACCATCCGATACTTAATTCAAGATACGGGCATTTCATATGGAAGTATTCAATACATATTGAAACAATCTTTGAATATGAGAAAAGTCTCCGCATGGGTGCCGAGAATGTTAACCGACAGTCAGAAACAAAATCGACTTGACAATTCGAAGATATTGTTGGACAAGTTTCAAGAAGATTCTGAAAACTTTTTGTCTCGTTTCGTAACAATGGACGAAACACGGGTCCATCATTTTGATCCCGAGACAAAACGGAAGTGACGTGTTGACGCCTTTTTAATAAAAGCGCGAATAGGTTCGAGACCTAGATCGGAGTGGAGGTCGACGCGTGGAACCACTATTACAGGCCAATATTATGCAGCTTTAATTCCCAAGTTGAGGAATGCCATCAAAGAGAAAAGGCGAGGGAAACTTCGAAGGGGCGTGCTGTTTCATCACGACAACGCACCCGCGCACAGGTCGGCAGTTGCAATGGCTGCCATTCAGCAAGCTGGCTTCGAATTGGTTGACCACCCCCCTTATTCACCAGATCTGGTGGCTAGCGATTTTTAACTTTTCCTCAAATTGAAAAAATACTTAAGGGGAAACAGGTACGAAGACGAAAACGAGGTGATGGATGCCGTGGAGAGCTTTTTGCAGGACCAAGATAAAACTTTTTTTGTGAAAGGGATTGAAGCCTTGGAAAAGCGCTGGACTCGGTGTGTAGAGAGACTCGGAAACTATGTAGAAAAATAAATTATTAAGTTATCAATAGTCATTAAATTCTATCTCATTTTCACTACTTTTTGATCCCTCCTCTCCCTTGTGACAAGCAAAACGTGCTTGCCTTGACAATACGAAGGCCTAACAAAAGATATTTAATATTTTCCACGATACAGGCGGAAAGCCCCTTGTTAAGTTTTCATGGTCAATGCGACAGGTGTTGCAGCGTGTCGTCGTTCCCACAATTTATTATGCAAGACTAGGTATCTAAATTGTGGCGTGGATTTCCCCTTACCGATTTCCTTTGCTGTTTAAAAATAAGCCTCTTACATCATTTTTGTCACCATTTCGATCATCATTTTTGTCACCATTGCGATCAACGTAATAGATCTAATAATTTTTAGGTAAATACATAAAATACATACGTATACCTATGATTTGGTAGAAGAAACGAAGAATCAATAAACGCTGGGGAAAAAGTGTTCTTGAGTGAAAAACTCCGATTGGCAAACATAATGCACACAATGGACTGGTATAGGATGATGATGAATGATTTGGCATTGTTTTTACGACTGATCGCCTACAAAACTTTAACTTTTCGATGGTAACTTAACAGTAGCCCATCTGACTAGGATTGTGGTTACCGCAGATATCGCCATCGCAATATTCCCAATGAGTATTGACATGCTTCCAATAACAACCAGGTCAAACTAGATGTCTTGCTCACTAAAGAACTACCTCTTTTGAACTACTGCTATTTGCGATGCGTGTTGCTGAATTTAGGCATTTTTATGGCCTGTTGTAAGCAGGGAATCCAGCAGCATCTCCACGCTGGCGTTTTTTCTTCCAACTAAAAGCGAGATGAAATCATTAGTCCTCTATTTATTTTATAGGTCATATTTGTTTTTGTATTGAACCTATTATTTCCCTTATCACAAATATTATTTAGAACCATGATAGCTTGCGAGAGCTGTGTGGGTCGTGAAAATAACACTTATTCTGGAATTCATCTTCAGATAAGTTTAACGTCACAATTTTTTGTTAAAAATAACTGTTGGAATCTAACAGTGTTTCTCTCTAATGGGCTTCGTTATATTTACTCAAGTTTTTTAAGTTTCGAAATCTGAGGGATTAGCTACAATTAATTGATGTGTGAGTAAAGTGTGTCTCTCTCTCACTTTACTCACACATCAATAAATTGTAGCTAATCCCTCAGATTCCGAAACTTAAAAAACTTGACTAAATATAACGAAGCCCATTAGAGAAACACTGTTAGATTCGAACAGTTATTTTTTTATACTTCACTCCTCCTCGTCGTTACTTATCTGATATATAATAACAGTTTCCAAAAGCTGGATTATTTTCTATGTATATTGTTATGAAAAGATAACACTACGTAACTCCAGGGCAACCATATTGCAGGATGTGTTGTTGTTGAATCTCTTGAATCGTAAATAACAAATGGGAGAAAATAAAACTTTTCCGCCACATCCTCCAGTATATATCGACATTGTAAGGTGGGCTGCGAAACTGGATATTTATTTAGCTGCGTATTATATAGCTGTTTGCGTACCTACACATTACGCCAAACATGTTTTTTAACTTTGGAAAATTTCATATAGGTAATAAGAAGCCTATTTTATAATGTATCTTTACGATTCAGTGGTCTGAGGCATCCCAGACGTAATAGGTATAAATACCTACAGATTGTGCATTTCATTATTAAAGGTTTGGTCAAATAGCCGACGGAGCATGACGGAGCCTCTCGGCTACGCTCGGCCGACGATCGGCAGCGCGGCGCACACGTCACACTGCAGTAGCAACGTCGCGCTGGTCTAGCGGCCGCCCAACACTTGCGTCCCGCTCTCACACGTAATGGCATCTGTTTCTCCCATTCTTCGTTTGTAATCGCTCCGAGCGCGACGGCAGCGGGTAATGACGTTTGCTGCCGCGCCGAGCGTGGCTGCGCTGTGTGGAGTCTCCCGTACATTTCAATACAATACAATTCTCCAGGTCACGCCACTGCCGCGCTCTCGTCGCGCTGCGTCGGCTATGTGGCGAAATCTTAAATCTTTAACAGCTTAGGTACGTCAAATGCTCAATGGAAAAGTATTGACTCGAATTAGCGTGTTCAATTAAAATAGCAGGACTTATAATTCGATTAAGCCAGGGGTTGGAAACCAGTTAATTTATCAAACCGGTTTGGGTCATTGACCGACCATTTATGAACCGATAATCGAAATTAATTTCGTTCAGTTTGATAAGGTTTCTTCATTAACCGGTTAATAAAAGAACGTAATTTTTAATCGGATTCCGAACGTTTTGGACCGATTTTTAAAACCGGTTGCGACCCCTGTATGTAGCAATGAATCACCTATCACTTGCAGTGAACAACTTAAATTAGAAAATCGGCGAAGTACTTAGCTGACCTAATATTATCTAGTAAACCATTAGTTAACACGCCTTTCTTTAGAACCTGGGATATATTATACTATATATATTTATTAATTAATAACGTTTGATAGAGTCGTGCGAAAGAGACTTTGGGACATTTTGCCAGAGTATGGTATAAACGGCACCCTGTTGCGAGCCGTCCAGTCCACCTACGTGGACAGCAAGGCATGCGTACGGGTGGGTGGTAACATGTCACCTTGGTTTGATGTTAAAATCGGCGTCAAGCAGGGTCGCGTGTTGTCCGCTAGACTGTTTATAGTGTATCTGGATAAAAGTCTTCAAAGACTGAATGCGATGACTGAAGGGGTAAAAATGGGTGATCTAGTGATAAACCACCTATTGTATGCAGATGACGCGGTTTTGATAGCGCCAACAGCCACTGATCTGCAAACACTAGTCACAGTTATGAGAGACGACTGCATGATCAATGGCTTACATTTGAATGTGAAGAAAACCAAAATTATGGTTTTTGAACGGGAAGAAACCAGAACGAATGCAAGGATTGTGGTTGGTAACGATGTGCTGGAGCAAGTGAATGAGTTTGTATATCTTGGATGCGCCTTCAGTAAGGATGGGAAATACACCGCTGATATAGAGAGAAGAGTGAATGCAGGTAATAGAGTGAATGGTGCGATGGGAACGCTACTTGAGAGCCGGCACTTAAGCTAAACGGCGCAGCTGGCCATGCATAACGGAGTGCTTGTCCCAACGCTGTTATATGGCAGTGAGAGTTGGGTATGTAAGAAGGAGAACGAAAGCAGGATAAATGCGGTCGAAATGCGATCTCTGCGGAAGATGTCAGGAGTCACGCTGACCGACCGTATTCGCAACAGCGTCGTAAGAAAGCGAGTAGGTATGAAAGATAGTATCGGTTTAAAGATGAGAAAGGGTATGCTCCGTTGGTTCGGGCATATAGAAAGGATGCCAGAAGAAAGAATGACAAAACAGATATACAATGCGAAAGTGGAAGGATGTAGGTGCCGGGGAAGACCTAGACTATCTTACCATGACCAAATAGACCGTGTCTTAGCTGAAGGGCAAGTCAAGAGTCTCCGTAACCGGCGAGTGTGTATGAGACGAACTATGAGAGTGGAGGAAGCCAGAGAGGTATGTAAGGAAAGAACCTGTTGGAACTCTGTACTCTCTGCCTACCCCGCGAGGGAGCTGGCGTGATGATATAGATAGATAGATAGATTAATTAATAACCTAACATAACATTATGTAGCAAATATACAATGTCAAACACGGTCTGGCTGACTTGCTTACTCTAAAAGGTCTACTAAGAACTAATCCTTTGATGAAACCTACTTTGGTTTATTAAAGTCAAAAGCTTTGTAGTCTCATAATTTACGTTAAAATCCGATAACGCTATTGAAAGCTCTTACTGAGAATATGCTTAATTCGAGCTTTGAAACTAAACTGTCACAGTGAACAGTTAGGTAGCAACTAAGAATCTCATAAAGGCAGAGATCGTATCAGATCTAGTTTCCAAGATCGAAATACAACTCAAACGATTGTACTTAATTATTCAAGATGAAGTTAGTTATGTAAATTCTATGACATGTAGTAGAATTTGCACCAGAGATTTTTATTTATTTTAGCAATATTTACTGTTGTAAACAAAATAATAATAATCAATCTTAACCTAATTCAAACACTACACCCTGTAGGGTGTAGTGTACAACAATTTTATGTTTTGGTGTTTGAATGAAAAAGTCGCCTAGACCGCCTTGATTGTCCTCGACTCAAGACGGCTTATAATATTTCTTAACTAATCACAACTCCATAATCCAAACATATTTTAAAATAGTGTCAGTATTAAACTGTCCATACAAATATAGTATTTTAAAGCAACATTATAAATTCCATTTTGCCTAGCCAAATTTAAAGCTCATGTGCCTGTCACTTCCGAAAAAAAACCTCATAAACCTATTCCTGCTATGACCTTTGCCCTTAAAAGCATACGCCTCTTTTTTTGAAAGTATAAGAGTCCTTCGTAGCTTCGTTGATTGCCCTGGAGGGTTGATGCTTTTATTGCATTCCGTTATGGTACTTGACTATCATATCTCGAGCACTGAGAAGGCCAATTTGGCTCCAATTTGAGTCGTGCACGTTGTGGCGAGGGTGCATCGTGTTGTGGGGTAGTTATTGCCGGAATACATACTAACAAGCCAAGTAAACTGATATTGCCTGCGGTATTATGTCTGTGAACTAAAAATCTTATAAAAATATAAAGATTTCTTTTTGAGTTTTCATCATAGCGCGGTATCAAAGCATATTGTTTGGATAAAATTTAAGTAAATCTACTTCTGCATTTTTTTTTTCAATATATTTACACTTAAGGATCGAAGATAGGTTCTATTTAATAGTTAATGACTTGAAACTAACAGTTAATAAACAGTTTTATACTTTTATTATATTTTACATTCATTTCTCCCCCGTGACATTTGTATTTTGATTTTAATACCAAAACGTTTTAATACTGAATAGAATCCTAATAATTAAGCTTATCCAATAATCTGTCGAACAGATTAGCGGGAACGCTGGAAAATTCATACGGCCTTCAACAAAGGGTATTTGGGAAAAGCAATTCACCGAGATTATCAGACAATTCATTAAATTTAATCATAACAAGGATGCTTCTTCTCCGTCGTCACCGTGGCGTAATATTAATCTGCGATCTACAGGCGTCCCGGGCTAGGCTATTACAGCCTCGTGACCACATCTAACAGTAATCCTTTGAAGTATTAAACTCCCACTTTAATATAACTTGAACAATGCGGCGACCCATGGCTCAGCAGTAACAATGGCAAAGTTTTCATTCTAAGACTCCGTTTTATATCTACTCCGGCCCTTTTGTTGTTCACGATGGGGCGTATGGCAAAACTGCGTATACCCTCGGTTAGTATTATGATAACGTTACCCACTAATTTTGCTGATGGCTTATTCTCTTAATATAGTTATATCCCATGGAGCTACGAATACGACTGAGTTCAACTATGTATGTGTACTCTTATTATTGTCATCACCAAAATGACAACCACTGCAAGATATAGGCATTTCCAAAGGTTGTCACGTTGACCAGCTTTGTACTGTACGCATCCAACTTATACCTGTGACTTTACCAGGTAATCGGTCTACAAAAATCACCAAAAAAAAGTATTTATAAATAACCTAATTACTGCCAAGCAACAGTCTTCTCTCACATATCAAGGTAAGAGAGAAGAAAAGGTCATATTCCACCACGTAGTTTCAGTGCGGAATAGTGGAGGCAGCTTTGTGGCAACCTGCTGTTACTTTCCAAACGTTTTCATTATTATGTGTTGTCACAACCAATAATAGTGATAATTAATCAAAATACTATATAACTAAGAAAAGCCGCAAGTAAACAGCCATCACAACTGGAAGCGCAGATTACACAGCTCGTGCCACAATCTACATGCCTTGGATAGTGCCAATAGTTCGACTGCACTAACACAAGCCTGCGGTTTCGTTCCAGCTAGATACACGGCACACGATAGCGTCTCAGAATCACCTAGCTGCCCGAATGATCGATTGTGAGAGATATCCACGTGGGTGGGTCGTCTTCAAATTGTGTTTGTGATCCGTCATTATTTGAATGTGCAGAGAGCAAGTGATCGATACGTTTAGCAGCATGTTGTTTGTGAGAAATATTTCAGTATGAATACATACCTAGTCGTTAGAGCTGAGCTGAGCTGATAAAGATAGAAATGATCGAAAAAGCAGTTAAAGAATAGTCTTAGAGAATTAGACATACATTACCATGTTACCGGATCTAAAAGATATAATAGTAGGTGTATTACTTTACTTCTTCTACTTCTTTATGATTACTACTTTCTGCCGCCGACTTCGTTCGCGTTTACTTTAGACAGGAACCTTAAATTTTTCGGGGTAAAAGTATCCTATATGTTAATTCAGGTAATAAAATAGTTTATTACCCAGATTATCATGTAGTTTACTTTTGTTCCCGGAAAATAAAAAAATCATCCAAATCCATTCAGTCTTTTTTGCGTGATTAAGTAACAAGCATCCAGACTATGATGATGTCTGTTTTCTAGATGCTACTGCAGAGCTAGTTAATGAGCGGGAACGTTTGCAGAATCTGTGTATCCGCTTCATTTTCAGTCTCCGTAAATATGATAATGTATCAGAGTAAAATAAGAAAATTGAAGTAGCTGCCTATTCAGCTACGCCGGGACTCACATATCCTTTTTCTTCTCAATTCCGTCCTGTATAACTCTAAAGCTTCTATTTATCTACGTGAGCGTTTAGACTTTCTTGCCCCTGAGGAAAGGGTCTGTCGTACTTCTACTTCTCTCCTTCTTCGTGCTCCTATTCATTCTTCCAGTTTCTATAATAGGTATTTTACTGTTCGTGGAGTGCGTCTTTAGAACTCACTCCCACACGCTATACGCGCAAGCTCCTCTCTGGATATTTTCAAGAGAAGAATCAGAGAAAATTTTCTATCTGATTGTTGATACATATTTATAATATAATATACTATTAATTATGTATGTTTATTTTATAAATTATATGTATTTAGTTTTTGTTTAGTATGTATTTTATTTATAATAATGTTTATTTTATTGTATTTTTGAATGTGCGGTTGTAACTGTAACTGCCCTCTTATTGACCTTCTCATCTCTCAACACTTAAAGGTTCGCTGAAAGTGAACTCATATTTTGAGTTAAGCTTGCCTTTGTACTTAACCTGTAAAATTACAGTTGCTTTTGTACTATATACAATAAAGGATTAAATTAAATCAAACAATTAAACATACTAACTTTCACATCAATAATATTAGAAGGATAGTAGAATAAAAATCTAACCAATACTATTCGCAAAATACAATAGCTGCAAAGGGTCAAATAAGAATACCTATCAATAAGTCTTCTTAACTTGCTTCGAAAGTTGGTTGATCCAATTTAAGTAAAACCTCAGAATATAATTCTCGTTATTTTAAAAGTATTATCTGCCACTACCCACAAATTCTGTTTAAACTAAATTTAGTACTTTGTATATAATCTCTACGATTAAACGCACGCTCCCATTGCAGTGAACCATACATATACTAATGTACATTTATGTAAGAAAACATTTTATTTTGAACATGTATAATCCGGTTTTAATGGCTGCTACAAACTAAACCAGCAGCAAAGCTTGTTGTCCTTTTGCCGTACGGATTTGCCGGCCTTTCAAATGTAAATAATGTAATATAAATATTATGAAATGCGTCACAGTAAGATTCTGCGGGTAAAGCTACGAGCGTGCCGTATGGTATGCATATTATTCTTATTTTGGCGACCCTGCGTAAAAGGCCTTTGCACACGACGACTATTTAGCCCGCCGTAGACGCGCATCGCACCAATGCGATTCAATAGCGTACTTATCCGCTTTATTGATCATCCAGTGGCTTACAGAATACTATTACACGATCATTTCACAAAGATATCGTAACCTGCCGCGTCATGGTTAATGGGCGCAGCGCTGTAAAGTGATCCTTGTGAATATATCCAAAGGTAACAAGCTGCAGCAGTGCCGTATCTGCAGCTAATTTAAGTAGAATCTGACGCGCTAAGACGCAAGTGAAAAAAGACCTCACGTAAAAAATTTGGAACGTAAGGAGTGAATAACTTTATCCTGTCTGTCAGCCGTCAAGTTAACAAAACAAATCTTAGCTAAAATGAGATTATCAAACATCAGACTTTGCTACGTCGGCACTAAAAGCTCGGCTTTGTAACACTGTTACACGTTTTGGGATATTATCTTGTTATTGACACGACGTCAACTAATCTCAGCGTAGAAATGAAGAAACAAGTAAAATACTCTGAGCCTCAACGCCATATTATTTCTGATAAGCAGTCGACATTTTTCTCCTACAATAGGGGCATAAAACGTGCGGCATTTTTCCAAACCATGCGCTACAGGTTAGTTATAACTAACAAAAATAGGTATGTTTTAGGTATTACTGCAGTTTTTTGGGGGCTAAGCCTGCCACTCTTTCCCACTGTTGTAGGATCCACAATGGTCTCCTTGGATGACACCAAAGTTTGAACCTGGGGGTCTCCCGGGGAGTACTTCAATTATCTTGGAACCCACAACAAATTAAAAAGAAAATAACAGTAGGAGTAGGTAAAAATTCAATTCCCCTTCCCTCCTTTACAAAGCGGGAGATACATAGCAGATGAGCCATAGAAAAAGAGGCTACAACTAAAATAAGCCCCGTTGTAAATTTCCTAACGAGGACTATTTGTGAGCCTTATGTTTGATTCCAGTTGCTATTAACGCAGTTTAGGATCTAGATTTTAAACTATGATTACACCAGTATTATAAGTACCTAAACCCGCTCAATCCGACTTATCTTTGTAGGTCAGAGGTACTCATACCCCAGGGAAAGATGGAAACCTTAGCTTCTGTCCGCTCGAGTGAATCGGCAAACGCCCAACTTCGCCAACTTTGTCTAATTAGTCGCTAAACAAACAGGGACATGAAACCCGCACCTCTGGAAGAGACAACCCATTTTAATATATGTCGCAGCCATCATGTTAAATTAGATATGTCAGTAAAGGTTAAGTAAGCGCCCACGGGCATCTGCTGTCAACTGAAAACGTAGATTTTTTGTTTTAATGAAAACATAGCTCTACACTAGAAAATATTCTTGTGACGTGGGTGCGTTTATAGACATGAAATTCACATACACAAACCCAGTCTGAATCAAATACATGTGATTCATACAAAGATTTATCCCGTCCGGGGATAGTATCTGCTACAACTCGATCCAGAGAGCGAAGCGACTTTCTTAAAAACTGGACCAAACCGTTATTAAAATAGATCGAATGACCGAACGCCAGCTTTCTTTATAGAGCTGGATGACATGCCATTATGATTCCTATTATTTTGTCTAGTAATAATTTAGTAGCTGATACATTCAGACCCAAAAAATATAACATTTATTTCTATTTAATTTGAAAATGTTTAATATTGTATCGATACCTTGTGTTAAGTTCAACTGTACTGGTAATAGTGTGACTAGTACCGCCATCTAGTAGCACAAATAAGAACTTTCTGTACAATTATTTCGAAACTACAGTTTTAATTTGAAACCTTGGTTGTTTTACTTAATATCCCATTACTAATAATCATTTACAGGCGTTGTATACAGTCTGTATATAAGAAAATTGTACTCACCTTAAATCAATCGTAATCACAGAATATTATAATCGCTAGTTCAATAGTAACCGGAGCTAGTTTACAATAAAGCTAGCGAAATAGCCTAATATTAAATCCAGTCTGACAAAAGGCTGTAAACGGACATTAATATTATATAACAAAAGAAAACGCATCTATCCGTTCGAGAGTTTTTAACCGACGTCAAAAAAGGAGCAGGTTCTCAATTCGATTGTATGTTTTTTTTGTGTGTATGTTACGCGATCATTCCGCCAATTATAAATCGATTTTGATTATTCTTTTCTGCTTGGTAGATCATACTTCAGAGGTCCCATATAAATTTTATCGAAATTGATACCGCGCTTTTTGAGAAAATCAACAAAAAACAAAATATATACCCAGATTGTGTTTTGGTTTGTGGTATCCTATACAAACATTTTTTGATGATTCTTTTTGCATTCAATATAGCTCCGGGGTAGTCCCGTTTTAATTTTATTACCCTGGACCTTGGACTTTATACCTTTTTTTTCCTTGGATACACCACGGAACTCCTTGATCACAAACAGCACGAATTAGTAAAATTAGTTACTATGAGCATTATATCAATCCTTTAAATACCATACTGTGGAACTAAGTAGAATAATATAATATAGGTATATAAATATATATA
Source organism: Phalera bucephala (assembly GCA_905147815.2). NCBI lineage: Eukaryota > Metazoa > Arthropoda > Insecta > Lepidoptera > Notodontidae > Phalera > Phalera bucephala. The sequence continues at coordinate 17,280,368 of LR990613.1, forward strand.
ATTAATTCACTCATCAATTTAAATTGTAAAAAAAACTTTTAAAAAGAAAGGGAAACCGAGTTCAAAATGCAAAAAATAAATATTTGAGGTCGGTGCCAAGTAACCGACTGCACCAATCAACACCGACTTCAAATATTTATTTTTGGCTTTTTGAAGTCGTTTTACCTTTAAAAAAAATTATTACTCTTACCACGTCGTTTTCCCTGATTAACACAAGTTCTATATATTTAAAACATATACCTATATTTTTTAATATTAAAATATTCCCCAATACTGTACAAAACAATATCTCTGTTATCCTTACATATACACAGATAAGAACGACTTAAGGATCACCGAAAATAAAAACATGTAAATTGGTTATTAGCTAATTATATCAATGTAATAAGTAACTTAACATATCTTCCTATAATATGTACACTCGCAAAACTAAATAATTCTACCCAACTATCATGCGAGTGGTTCGTATGATAACATAAATATCTTCATCATCATGTTTGATGAGACAAGGGAATATGAATATTTCCTCATTACATTTTTGGCATTTCCTACAAAGTTCTAACAAAAACATATTTTTTCGTCGACGTAGTAGTGAAGGGTTGGCCCACGGACCCCGAGAATTGCTACGGTACATACCTACGTACGTATTCTTTAGACAATATAAAACACATTATTTAAAACAATTCATGTTACTTGTCTTTTATTACTATCAGTGTGTCTAATAGTCGCGGGTTCGATTCCCGCACGGGACAAATATTTGTGTGACCCATAATTATTAGTGCATATGAATTTTCATGTTTGTAAACGCACTCACGACACAGGAATAAATCCTAGTTAGCCTTGAAGCTACGTTTGAAAAAAAAGTGTTTAGTGTGTAATGTACATTTTCCTTATTTTTATATTCCCATCTTACGGTTTTCTTTTTCCAATTTCCAGAGCGTAAGTCTGAACTGTGTAAGATGTAGTTTTAAAGAATCCTAGGCCTTACTTCCCAAGAATTAAAAGAACTGCCACAAATCTAGCAGAATTCTGAGAAGGATATAGCAGATGAACAGTTAAAGTAGTGATCCAGTTGGGAATGGTAGTCACCAGGACCTCCTTATTGGCGGAATGAATTTCTTCACGCAGCCGTGACCACCATAAAGTTCTATCGAAGCTTTCTGTTTCTCCAAGAAGTGCTCCATCAAACATCGTAGTAAAGAGGAACACAAATTCAGTCCGTTTTAATTTAACAGAGCCCCTCTACTACGTAAAAGGAAGCTACCGTGAGGAATTTTTGTAGAGGGGTAAGTCCAACATATTTCAATCTTTTCACACAGATGTTTCTCCAACAAAATCTCAAACATGCGTATATTTAGTTACAAATGCATGTAAAACTAAGTCAAATTCAATATTTTAATGGGTTCAAAAATAGCAAATTAATTTTCAAAGGTGATTTTTTTAATACATAGCTAAAACACTAAGTCACCTCACCTTAAAATAAAGCTTTTACTTACATTTTATAAGCACTATCACATTTTACGCTGTGCAACACAAAAAAAAAGTGAAAACACGATGCATCTACATAATTTTCCATCAGCGCGGCGACACGACGCTCTCAGATAATATTATAAAAATGCATTCATTACGAGCGGCCGTGAGTGCGCGGAGTAAAGAATATTTCACCTATTTAGTTGGCTTTATTTCTGTGAAACGCTCGGCATGCTCCGCCAAGTGGAAACCAATATTGCGTTGGGATTGAGAAACTTCCATATGAATACTGTTTATTAAATTTATACCGCAAATTAACAATTGAAATTAAATACATAATGTATAAGGGCAAATTTAAATTCAACAGGTTAAGTTTAAACGGGTTCAATCGTATTCAGCACGCGAAAATTAATAAAAAAGAACAATCACAAATTCTATGACAGTCTGCAAAGTTCTAAAACTATTCGTTATTAAAAGTATTATTTCTAAGCTCTAGACTTTTTATAAATCGGCAAAATAGTATATCGGCATAGTATGTCGGCAATATAGTAGTAGAAGTGTAGGACTCATCCAATTAAGCAGAAAATGCGTCCGTACTAAATATGGCATGCATATCGAAGAGTAAATGATTTGTCTATTAACGGATTTTTTTCAAGCACTGCGTACTTGGATGAATGCGAAGTCGTTGTGCTTATTTATAAAAACCATTCACTATTCTCGCGTATTAATATGAACTCATTCATGGGTAATCAAACGAAACCAGTTCATAACGAAATGAGATCATTAATTCAAAATAAGATATCTATAAATACATAAAAATGTATATAGATACACAAAGGTTTTTGTTTTGATTTCCGATTAATATTAACTATCCTAGTAAAAAGAATGATAAAAACAAGGATCCAATTTTGATACTGAAAATGGGCAAATTTGTCAGCTTCGTTGATAAAAAAAAATAGTTTTAAATCTGTGCCAGTTTCATAGATTTTACAGCTTAAGCAGCCAGCTTTAACAAACGTGTCAATTAGTTTTGTAGTATAAAATGATGAATTTCAAGCGTCATTATGTCTTGAGGACACTAGGAACCGCGGGAGTGTTAATAGACATAATATTTAGAATGTGTTGGTGAAATAGGTAGATTTTGAGTAACGGAGAAGTCGAAAATAATTCTATATGGTTCCTGAAATGCAACATATAACCAATATATAATTCTTTTTATACTGCCGTGTGTTTAGCTTTATAAAACTTACTTTAAAGAATGATTTATGAAGAAAAAATATATATTTGAATCAAAGTGATATTTTTCAAAGCAGATCCAAAGTAATTGATCTAATTTATGTTGGGCAAACTTCCCGCCTGTATGTCCGCCTGTTATCTTTGATAATGTTGGGAACTCTGCTGTTTTAGGTGATACTTTATCTCACTTTGCAGAAGTTTCGTCAGCCAACAAGATTAAATGCAAAGTTTAAATTAATTCTAGGTTCCTGATATAAATTTTGGATTTTAAAGATTTTCACAAGAAATTGTTATGGACAAATATTACGAAGGATACGCTATGTAATTAAATTGTTGTACAATTGAAATTTATTATGTATCTATCTATCTATCTATAACCTCACGCCAGATCCCTTGCGGGGTAGGCAGAGAGTACAGAGTTCCAACAGGTTCTTTCCTTACATACCTCTCTGGCTTCCTCGACTCTCATAGTTCGTCTCATACACGCTCGCCGGTTACGGAGACTCTTGACTTTTCCATCAGATAAGACTCGGTTTATTTGGTCGTGGTAAGATAGTCTAGGTCTTCCCCGGTACCTGCATCCTTCCACTTTCACATTGTATATCTGTTTTGTCATTCTTTCCTCTGGCATTCATTCTATATGCCCGAACCAACGGAGCACGCCCTTTCTCATCTTTACACCGATACTATCTTTCATACCTACTCGCTGTCTTACTATGCTGTTGCTAATGCGGTCGGTCAGCTTCACTCCGCACATCTTCCGCAGAGCTCGCATTTCTACCGCATTTATCCTACTTTCATTCTCCTTCTTACATACCCAGCTCTCGCTACCATATAACAGCGTTGGGACAAGAACTCCGTTATGTATGGCCAGCTGCGCCTTATGGCTTAAGTGCCGGCTCCCGAGTAGCTTTCCCATCGCACCATTCACTCTGTTTCCTGCACTCACTCTTCTCTCTATGTCAGCGGTGTATTTCCCATCCTTACTGAAGGCGCATCCAAGATATACAAACTCATTCACTTGCTCCAGCACATCCTTACCAACCACAATCCTTACATTCGTTCTGGTTTCTTCCCTTTCAAAAACCATAATCTTGGTTTTCTTCACATTCAAGTGTAAGCCATTGGTCATGCAGTCGTCTTTCATAACTGTGACTAGTGTTTGCAGATCAGTGGCTGTTGGCGCTATTAAAACCGCGTCATCTGCATAAAGTAGATGGTTTACCACTAAGTCACCCATTTGTACACCTTCATTCATCGCTTTCAGTCTTTTGAGACTTTTGTCCAGATATATTATAAACAGTCTAGCGGACAACACGCAACCCTGCTTGACGCCGATTTTAACGTCAAACCAGGGTGACCTGTTACCACCCACCCGTACGCATGCCTTGCAGTCCACATAAGTGGACTGGACGGCTCGCAACAGAGTGCCATCTATACCATACTCTGGCAAAATGTCCCAAAGTCTCTTTCGCACAACTCTGTCAAATGCCTTCTCCAGATCTACAAAACCGCAGATAACCTTCCGGCCCACTGCCAGATGCTTCTCTACGATGTTGCGGAGTGAGAAGACTTGATCCGAACATCCTCTTCCAGACCTGAAACCCCCTTGTGCCTCGCACAACATTCCATCGGACTTCACGCGCATTCTCCGTTCAATAATTTTACCGTACACCTTGGCTGCCAAGCTGATCAAACTGATGGCTCTGTAATTGGCGCAGTCATATTGTGAACCCTTGCCTTTATACAAGGGTACTATGACTGCGCGGCGCCAATCTATAGGGACTCTACCGGTCCTCCAGCAAAGGTTTGCAAGGGCCCGGAAAGCGTCCCGGACGCAAGTTCCACCATATTTGATCATCTCGGCAGATATCATGTCTACTCCCGCAGCTTTACCGTTTTTCATACTTCCTATCGCCCATTCAACTTCTTCCATAGTGATGTCCTCCATTGATTCTGGTGCCGCAATCTCGCCTTTAGGCACGTCTGCGGCATCAGCATCCGGGTCATCTCCATACATTTCTCCAAAATATTCACTCCACCGGTTTAGCACAGCTTGTGTGTCTGCAAGAATGTCACCATCTTTAGATTTTATCCTTTCCATTCTGGGGCCTGACGAATCACCTCGAGCCTTTCTCACCTTGCTCCAAAAGAGTTTGGTGTTGTTCTCGAAGTTCTTCGCCAGCCTCTCCTCCTCAATCATACTGACTCTTTCACGCTTTTCTTTCACTAAAGTTTTAGTGGCATTCTTGCATTGCCGGTATATTTCTTTCCTCATCTCTGTCATACTGGCATTCAGGTTCAAAGAAGATACATAGTCCTGCCACGCTTTCTTCTTACTCTCTACAGAGCTTTGCAACTCCGCATCCCACCATGCATCACCTTTTGCTGTAATATGCTTCTTTGAGCAACCACATACTTCTTCCGCGGATTCCACCAAACTCTCTTTCAGGCTATTCCAGCATTCATCTACATTTGAGTCCGAAGAGCCTGCTGTCAAAAGCTTGTCCCGGACTCTGTCTTCATACATTCTCCTCACGCTCTCATCTTGCAACTTTTCAACCTTTAATCTTTCAAGGTCTCCGAAGGGGATACGCTCTCGCCAGTGCCTCCACTTCCTGAACAGACCACTAAACCACGCAACTACGAGATAGTGGTCTGATTCCAGAGTGGGGCCTCTATACGCACGCGTATGAAATTTATTAAATAATAACATTTAACTTTATATTCATATCACTGAATGTAATATACCTACCTATATAATATCTTGTACCTAGCCTAAATAGGTGCGTTTATAAATATAAAATACACATACACAAACACCCAGACCGAAAGAAATATTTGTGGATCACACAAAGATTTATCCCGAGCGGAGATCGAACCTGCAACTACTCGACCCAGTGGGCGGAGCAGCTTAAGCTCCTAACCACTAGACCATGCCGTCATCGTCGTCATCAAATAACATCTAGGTACTAGCATTACAACGTAGTTACCTACAATACATTGGTGTATTTACCAGCAGCCTGAGTAGGCTGGAGCCTAGGGCGGCAGGCAAATTTTAGGGGGCAGCAAATTGCCTATTTTTGATGTCTTACAGAAATAAAAAAAGACATTATTATATATACGTGTAAGTAGTTTTAAGGCATACCTTGCCCCGCCTTGTAAGTATTATATGATTGAGCTGTTCTTAGCTCAAAAACAGACCCAAAGCCTATTTCTTGTGTAAACTTCATTAAATCGTGAGTTGTAAGAATAATCTAGGAACTGACACCACGATCCTTTAGTTCACAATCAATAACGGGATAAGATCATGTTATGATGACGGTAGAGCACAAATCATAATATATCATTGACAAAGAAAATTTAATTAATATGATTGTGTGTATTGGATTGCAGAGATTAGTAGGGGCGGCACAAATTGAATAGCCTATTGGCGGCAAATGTGTATATCCGCCACTGCTACAATAATACATCAATAACTAAACACCATTCCAAAAACGTACTCGCCTGCGTACTATCGATAAAACGTAAGCTACGTATAAAACTGTTGATTTTGCCAAACGATTTAAGATTATATATTTCGCATTACAGTATCTATCGGGCTAATAATGTGGCGGTTGCGCGGCGTCAACCGATTGAAAAACAACCCTAAGTCCTTTATCAGTAAGCCACACGCCTGCTTCATCCAGCTGCTGAATTTCCATACACTTATCGACACGTACCACTTTATTGGCAGCTCGATTGCAAGAACATAAATATTTATAAACGCTATAAAATAATAGTTACAAAAGTACCGTTAGCACCGTATTTTGTAGATAATATTATGTAGAACGTATATGGGAAGGGAGTCATGAGCAACTGGCATTTTAGGATGATTCTATCTATGTGTTGCGCTTAGAAAAAAAAAGTGCAAGTATGTAAAGGAAATTGCAACATAAATGCAAGTACTTTTTCCAATGGAGCAACTTGCTCTTTGGGCATTGCTGCTGCATTACAGAAAGAAAAAAATAGATAGAAAAGTATGAAATATATTTACTTCTAACATGTTAATAGTAATATTCAATTATATATTTCTATTACCCCGGAATCTACTCGGACATTTGAAGGAGGGAACATGGGTCCATCGCGGGTTTCTATGAAGGGCCTATATGAGAGAATATTGTGCTATGTAAATTTTTTGAATGGAATAAAAAGAACATTTAACTTCATATTCATTTTTATGTAACCGTATCCTTAAGGCAGCGTACTAGGACTAAATTAGAAATGTCGATATACAGTAATCCTAGATGCTACACAGCTATGTATTTTCACGTCATTGAAATCGTCTTATTGGAATATAAATATTATATATGTCACTGTAAATATAATATACCTAAAATGATTTACGTAACTTTTGTGTCCTTATCATTCACATGGAGACTAGAGTATGTTAGGTGAGACGAAAAACAATGTTAAATTTGAAAATTAAATTAGATACTTACAAATGCCTGAAAACGAATATATGTTATATTACAACCAACCAAACGAACCTACAAATTATGCAGATGTTATCCAAACTAATCTCGTTTATTAAACCTGAAATTGGATTTTGAACAAGACGAGGAACAAAGGAACAGACAAGATACAATTATCATTAGGTACGCGGATCCATTAATCACTGCGAAACTCCCGAGCGCAATGCACACGGATTAAAAGTTAATTTAAAGATATTCCATTTATTACTTATAGTACTGAAAAACAACCCGTTCCACTCGAACAAGAGTCCCTTAACGAAAACATAATAAAAACAAGTCCTGAAATTCCAGTGTAGTTACTGTGCGCTAATTGAGAGCAGTAATGGTTGAATAAATTTGTTTGGACAATAAAGACGCTTAAACTGAACTATGTCCTATTGTTGGGAGTCCAAATTGCTAATTTGACCGCGTAGATTTAATTATGCATGCCGTCCGCCGAGAGGCGGTCATAAAGGGGGGTGTCACAGGCAGGCTTGTTTATAATGTAGCAAGTAATGCGCAATCCGGCCCGACCCCGCCTGCGCCAAGTATTAACTTTTTATTACACTGAACGAAGTTTCGTGGTTACGCGCACGCCTGGGACGGTACGAACGTGTCAAAATTTAAGCGCTTGTTATTTAAAATACAGCGTGTATTTTGCTTTTCATAGATATAATGTAAAATTGTAAAAGGGATCGTTGCGAAAATATCGTAGTAGGTATCATAGATATGTCCTATTCTATCTATCTCCGTTTTTTTTTGTATGAGAATTTCTAACGAGCAACGGCTACGTTAAACTTGTTTACAATAAGCCAAGAAGTCCGATTGGGAATCATTACATATTACCTACCTATAAAAGAATAAAAAAAATGTTATAAGAAGTCTGAAATTCATTTGCTAGATACGTGTTCCTAACTAAATCTATCCCTACAAATTGAAGTAAAAATTTGACCAATTTATTTGTACGACTGCCTCGTTGGTCTCTTGGCAAAGCGCATCGCTTTGTGATCACGAGGTCCTGGGTCCAAATCCTAGGTCGGACAAATGTAGTTTTTCTAACGAAAACTTCCCAGTATGAGTCCGGAGTCTGGAATTGTGCCGGGTATATGGCAATAGGCTCGCCCCCTATTACATGGGACCTAACATCGTCGGCGAAACGTGGGTGTACTCAGTACACCTCTGCACCCCCCTCTGGGCAATATAGGCGTGACGGTGTTTTTTTATTTGTATAAATATTCAGTGATTGTGATTGACGCGTTTGGGTAATTTTCAATACTTCTCAGTTGATACATTGAGAGTAAATGGTAACTTCTATTCTTTTAAAACAAATAATATAATAATATCAGCCTATACTGCCCACTGCTGGACAAAGGCTTTCTCTCACAAATCGAGGTGAGAGAGATTAGGTCATTCCACCACCCGGACCCAGTGCGGATTGATGAAGGCAGGTTTGTAGCCACCTGCTGTAGGAACTTATCAAGCCGCCTTTAAGGCTTCCAACTCGGCTTAACCACTACCACATTATGTAGTAACCGGGACCAACGGCTTAACGTGCCTTCCAAAGCACGGAGACGCTCGAATATGAAAATGCCACAAACGGTCACCCATCTCGGGCCGACCGAGTCGAACGCTGCTTAACCTTGGTAATCGGTAAGAACACCGCACCTCTTTAAAACAAACGATCCTTTAATTAAAACTTCTTTTCTACACCTAAATAGCCAAATAACACAAAAATACTAAACAGACTTTACTTAATTAATGTTTTATTTGACAGCTTGAACTACTTCGATTTAATTATTTGGTAGGTCGACGCTTCGACCTCGTCCCTGTAGGGAATGCGTCAACTGTCCACTGAAACGTTGACAATTAACGTAATTTATAGCTTGATCGACATTGCCTGCGTTTCCATTGAGACGGGATTTACTGTTTGCCCAATTTTAGCCACTAATTGGCCGTCTGAGCGTTTGGTTATGATTCTATCTGTTTCGTGCAAACAAACACCTAATTGCCAAATTGGGTTTCGCGTAGCATTGACAAATTTCGTTTTAAATTTCGTCATTATTACACCTCCTGCAGTTCTGTAAGTGCCGTTTCCATACTTGGTGTTCCGTGTTCGTTTAGTCAAAACATATGTAGTTCAGTAGGTACCTACTTTATTATCTTAATAATTTTGATTGATTACACTACTCGACATAATTATTTGGTAACAATAACAATTAATGTAAGAATCACACCAGCTTAGCGTCATTGAGATGAAGATTATCTATCTATCTATCTATATTCTATATCTATATACATATATAAAAATAAATTGACGTATGTTAGTCTCACAAAAACTCGAGAACAGCTTGACTGATTTGGCTAATTTTGGTATTGAAATATTTGTAGAAGTCCAAGGAAGGTTTAAAAGGTAAGAAAATATAAAGAAATTGCAAGGAAAGTAGTGAAAACAACTATTTTATTTTTGGCGGTATAAAGTTCGCTGGGTCAACCAGTTGTTAATAAATTTCAATTAGGGATTTATCGTATTTTTTATCAATTTGTCCTTTTACCACCTAGCTACTACAACACCAAAATGTAGATATCATAAACATTTCAGAACTCTTCTAGAGCATCATGATATGAATTAAAAAATATGTTAGCAAAATTTTAAATTTTACTTAAAATGGGTCAGACAGCTAGAGATAAAATCGTGGATAATATCATCGATAAGTTCTTTAAGATACAGTGTGTCGTCCGCTCGCATCATCGGCACCGTGATTACTGCTAAAACTAGGTTAATACCGGCTTTCGCTTGGTATACTCGTAAACTATATAATGACGTTTTTGTATGATCGAACATAAATATGTTATTGGTTATTTTACACACGATACCGCATTAGCTTATGACAAACATACACTACTTATCACTAATAGTTATACTTTTTTAGGTAGGCAGTAGATACCTACTTAATAATCTAGTTAATGTTGTAACCTCTAACGTAAATTATGAGATGTCATAATTTTTTTTTTAGAAGACTTCGCCCCGCACTATGGTTTATTCCTGTGTCGTGGGTGCGTTTACAAACATGAAAATTCACAAACACAAATACCTAGACCAGAACAAAAAATTGTGGATCACACAAAGATATGTCCTGTGCGGGGATCGAACCCGCGACTATTAGACACAGTGGACGGAGCGGCTTAAGCTCTTAACCACGGCGCTAAATCGTCCGTCAAAATTAAAAATATGTTGTTATCCAAACACTATTTTTTTGTTATATTGCGACTAGGATCATTTGGCCCATGGACGACATTGACAGGGGGGCGTCGGTGTGAAATAGGGTTAACATTTAGTAAAGTTTCCCTACTTCCAAGGAGATATTTCAACAGGTTAGTCCGCACGGTTACTATGTAATTAAAAAAGTAACTTGGTTAAATTTCATAGCAAACGACAAATCTGCGACTGTCATGAAGTGACATTTCACATGATGACAGCGTTAGTTCCGATTTTGTCCGCGGGCCAAAAGATCCTTGTACGGCTGTAGCTAGCATTTTACTTTATTCACAGTTAGGAACTAATAATCTTTTTAACAGTTTTAACCACATTTATTTTGGTAATGTGTTATTGGAAATATATGTATATGTATTGACTGCCTCGTTGGTCTAGTGGCAAAGCGCATCGCATTGTGATCACGAGGTCCTGGGTTCAAATCCTAGGTCGGACAAGTGTAATTTTTCTAGCGAAAACTTCCCAGTACGAGTCCGGAGTCTGGAATTGTGCCCGGTATATGGCAATTGGCCCTATTACATGGGACCTAACACCGTCGGCGAAACGTGGGTGTACTCAGTATACCTATGCCACCCCCGCTTGGGGAATATAGGCGTGACGGTGTTTTTTTTATGTATATGGAGAGCTCTGGACTTTTTTCTAGAATTTGTGTAAAACACCAAGCTGTATAGAAAATTTCTAGGTACCGCGTATTTTATGTTATGGTTTAAAAAAAAAAAACAAACACCGTCACGCCTATATTCCCAAGAGGGGGTGGCAGAGGTGTAATAGGGGGCGAGCCTATTGCCATATACCGGGCACAATTCCACACTCCGGACTCATACTAGGAATTTTTCGTTAGAAAAACTACATTTGTCCGACCTAGGATTTGAACCCAGGACCTCGTGATCACAAAGCGATGCGCTTTGCCACCAGACCAACGAGGCAGTCAATGGTTAAAATCTGCTACATATATCAATAGTACCATTCTGTAACAGCAGATTTATGTGTGTACCTGGTATGTGAGCGGAGTATCCTTATAAACTGTCATTTTAAGTTCACTAACAGCCAACCGCTGACCGGCTTGGCACTCTCCTATCGCAGAGACGCAGGTATCGACAAACAAACTTCGACCGCATCTGTCTCAAGATATAAGATTTCCACACAAAATGGATTTACTCCGGTGCTCTTAGGCAATCGGATTGAGAACTGAGTACCTACATCACACACTAAATGGAAAGGGGAAACGGGCTATTCGATGGGTTGAAACTGTAAACAGGTAATACTGAGTTTATTTGTCTGATAATCCAGAAAATATAGGTATAGTAATAAATATTTAAGGTGTGTGTGAATGATGTACGCTGTTGGCCGCGAGGCCTTTACAGCTTCACCGGACTTAAAGGCGAGCGTGCAACCACTACGCTCTAGCCAGCCAGAAGGGCAAGAGGCGACATACTCGAGGGCGCCTCTTCGAGGCGCCCTCGGTTTGGACAGTTTGGACGCTGTAGGGGGACGGGTGCACTACTAATTGCACCGGTCAACCGCCGGCTATAGGAGGGGATCTGCTACTACGTCGTCGTCGTCGCCCGTATTCTGAGCGGAAAGAAGGGATGACAAAGCATCGGGGGGTGTCGGTGAGAACATGTCGCGGCCGGCGGTGGCGGCAGGGGTCGGGGGGGAGATCGTAGTCGGCGGTGGCTACGATTAACGGATTCGCATGGGTAGATGCGTTTGCGAAGTGACGTGTTGACGCCTTTTTAATAAAGGCGCGAATAGGTTCGAGACCTAGATCGGAGTGGAGACCTTGATCGGAGTGGTAAATATTTTAGGTTGTGCCGATCCTGCTCTAGAAGAACGAATCCGATATTAATAGAATATAGATATCGTCTATAGCGCCGTAGCGATTTTAAGTAAGGCTTCGTGGATGCCTTTCTGCTAAAGAAGAATTAATAAGAAAAAACATGATCCGAAGGCTCAACTTAAAAAAGACTAAGTATGTAAAATAATTTCTAACAGTAAGAAAAATGCGGTACAATCCTAATCCGAATTATTTAGCTTATTAGGTACCCAGCTGATTAATATTAGCCCTGTTAAGAAACTGTCCTACTGTTGGGCACGGGCCTCCTCTCAAACTGAGAGGGTTTAGGCCATAGTCCACCACGCTGGCCCAGTGCGGGTTGGCGAACTTCACACACCTTCGAGAAACTCTTAAGCATGCAGGTTTCCTCACGATGTTTTCCTTCACCGTTAAAGCAAGTGATAATTAATTGTTAATACGCACATGCTTTTGAAAAGACAGAAGTGCGTGCCTGGGTTTGAACCCGAGATCTTTGACTTTGCAGTCCAACGGTCTGACCACTAGGCTATCATTGCTTATCCCAGCTGATTATGACCTCTCAAATTTTTTTTGCCATACTCAAAATTATTAATCTACCGCTTCTCAGTAAGTAATATTATGTGTTCAGTCTACGGGTATAGAGTATAGTTTCTAGATGCTCGAATCAAACTATAGTTCTATAACTTTTTGTCTATTCCTACAAATTAAAACTACTTTCCCCCAAATCCGGTCGCTGACGGATCCAACACCTATAATATCACTGACCCTCACTTTGTACTGATAGGAGTGCTTGCGATACAAAATAGGAGCTTCTAGTATCAGTACGCTTAAAGGCACAAAATAAGGGGTTCTAGCCATACTAAACTATCCAATTCCATAGTAGATAAACTGTCCAATTTGGTAGTAAAATAAATGTCGTTAGTACCTAAATCTAATTCATTTCATACAAAAAATTGTAATACGAACTTAAATTGTACTCAGTGTGTAGTGTGCATAGGTACAAAGGAGTAAAATGTGAATTGTACGTACAGTCACTTTAATACGTACTTTGTCATAAAACTATATGTAAATACTCTCATGTTTATAAGGACCTATTTTTAACCGACTTCTAAAAAGGAGGAGGGACTCATTTCGACTGTTTTTTTTTTGTATGTATGTTAAGCGATCATTCCGCCAACTATGAATCGATTTTGAAAATTATTTTTGTATTGGGTTCAGTATAGCTCCAAGGTGCTTCTATTTTAATTTCATTGGTATTGGACCTTGGATTTGGAAGATACACCAGGAAACTTCTAACGACAAACAATACGAATGCGTAGATTGAATTTTGAAAAATTGATTTAAACGTTAATATGACAAAGTTCTAAAATACTTATACTTACAGTATTATTATTGCTCGTGATTGTGCTCTAAACAAGTATTTACGAGCACACTCGTGTGACTAGGTAAAATGCAACACGGGCGGTAATGAAGCAAAGTTCTACAATGCTTACATATATATTGCTATTGCTCGCGATTGTACTCAGTCAATAAGTACTTACGAGCACACTCGTGTGACTAGGTAAAATGCAACACGGGCGTTAAAGAAGCAAAGTTCTACAATACTTACATATTTATTGTTATTGCTCGTGATTGTGCTCAATCAACAAGTACTTACGAGCACACTCGTGTGACTAGGTAAAATGCAACATTGGCGGTAAGGAAGCAAAGTTCTAAAATGCTTACACATGTATTATTATTGTACTCAATCAACAAGTACTTACGAGCACACACGTGTGAGTAGGTAAAATGCAACACGGGAGCAAAGAAGCTTAGCGTCACCTGGCACGCTCGGCGCACCACCACTCGTCGCTCCTCGCTCACCACAACGCGCTAAGCTGATTATGTCTCTAAATTCAGAAACACTTTACATTCTACTTCTAAAACACATAATTTTCGAATGGCTTGGTGTTAGAACTTGGGCTACAAGCTCGATCTCGCTCTAGACCAACTTTCTTTTCGGTCTGAGTGTTTGTGTATATAAACTTAATGTCTATAAACGCACCCGCGGAATAAATAATCAATGTTAAAAATTAATTTTTAAAAAAATACAGAAATAACTTAATGTTCGAGACTTAATATCGAGAGATTCAGAAATCATAGTACTCATATATCGGAGTGTTGTATCTGCTAATCTACTGATAAGTGATCGAAATGACTGCTTTCAAGAATTTTACTTGGCTTACAACCAAACTATCTCTAATAAGTAACCATGAAATTGTTATTTCAAAAGCGACTAAAGCCACCAAAGTAGTGAAGGTCAAAAACACCCAGTCACGTAGTCGCTTACAAACTTTGAAAACAAAAAGGAAAAGAAACAAATAACACTACCCAATCTTTTTTGCAGGATTACTCACAAATTTAAGTTCACAGAAAATAACCCGAATAGAAAATATAAACCCAACATCTTCGTTGAAGGTAAATCCCACTGTATTTACCTAAAATTATATTAAACGTAATTTAAAATCTGGATTTTCGCAGGTAGTCATCCAAATAGGAATAATACCATTTTGCCGCATTCAACTCACATATTGTAATTTCAGGGTTGCCAATTTGTATGCAATAGTGGAGGCTCGTCTAGTCTTGTTTATAAACAGTATTGGACTACGAGGGCGTACGGACCCATCTTAACAAGTTAATTTAAACTTCTTACGCTCATCCGACTTAGGTTGATAGAGCTTAATAATAATATTGTAAACAAAATTTAAATTCATTACGTAATTCCAAGTTTCGAAATTGAGGATTCAAAGGAAACGAATTGAAGTACTTTGTCTAACCCGCGAACAACGCTAATTAAAGTAGAACAAGGTTAGTAATAAAAAAATTTCAAAGCTTTTTTGGTATGTAGTTAGGCAAAGGACTCTCATACACACGGTCAACGACATTCGCTTACTGTTGATTTTTTTTTTCATCGGTATCAATAACGATTGTCGGACGATTTAGCTCAGTGGATAAGAGCTTAAGCCGCTCTACCCACTGGGTCGAATAGTCGCGGGTTCGATTCCCGCACGGAACAAATCTTTGAGTGACCAACAATTCTTTGTTTCGATCTGGTTATTTGTGTATGTGAATTTGCATGTTTGTAAACGCACCCACGACAGGAATAAATCCTAGTGCGGGGGCAACGTTTTTTTATATATAAAAAAAAATAAGTTATTTACTAGCTTATTATTATTTACTAAGTATCTTAAGTGTTCGGACATCCCAATATACAAAACTGAATACTATATAGATACAAAACATGTTTGTCACTTAGAAAGTAGGTTGATACGTACTAGAGTGTTTACGCGTGTTCAACCCCAATTTCAGAGAAACGATTTTAAGGGAATGTAGGATAGCTTCGTCAATTTCTGATATATTATATCTATATACTAACAAATACGATTCCGCCTTTTTGTTTCTTTAAGTTACGCGTCCCATAAATCTGTAATAATTTTGTTTTTCGGTAAAAATATATAAATTTAAACACATTTTTCATCTAGCACTAAAAGGCATGAAAATACGAGACACGCTCTTGACAAAAACACGAATAGATATGTCACTAATATAGGCAATAAATATGAATATAAAATAACACCTACTGCGCCGTGGACTTTCAATAATTAAATAGGAACGTTGTTTACAAAAATTCTTCGTTCGAAAAAAGGTGCGCAAGAATTGGGGTTGTCCTTTCCATAATATCGTATGGCTGTGATACGGGGACTTAATAATAAATTCCTTTGTGCAAAAGGAACAAAAAATTAAAATTCCTATCGTGTCCCAGGATCTTCTCCGGCGCAGTTTTGCCATTTTGTTTGGAGGGATCTCGCGTGACATACGCAAATCCCTCCACTGAATGTATGTACATATAAAATATACTACTATATTATTAATATTGGACACGTTTTCTCATAAATCTTTTCGCATTTTTATCGTAAAAGTTTGCAAAAGCAGTTTTCTACAACAACTGATAGGCTTATAAGGGTCGATCATTTTTGGAGGAAGTCTGTAGTTTGAATGGCAATTTTAATTTGAAGAAGTATTTTTGATAAGTCATCTTTATATGAAACCCAGCTCAAACTTCCGATCCTGGTTTACATTTTAAATAAACGTTAAACGACCTATCTGTACATAGGAAGAGATAGGAAAATCTTACCTACATTCATTTTACAGGTGTTCTAGTATTTGCACTCAGCACCTGAATCACGCGATTACCAAGACCATTAGGGCGATTACATTCCCCGGGGCACTGAAATGGCTTTTGACTTATACAAAAGAAAATGTCTCAGCAAAAACTATACCGAGTTAACACGAAATTAAAGCACAAATTACTTTAACGTATTTAATTCTTTAATTAAAACAAAGAACATTTTGATGAAATGAATGGAAAATCAATAAAAAAATAACAGGAATATTAAATTCAATACGAAAATGTCTGCAAAATTGTCAAAACAGTATATTTAAATGTAGATGGAAGTAATAGGTACTCACATAGAAAAAAACTAGTTTACTTTACCTGTAAAAATCTGCATAAATATGTACTAAAATTACTCTTCAAAGAAGTAGTACCTAACATGTTTAGAAGACGGGTCAAAGTACTCATCGTGGGGTAAGTCGAGGGCGGATAGGACTGCTCCGAAGTAATGTCTAGTGAAGTGCAAGGTATCGTGGGGTCGCAGCAGGAGAATAGCCTGAAGGTAATCTCGGACTGCACCTGTTAATGCTCCGCTTTCCATCACATAACGAGCGCCTTCAGATGAACGGGTGCTCTGATGAAAGGCACAAACAGATATTGCTGAAGTGGTCTAATATGTTTTCAAAGAGTATTTTGGATAGGACTAATAGGACATTTACATGCTAAGCAAAATTGTCATTGTCTTATTATATTAAAATACATTTAGTTACATATTGTAACTTTGCTGAAATTACACGAAATAATATCTTAAAAAAGTTCAATTTAATCAAAAGCCCGCTAATACCCCGAATGAAATTAGATAAATAATTCTCAGCAGCAATATAACAGACGTCTCGACGAAACATGTTTAAAGCCCGTGCAAAGGATTACAGTTGAAACATTCAGCTGTACAGTACGCTCCACTGGACTGGATCCGAGACTTCTCGTCAAAACAAAAACTTTGTCTTTTCTCAGACGAAAACTCTTATTCATGCGCTGCTATTTATTTTGTTTAGCCGACGCTATATTCTCCCAAGATTATTTACAAGGTAAATGATGTTCGATACGTTTGGCCGATCCTTTGCATATGGCGAAAATAAAATATTTTCTGCGATGTTGAATACAATCATGAATAAACAAAAACGATTATACATTTTACGCAAATGGTACTTTTTATAAACAAAAGGGGTGTTTTGCAGGTTTAAGGATAAAGAATTATTTTCTATCCAATGAGATATTACGTGATATATAATAAAGAAATAGAATAGGAAAGTGGAAGGATGTAAGGGCCAGGGAAGGCCTATACAATCTTCATCATCATCATCATCATTCATCAGCCTGTATCTACTCACTGCTGAGTGTAGGCGTCTCCTCTATCACAACATTCGTTCTGGTAACTAGGAGGGGTCAAAAAGTAGTGAGAACGACATACTCCTTGGTAAAAAAAATACTGGCAGGCATAGTTCAGATAAATATTTGTAATAATAATAAAAAAAGTCATCGATTCACTTTTGTTTTTTTCTGAATGTAGTCATTTGTTTGCTTCGTGTCGGAACGTGTTCTCGAAAATGGAGAAAAACGAAGTACGAGCCGTTATTAAATACCTCTGTTTAAAAAAGTTAACGACGTAAGAGATTCATTGCGATTTGGAGGCAACATTAGGAGAGTCTGCTCCGCCGTATTCCATTGTCGCAAGGTGGGCTTCTCAATTTCGAGTATGGAGAACGAGCACGGAAGACGAACATCGTTGCAGCCGTCCATCGACGTCAGTCACCCAAGAAAATGTTGCGAAAATCGAGCAAATTGTATTGAGCGATCGAAGAGTTACCATCCGATACTTAATTCAAAAAAACGGGCATTTCATATGGAAGTATTCAATCCATATTGAAACAATCTTTGAATATGAGAAAAGTCTCCGCAAGATGGGTGCCGAGAATGTTAACCGACAGTCAGAAACAAAATCGACTTGACATTTCGAAGATATTGTTGGACAAGTTTCAAGAAGATTCTGAAAACTTTTTGTCTCGTTTCGTAACAATGGACGAAACATGGGTCCATCATTTTGATCCCGAGACAAAACAGCAATCTTCGCAATGGAAACGGCCATCATCACCGACCCCGAAGAAGTTTCGAGTCGTGGCATCGGCTGGCAAGGTTATGGCCTCAAAATTTTGGGACTCAGAAGGAATATTGTTGATTGATTACCTGGAGCGTGGAACCACTATTACAGACAATATAATGCAGCTTTCCATCAAAGAGAAAAGGATAGGGAAACTTCGAAGGGGCGTGCTGTTTCATCACACAACGCACCCGCGCATAGGTCGGCAGTTGCGATGGCTGCCATTCAGCAAGCTGGCTTCGAATTGGTTGACCACCCCCCTTATTCACCAGATCTGGCGGCTAGCGATTTTTATCTGTTCCCCAAATTGAAAAAATACTTAAGGGGAAACGGGTATGAAGACGATAACGAGGTGATGTATGCCGTGGAGAGCTTTTTGCAGGACCAAGACAAAACTTTTTTTGTGAAAGGGATTGAAGCCTTGGAAAAGCGCTGGCTGGACTCGGTGTGTAGAGAGACTCGGAAACTATGTAGAAAAATAAATGATTAAGTTATCAATAGTCATTATATTCTATCTCATTCTCACTACTTTTTGATACCTCCACGTACTATCTTATTCTGATATTCTAGATCTTCTCTTGTCTGATGGACAAGTCAAGTCTTCGTAGCCGGCGAACGTATATGAAACGAACTATGACAGTGGAGGAGGTGAAAGAGTTCTGTAGGGAAAGAATTTGTTCCAACTCTGTATTCTCTGCCTACCTAGCACAGGATCTGGCGCGATTATATAAATAGCTGGAAGAAATACCTTGAAGTCTAAGTAGTCAGAATGCAATTGAAGATCTTCGCGCCATTTCTCCCGAAGAGGCGCGTGCGGCTCAATCTCATCCTTTTCCGGGATAACATTCAAAAGGGGATTCAGGTGCAGGATATAAGCATTATCTGCCCACTCGTGGCTCACAATGTAACCTATTATATAAAAGATTACATTATTTGCTATTTTAAAAAAGGGACAGTCCGGTTGGTTGAAGAATTCTTATAGGCAGAAGCTCCTGAGTTCGGGTTTTTCGAAATCTATGCGCAGATATTAATTTTTACGATAATGATTATTCAAGGAAACAGTTCTTTAAACACAATATGTGTAATACCGAATGAATAACAAACTGTTCACACTTTTGAAATCACATTTTCCTCCGAAGTCCTACTGCCTACGAAGTCAGTATGAACGATACTTGACGGTTTTGGGGGGTGATAACATAGTTGTCATGCGGTACATGGGACTTCGTGGTAGGTAGATAATATAAAATTCTAATGTCAGGGTAAGCCAATCAGGATATTTATAATGTGTACGCACCCCTTAAAGTAAGAACCGTTAACGTCTGGTGCACAAAACCTGATGGTTCTATGATATGACGCTCAATTTTCACGACAAACAGTGGTTTCCCGTTCACTATAGCCTGACTTACACCCAGGCAGACCTGTATGAACAATAGGGTCATTACAATCCAACTGGATACTTATTGAATATGTATGGTGCCAGTATTATTTAAATGATAATTTTGTTTGTGTGTGTGTGTGTGTGTGTGTGAGTAAATGATCTACACTGTTGGCCGCAGGGCCTTTACAGCTTCACCGGCAAGAGGGCGAGCGTGCAACGACTACGCTCAAACCAGAAGGGGAAGGGGGCAACGAGCTCAAGGGCGCCTCAAGGAGGAACGACCTCCGCTTGGTCGGTCGCTATAGGGGAGGGCGTATACTAGGTGTCACGCCGTGGTGCTCTGTACCGACCGGCGGGCAAGTGATTCTTCGACCTCGCCGGCGAGGTCGGTGTCTGGTCCTGTGTGCGGTATCTGTATCCAAAAGAAGGGATGTAAGTGCATCGAGAGAGTCGGTGAGAACATGCCGCGGACGGCGGTAGCGGCTGATAGGAGGGGAGTTAGCTTCGTAGTCAGCAGCGGCTACAATTAGTGGATTCCTATGATTGGATGCGTTTGCGAAATATCAGGTTGTCGCCTTTTTAATAAAGGTGCGAGTTCAACCTAACGAAGTTGAACGTAGCATTTAAATAATACTGGCACAATTTTTTACAATAGTCTACCTAATGTTAAGTTTTTGCTTCACACCCTCTCTCTCTCTTGTTCTTTTGCTATTACATCTAATACATAAATCTTGACGATAAATAGTTTTATTAAGAAAATATCGATTTATCCAAATCTCCTCCGATACACCGATAGATAATTTACCAATCTCCTAATACTATTTTTCTGCTGATCAGCAAAAAGACGTCCACTGCAGGCTAAAGCCAAAGATGCTGCTGTAGACATTCAGCTTTTACCCACAATCTTCACCAGGTCATCCTTCCACAGTGCAGTGGGCGAGTCCCCCACAATGTGGACTCTGCCCGGCCACGCTATGGTAGTCACCCCACTCGACTACGTCATGGTGGCCACTCTGGAACCTATCTGCTCCAACGACCACTTTTACATTATCGAAATAATACTCACGTAAATACTTTCACAAATATTGCCATCCATGAGTACAGTCTGAGTTTTTATGTTCCCTCTGTAACGACTAAGACCCAAATAGCGCATGAGCACTATGTTTGCACCCTCTAGCAAAAAGTCGTGAGCTTTTTCGAAAGAGTGATAGAATCGCTTCACAACGTCCTTGTCGCCGCAAATGCGAGTTACTTTGTTATAGTAACCGCTGTCGCAGATCGCCATATAACTCCGGCGCTCTTTGGTTATTGCTTTCTTTGTTATGTGCCTGGGGTGATCAAATACGTTTTAAAATTTTGAAGCTGCAGTATTAAAGGCTGCACCATATATATTTTTAGTGCGTCGTCTCGGTGCAGAGTTAGGGGCGTCAATCAACATATGCCATTTATTTTTAACCGACTTCTAAAAAGGAGGAGTCTCAATTCGACTGTATGTTGTTTTTTTTTTGTATATTTCATCGGTATTGAACTTCAAAAAATGACGACAATTCGTCTGTTTTTTTATAACGTCTTTATTTATCAACTGATTTTGATGATTCTTTTTGCTTTGGGCTTAGTATAGTTTCGAGGTGGTCCCATTTTAATGATATTGGTATTGAACTTTGAAATATGAAGATACATCAGGGGACTCCTTAATGGCGAACAGCACGAATGTATAAATTCCGTTATTATGGTTATTATATCAATCCTCTAGGTACCTTGCTGTACAACTAGGCAAAATAATATAATATAGGTATATAAATATTAGTAAATAATTCACTTGTCACTTAAAATTGTAAAATATAAATCTTTTTTAAAAAAAGAACCGACTTTGTAAAGCAAAAAATAAATATTTGAAGTCGGTGCCAAGTAACCGACTGCACTAACCGGGTACCGACTTCAAATATTTATTTTTTTGCTTTTTGAAGTCGGTTTTTTTTTATGATTTTCATTGTGTGAAATGACTTTACTCCTCGTTCGCAGGGACGTTTTTTCAAAGCGCGGTGCTGAAACTCTGTACAGCAATTGAATGTACTATTAGCCATTTATCCCATTTCAGCGCTTTACTAACGCGCGTTTTAAAAGCGCGCGTGCGAACGTAGGCTTATGTTAACTGTTAAAATGGAAAAACGCGCCCCATGACAACCTTAATGCTTAACTTATGTTAACGCTAAAACTTATGGTCACATAATATTATAGTAGAAGACTGATTTCTCTTATTTACCTACTTTAAGTGGCTAGGTAAAAAACGCTACAATTACTACCTACAATATGTTAAAACTTACTCAATTCTGTTCTCTTCCATGGTATGTAAATTAGAATCCAAAATACTGACGAGTTTAGAGCCAGTTTTTGCCCCCTCCTTTGACGAATGGGATACAACCTGAACAAGAAATCTGTCTTTGTCTTCACCGAGGGTCTCCACACATATACTGATCCCTTTAAAAGACATTATCTCAGTACAAACACTGTTTAATTACATTTCCACATATTGGCCAATAGATAAATAAATAGGTACGTGTACACTGGAATAGATAACGTAGGTACCTAATTGCCTGACAATGAACATAACTCTTAAGTACTGGTCAGAAGTATTCAAAGTCATATTTGACCACGGTAACCCTAAAAATCGTAGCTAATGTAGTATCTAATGATTACCTATATATTATAATATTGTGTATTTTTGACATTTGGTTTGTTTAAGAGTACTTTGATTTTATATTCTTGCAATTACTTCTGACATCACTAATTTATGTATACCCTAAGGGTAAAATATGGTAAAAGCGACATAAATAGAAAATGTAACATCAAATAATGTACCCATATGTGCATAATAAATAATTTGAATTGGAAGTTCATTATGCGTGAGTTGCTCATCCCTCTTGTACAAATTGTATGGAAAGCTCAGACCACTACAATGCGTCTTGAGGGCCTAATTGAAGAGAATAAAAAGTTGTAATCGTACCTCCAACGGAACTGCAACAATCTATAGATGGTTTTCTAATTTTTTTCTTGTAGGGTGGCGTTTTTACTGAATGTACTGAGCAAACTTCTTCAGTTTGTGCTTCATTAAGACCCAAAATCTTAAATTTCTTTCTTTCCTGTTCTTCATAAGATATCTTATCATGTCTGCCATATGCATAATCAAAATAGGTGTGTTGCGGATCTACTTCGTGACACCATCGATAGCCTTGTTTACCAGCTCGAACTCTTTTAAGTTTTTTGGTATCATCGCCGATACGAGGACAGATGCACACTACGTCCTCTGGAGCTTTTTCATCCATACAGATACATTCGTCTGGTCTTAATGGTTCTGTGTCACAAATACATGGATCTGTACAATCACAAATCTTAGAGCATTTGCAATTCTCTGGATCACCGCACAAACAGACCTTTATTTTGTTATCAAAACATGTACAGTTTTCGGGTGCTTCAGCATCGCATATACATTCCTTAGTTATTGGGCAGCTGCAAATAGACTTTCTATCATCTTCTTTACATGCCACTTCCTGATTATCACTCGGCTCGCAAACACAGACCTTTTGCACGCCGCAAACACACGCCTTTTCCATGCATATACATTCTTTGTCTTTAAGACAAAAACACCGCTTAGGCTCTGATTCTTGACATATACACGGTACCTGTTCAATAGCAACATTAGTTATACTGACATAATCTTCACCATATTCTTCTCCCTCACCACCTACTTGAGCTGGCTCATCTTGCGCGTCCACTAACTTCGGTTTATGCTTACACGTGCAAACAGGGTTAGGGAATTGGTCCGGATTACATATGCATGGTTTCTCAATATTTTTACATGTACAAACTGGCATAGTTTTTCCATCGGGGCTACAAACGCATACATCGCTACCTTTACATCTACAGATTGGCTGTGGTTTTCCATCGTGACATATGCAAATTTCTTTATATGTAGAACAGATACATGCAGCTATAATTTTTGCGCCACATTTACAGGGTAATTTTGTAAAGCATGTACATTTGCCCGTCTTATCAATGGGGCAAGTGCAGGTTACTCGATTTTTGTTTTTCATGTTTATTTTTGGTAAACCGTTAACAACTATAAGGCTCGCCTCCCTATCTTCGTTCGGCGGAGTTTTATTACAATCGGGGAAAAAATAAAAGTAAAAATCGTCATCTTCTTCTTCTTTTTCTTCTTTAGGTGGTAATATGGGGGGTAGTTTCATTTCAACTTTAGGGGACTCTTTTTGTTCATCTGTAGATTCAGTCTCAGTAGAGTCCTGACAAGACCACTTTGATTCGGACTCATCTTTTCCAATGTCGCCTTCGTAATGGCCGCAACTTATAATTAATGTTTCTCCAAAACTTAGCTCCTCTTTAATTTTTGCATCTGCAATTTGATTATATTACCGTATAAAGCTGAACAAAGAATATGATCATGACAACAAGAAAAGTATGAAGATGGAGTGTACTGATAATAATACTTTATACCTTAGTTTCACCAAACCCTGTCGGTCTATAGGTAACGCAACCGGTTTTGGTATGAGTAAGAAAGTGCTACATACAAGACTAAGCCTACCTACATACTTAGAATAAAAATAATCCAGAAGCCTCGGGCGCGCATCAAAATAAAGCAATAATTACTACCTGCGATGCAGGCAGTCACACGTTTACGCGAGTAGTCACTCTGTGAATGTCGTACGGTATAACGTGTTCTGCGTGTGTCAACTTTAATTAAATTATACCGCCTTTTAAAATCAAAAAGACACATGATGGAATCATATTTCATACCTAACTAGCGCAATCAGGTACCGTATTATTTAAATATTGAATTAATTCTTCTGCCTGTTAGTATTGTGTGCTAGTATAACGATTTTATACTTCCCTACTTTTATTTGCTGAGGACTTTATTAGTTCTAGTATTAAAAGGTATTATTATAGTTTACTACTACATCATGATTTTCATATTTATTTAAGTTAATAAAAATATATTTTCCTTACATTAAATTACTACAAGCCTTAATATATCTATTTTTTGATTTTAATATGCATTAAAACACACGTTATCGTAACAATGATTTTAATAACATCTACTCTAATGTTATCAACATTTACACCAAAAAGTGGTAATCTTTCCGGGCTGCCAACATTACGCGGGTGGGTAGTGCGGTGAGTGCGGGACGTTTGTTACATTTTTGGCTTCACCGCGCGGCGTGCAATTACGACCGGATGCGGATTCTGGATTCAATCTCAAACTCAAACCGTTTATTTTGCGTAGACCCTGCGGGGTGCTTACAAAGTGTCATATTTACATTTCTTTTTTTTTAACTTACTAATCTACCACCGGATCGGAACGCGGCCTCCACTGAGAAGCTCCGGCAAGAAACTCAGCGGGCTTGTCTTTTTTGTTTAATTCTCCATTATCTTTTTTATTCATCATTTTTTGTACAGATACATACATTTTTATATTATACAAATTCATTAATGCGATCCAGCTCCAGTGTGATGCCTTACGACTGAGATAGAAGACTATTTTTAACCGACTTCAAAAAGGAGGAGGTTCTATGTTCGGTTGTATGTATGCTTTTTTTATGTATGTTCAGCGATATTTCCGTCAATTGTGGACCGATTTTGATGTTTTTTTTGCATTGGGTTCAGTATAGCTCCAAAGTGGGCCCATTTTAATTTCATTGGCATTGGACCTTGGACTTAGAAGATACACCAGGGAACTCCTTAACGACAAACAATAGGCATGTGTAACTTGAGATATTATGGGTATTACGTCACTTCTATAGGTACCCTACTATAGAACTAAGCAGTATATTAGCCAACTTCAAAAAAGGAGGTTCATAATTCGTCCTTTTTTATAACTCCTTTGCTTATGAACCGATTTTGATGATTCTTTTTGCATTGGGTTCAGTATAGTTCTGAGGTGGTCCTATTTTAATGTTATTGGTATTGGACCTTGGACTTTGAAGATACAAGAGGGAACTCCTTAACGGCGAACAGCACGAATGTAAAGATTCCGTTATTAAAGTCATTATATTAATCCTGTAGGTACCTTATTGTACAACTCAGCAAAATAATATAATATCGGTATATAAATATTATTAAATAATTCACTCGTCACTTAAAATTGTACAATAATAACTTTTAAAAAAAGAGGTAAACCGACTTCCAAAAGCAAAAAATAATTATTTGAAGTCGGTGCTAAGTAACCGACTGCACCAACCAGCACCGACTTCAAATATTTATTTTTTGCTTTTTGAAGTCGGTTTACCTTTTTTTAAGTTATTATTATAATATGCTATAATTAAAGGCTAGAGGATTCTGGGTGGACCAGTCTCCACAAGCAGCACTCGTTCACGAGTACGACTACTTGAGCAACCATCACCTCCCTCGACCATATTAAAGGGAAGGAAGTGACCCGCACCAAATAAACACTGCAAGCATAGACATTTAGCGTAGATTATTTTTATTCTAATGCTGCTAATGCTAATTCTAGATAAATATTATGTGTTTACATATTATATACTTAGCTACAAAAAAACGACTTTCAAAATAAAATAAATCATTACCTATTTCAAAAGGTAATTGTTTTGTTAAATCAATCAATGAAACTTGAGAAACGTGAGAACTGAGAGACATTTTTATGTTGTTTTTATTTGAATCCTTATTTTTTGTTACTAAATACAAGCCATGTTGGTATGGCAACCATAGATATAATATTAGACAAAGAGTATATAATCACTACGTGATTTACAAGGGAGTACAATAATCAAAACATAGATCTCGGCGTAAGGACTGAGATGTACTAAGAGGATGTACGATGCTCAGTGTAAAGACTAAGTAAGATATAGCCATGAATTTATAATGCAACATACGGCTAGCCACGTGCGATTCAGGTGTAACCACGTAAATATTCGAATTAGTCATATACCATGCCTATTGACACAGCCGCGTCTCGGAAGTCATCGTTGGAAATAAAAACACGCAAAAGAACAGAGTCTCAGCATCTAGATAAAATTTATTGCACGCTTAGGCTGTACAACAACAACAACAACAATATCAGCCTATACTGCCCACTGCTGGACAAAGGCCTTCTCTCACAAATCGAGGTTAGAGAGATTAGGTCATTCCACCACGCGGACCCAGTGCGGATTGATGGAGGCAGGTTTTGTGGCCACCTGCTGTTGGAACTTATCAAGCCGCCTTTAAGGCTTCCAACTCGGCTTAACGACTACCACATTAAGTGATAGCCGGGACCAACGGCTTAACGTGCCTTCCGAAGCACGGAGACACTCGAATATGAAAATGCCACAAACGGTCACCCATCTCTGGCCGACCGAGTCGAAGGCTGCTTAACCTTGAAAATCGGTATGAACACCGCGGTCGCACGGCGCTACAAGCGCCTTAGGCTGTACATTACCTACCTATAGTATCTTCTGACCGAACAAAATCATGACAAGTAGGTAGGTACACACAATCAAAAGTACAATTCTAGTTAAGGGTATCGAGATTACGTAGGTTCATGAATACTTTATAATAAATAAGGATACTTCTGTAACGTTTCTTCTGTCTACAGTAGATATACATCTACTTGGACAAATAGTCTCCTTCCAGGCGCGATAAAACAAGACAATCACACGTCTCCTAGAAAATACCTGAAGAAACTAAAGCGGAAGCCCAGGGACTGTGGACTTTCCCCATACTCACTTACGGTGCACAGGCCTGGTCTTTAAAGTCTTCAAAGACGCAAAATTCCACTATCGCAGTTTGCCAGCGCAACATGGGGCGCAATATTTTAGTTAAACATTAAACTTACCGACCATGTCAAAAATAATGTGCCTACCTACTGCGCTTCATGACGCAAATAGCCAATTTGGCTCTAAAAGCCGCTAACCTGAAATGGAATTGAGCTGGTCATATCTGTCGCATGCCGAACAAATCTTAGACAAAAACAATTACCAACTGGGTTCCTCTTAATTTTAAACAACATCGCGTCAGGCCCATGTAGGCCCAGGACACCTATTTAAATGATTTTTTTGCCCTCATAGCCCTCAATAGCTCTAAATAGAGAAGCGCTTCTTCAGCGCGCGTTAGTAAAGCGCTGGAATGAAATAAATGTCTAACTTTTTTTAAAGTGCTGTACAATGCTTGAGCACCGCGCCTTGATAAACCGTCCGTGGGACGAGGGGTTACATTCAGCTAATACGTAGGTATACGTTGTACCCTGGTTTATACGTCAGTGGTTGGACCATGCTTAAACCGACAGAGTACTCTTCTATTTAGACCCGTCTCCAAACAAACCTTCATCAGGGCCAAATATATCCATTAGCAAAGATTACAAATTATTCGTGTTGCGCGTCCAGAATAAAGGTAGGTCAATAAGTCTAGAGCCAATAAAACAGCAGCATTTTGCCCTTTTGCAGAGCTAAGTGTCTGCCAAGTGTATGCAGACCATGTGCAGACTCTTCTTCTTCTTTAAGTTATGGCTTCACACTAATTTTAAGTGTATTTTGCCAGTATCCAGTGAGATGCATAATAGTGTTTCAAAGATCAATTAATTGTACTCCCCGATGAACGTGATGACTACGATGATAATAAAATTGA
The DNA here is from genome assembly GCA_905147815.2 of Phalera bucephala. NCBI lineage: Eukaryota > Metazoa > Arthropoda > Insecta > Lepidoptera > Notodontidae > Phalera > Phalera bucephala. The sequence goes on from LR990613.1 coordinate 17,308,974, forward strand.
TGAAGTCCCCAATTCTGGATAATAAAGCGATGGATACTCTATATACCTACCAATTGCGACGGCCTTTTTGACGGAAATCGAAAAGACACATTTTATCACTTTGTTGTAATTACTTTCACTCATGCACGTATAAGAATACATAATGGTTAATATTCCACGAACATTACATATTATTGAAATTGACGACATCACTCTTAGACTTCCCGCTTAAACTCCAGACTCAGACTCTACCCATTCCAAAACTGCCTTTATTTTGTGTTGTATAGTCTGTGGTGCCTGCCACGTTCCATTTCATACAAGTATTTGTTTAAAAATTGTATACCATGAACTAAATTTCTAATAATCTTTGAAATAAAACAAATTACACTCACTTAAATCTTTTATTAATAATAAAATTACAATGTTCAGTTAAAAGGTTTCATTTGAATCGTAATATTGTCATCTCATGTTATTTATAATGTTTGGTATATTATTTTTCTGCGTGCTACACAACGACCGAAACGATCGACTTGACAGATGATGTGGCTTAACGTCCAGCGATTTTTTTATGAATTAATACTATAGAATTCAATAGAATGCGAAAATGATTGTGTTAAAACTAATTTTATATACATTATTCATTTCTATATCGTATAGTAGATCTCCTGACAAAGTTTATTGTGTTAATGAAGAATGTAACAGTAAGTACCATCACGGCATTACAATGTCAATCAGTTTTCAAGCTCTAACTTTCTATAATAAATACTTTCAGGGCCAATATCTAAAGCGAAAACTTTAATAAGTTATGCTAGTGTCGATCCAGATCTTATTTCCTTTCGTGGAAACGCAGAGGCAATTGTGTACATGAAGTCAGCTGGTACCAACTCTGATCTGTGGTTTGTAGACGTAAACGGGAAATCTGGATTCGCCAACTCAAAGTTTTTAAGAGAATCCAAAGTATTTGAAAAGAATAACTTGGTTATTGTGCCTTTTGAAAGAAAAGAAAGGAATGTTCAGCCAGACAAAGTCCAACAACCACATGAAGTGTTTGAAGGTACCACCATATACACTACAGAGGCTACTGCCAGTGCTGCTCAAGATGCCACCACTGTACCGTCAACATTGTCTTCTAATGAGGACCTAACTCCTTCACTCAACAATGTATCAGAAACACCAAATCAAAATGTTAATGATGATGTTTCTAGTCGAAATAGTAATGAAGTAAGTGAAAATCAACCAGAACAAAATGTAGATGCATTGCCTTCACTCCCTGACAATGTTGCTACAGAAACTGTAAAAAGTGTTACTGATTATCAAATCAGAGAAACATCTTCAGAAGTTATACCAACATCTATTGAGGACAATTCAAAGCCTTCAGAGCCAAGCCCTTTTATCAATCCTAGCTACAGTGACCTACCAAATAATCAACCCATCGAACAAAAGATTGACGCAGAAACTATTCCTTCTCCAGAACCATTGATAAGTAATATTGGTAATACAAACAGTGAAACAGTTTTAGAAGTGCCTGCAAAGCAAGACTTCTTGCCACAACCTACAGCTGAATCAGAACAGACCGAAAGCAGTGAACAAAACACATCTGCACCTAATACTCCAAATGAGAATACTCAATTACCACCAGAAACTTCCAGTGAAAGTAGTGAAGTAGATGCAATTAATGTAGAAGTAGTTAATCAAGCTCCTGTCGTACCACCAGTACTCAATAATATGTTTAACAATACATTAAACCAAGAGAGCAACACAGCTAATGTCAATGGTATCTTAGTAAATGAAAATATAGTAACATCAACTGAAGCCCCAAATGAATCTGCTGAAACATACCCAAGTGTAAATCCGGAAACATTACCTGTACAAACTACAGAAGCTATACCTACAATAGAATCACTACCAGAGGTGACTTCTCCAAGTGTAAATCCTGAAACATTACCTGTACAAACTACAGAAGCTATACCTACAATAGAATCACTACCAGAGGTGACTTCTACAATAAGTACTCCAACAACAATACCTGCCTTGATCATTGACCAAAATACTTTGCCAACTATACCGGAAATTGTGCCTCCAATTGTAATAGAGGAACCAACAATTAATGCTCCAGAACAAGTAATTGAGACTACAACTCCTTCACCTTACAGTTCTCAAGAAATGATTAGTGATTACTACCCAGATTCAACTGAATCTAGTACAGAAGATACATATTCAGTGCCTCCACTTGCAGAAGATGTGTACACTACCAGTACAGAGAGTTCTGAAGACATTACAACTACTGAAACTCAGTCCCAAGAAGATAACAGCGAAGGATTTTTCTCAAACATGTATTCAACAGTAGCCGACATGTGGCCATCATCTACTGAATCACCGGAAAGCTTATTTAATACTGAGGCATACCCAACATATGAGAGTCAGAAGGAGAAAGAAGCAGACGGTGAAGAAGGTTTTTCTATATTAAAATATATTTGGACAACTTACAATTCTGTTATGGGCACCAGTGAAGAAACAAAAGCTTTATTTCCCTCTGTTGGTAAGTTAAATTATTATTTTATTAATATGTCTCTGCCTAGCTTGAAAGTGCCTTAGTTTCATCTTACTTCCTATTATATCCTAGTATTATTATGAATGTGAAAAATTGTATGTTTGTTAATCAATCACGCAAAAACTAGTGAACAGATTTAAATGCAATTTAGCATACAGATATTTTATTACCTGGATTAACATATAGGAAACTATTTATCTCTAAAAATGTTAGGTTTAAGTCCAAAGTCCACCTGGATGAAATTTCAGGTAGAAACTAGTAATTTCATATAATTATGTTCTAATTACATTGGACTATTTTTCTTACGTTTCACCTATGCTCAAATAGTGACACAAATTTTAGACCTGTGTTTATTTCAGTGTATATGATGTGGGGTAAGGTTATTTAAGTTCCATAAAATGACAAACATTTTATATATACACCGTCACACCTATATTCGCCAAGCGGGGGGTAACAGAGGTGTACTGAGTACACCCACGTTTCGCCGACGATGTTGGGTCCATGTAATAGGGGGCGAGCCTATTGCCATATACTGGGCACAATTCCAGACTCCGGACTCGTACTGGGAAGTTTTCGTTAAAAAACTACACTTGTCCGACCTAGGATTTAAACCCAGGACCTCGTGATCACAAAGCGATGCGCTTTGCCACTAGACCAACTAGGCAGTCCTTAACCACTTACCCTTAAAAATTAGTTCAATTTTGAAATAAAAAAAAAAATATCGTCATCAATGAGCATGTATCTACCCACTACTGAGTGTAAGCCTCTCCTCTATTACGCCATTTATTCCGGTCATGTACTAATCTATTCCACCATTTGCCAGCCACTCGCACGATGTCATCGATCCATCCATTATTTTTTAATTAGGACAAGAATATTTCAATCAATCAATCAATCAGCCTATCGTAGTCCACTGCTGTACATAGGCCTCTCCTAACACGCACCATTGCACACGGTCCCCCGCCTTCCGCATCCAGTCCGTCCCAGCGACCTTCTTGAGGTCGTCGGTCCATCTAGCTGGGGGCCGTCCTACCTTACGCTTACCAAGTCGCGGTCTCCACTCTAGGACACGCTTGCTCCATCGGCCGTCGGTCCTTCTGCAGATGTGACCAGCCCATTGCCACTTTAGCTTACTGAGTCTGCGAGCTATGTCGGTAACTTTGGTTCTTTGTCGGATTACCTCGTTACGAATTTTATCCTTCAAAGAGACGCCGATCATAGCTCGCTCCATAGCCCGCTGTGCGACTTTGAGTTTGTGGACTAGTCCCACTGTGAGTGTCCACGTCTCGGCCCCGTAAGTCATAAGAATATTTATAACAGATAAATAAAAATGAATTTCACTTATCTTTTCCTCGATAGTTACTTTGCTTGACTTATGACACCATTTAAGTGTAAGAAAAACATTTAGTATACCATTCTCAGGAAAATTAATAAATGGGCTACCATATATATTGATTCTCCTAATATTTATCTTAATTTACATTTGTGCAATTATACAGGATTGGTCAAAAATTATTAGTAAGGGCACTTGAAGTTTACCAGAACCTTCTGGTCAGTTTCATGCCCATTTCTCTGCTCACTGCCAAATAATATTACCCAGGAATTTCAGATTGGGAGATATTTTATATGTGACAATATTACATTTATTCTTTTTTAAAGTACCTTAAGACAACAGGGTCCTATAACATCATTGCATATTATATTAAATCAAGTTTAAGAGGTGCTAAGGAGGCTCTGTATTTGCCTAACGGTATAATGATATTGTTGCTTATGTATAGACAAAATCTACCTGTATTCAAAATATAATTATTACAGACGACAACATGGATAGACTATTGACAAATATACAAAACAGTATTTTTAGTATCTATTGCTACCACTATTTGATCATATTTATTACATTGAACTTCTGAATGGTTTAGAAATACATTATCAATGTTTTAATCACTACAGATCTGATAACATTCCCCTTTATCTATTGATAGAAGAGATAATGAATGGTTTTTAGAGATAAAGCTAGATTAGATAATTATTTCTTTTGATCTTCAAAGTGTTGAAAACTTTTCTTTTTTGTTTTACTAATTACTAGCGATCCGCCCCGGCTTCGCACGGGTGAATTATACACATACACCTTCCTCTTGAATAACTCCATCCATTGGTAAAAACCGTATGAAAATCCGTTTGGTAGTTATTAAATCTGTCGCATTCAGACAGAGATAAACGCAGCGGGGGATTTTGTTTTATAGAATGTAATGATAACAAGGAAGAAAACTATCTATTCATTAAAGATAATGTGTGTTTCACTTTCCATTATTATTTTTAGGTGATTCCAAAATTACCCATTAAATACATGATGTTTATTAAACAAAAAATTCCATAAATCCCCATCGGGAGCTTAATCAATTGGGGTTTGTGGAATATTGGTCCAAAAATCTCTATCTCTATGAAAGTGGAGGAAGTTAGAGAAGTCTGTAAGGAAAGAAACTGTTGGAGCTTTGTACTGTCTGCCTACCCAGCTGGGGATCTGGTGTGATGATATAGATATGCTGATTGAGATGTGAATAGGGAATTTAGGACAAAAAATCTATAAATCCTCATTAATGGTGCAAGTCTATAGAAATATGAAGACTCATTTATAACTGATAACACAAATTTTCAGGAGAAACGTGCTTTACCGACGAGTATTGTGACGGAATCAGCAACAATCACGGCAATCGCCTTCTCACCTTTCTCTTAACTACGGCCACTTCAGTGCTTCTCTTCACGCTTGGATACTACTACATCGATAACAAACGGCAAGATAGCCGCCTTATCGGCACTATCAATTCGCTACAGCGGGATTTACTTTTTACAACTAAGGTGAGTCATTGTACTGAGATTAATAACACCGCACCATCGAACAAATATAGGTAAATACACGGCCGCAGCACGAAAAATGGCACCACCAAAAGGCAGACAAAAGTGGACGGTACTAAAAAATTATTAGGCCTCTGCTTTTTTTGCAAATACAACTTAAGGTGATACGAGTAAGGTACAATATTCCCTAATTTATGTTTATATCATAACTATAACTACTCACGCGGGTTTGGGGTCGTTTTTAGTGGAACTTTTGAATGGGACTGTCTCTTGTTATGATATATACAAGGTGTAACATAATAAACGCAAGACCTCAGACAACCCAATTAGAGAATTGCTTCATAAATTCAAAACGAAAACCAAATTTCCAAATTTAAAGGATTTTACCCCTTTTTTAAGCACTTTTATACCCCAATTAACAATGAAACTTGTATGTGTGCATTTTGAGAAATACGGGTTAGAAATGCATATGTTATCTCCTTATTGCTATGAATCAAGAATAAATTTAGTTTTTTATAGCGCATTGAAGGAGTAAAAGCATTTTTTACAAATTTAAAAAAAAATTGTTAGGTACATTAAAAATAGTTTGAATCAATTTAGTTATCGATTTGAACAAACTACTTTCAGGTCTTGCGTTTATTATGTTACAGCTTGTATATATCGATATATCATAACAAGAGACACAGTCCCGTTCAAAAGAATTATTTTATTAGTATGGTGCACCACACGTATAATTCCAAACGATTCTTCCAAAGTTAAAGAAATATTACTTTTAAGCCTCGTTTTCGTTTGGAAACAAATGTCCCGGGACACTTGTCGCTTATGATGCCGTGCGAAGTTGGGCGACGTAATTCGACATGTCTGGCGTCATCGCTCGGCCTTGTCACCTCATCACTGTTGTTGAGGAACAAAAGTCACAGAGTGTAGACGTGTGTTGCGCAACAATATGGACGACCGATGTATAGAGCCTTGTCAGACGTCATTGTGCAACCGACTAAACAAACGTAGACCAGACTATAAACGACTAAAGAAATGGAGATAAGATTTCGAGGAACGTCTCCTAACATCTCGAACGACACGTGTCACGCAGTGGCGTACATTGCATGTAGGCAATTAGGCAGTGCCTGCCTTAGTATAATATACTGAATGTACATTTTTAATATTATATTTAAGTTAGTATGATGATTCATGTTTTTGTTTTTTTTTTAAACGTAGCCCCACACTAGTTACACTATTGGTTCCTGTGTCGTGGGTGCGTTTAGAAACATGCGAATTCACGCACACAAATACCCAGACCGAAACAAATAATTGTGGGTAACACAAAGATTTGCCCCGTGCAGGAATCGAACCCGCGACTATTAGACACAGAGGGCAGAGCGGCTTAAGCTATTAACCACTGCGCTAATTCGTCTATCAAATTTAACTAGTAATATTTAAAACGAGTGTTATTAAATTCTTGTGGGGTAGGCACTGCTTAATTGGCAATATGCAATGCACGCCACTGGCGACACGGGACCTTTGCCCCCTAATTAATTCTGTATCAAATCCCTATTATATCCGATTATACACTATGTAATTTTTTCCTCTTGGACTGAAAGCCCAGCTAAAGTACCCAATGCCTACGGTTCACTGGTAATAAAAAAAATTAATACCAAGAACACTTCAATAAGTAACATCTACCTACTGATCTATCCGAATATCATAGCTAGGGGAAAATACGGAACACTGAAGCCGGCTACCGGCCAGCTGACTCGCCGCGTTGCCCTTTATATCATTTTGCGCTTGGTATGTAGGTGTTTTTAATGCTCTAAATTGGTATTGTTATTGAGATGTTACTTATTGAAGTGTCCTTTTTATATTTTTTTAATACTAGTGAGCAGTAGGCACTGGATACATCACCTGGGATTTCATTACAGAACGACAAAAATTACACTGTGTATATTGCTAAGCTATCAACTATAACATATATTTTATTAACAGGAATGCGAGATCCTCAAAGAGGAACTTGCAACAACTAAAAATAAATTAGCTGGAATCGAAGACAGCTCATTTGGCATCGATGATATGGTGCAGTCACTGAAAGAAGAGATCGAAGAGCTTAAAGCGACCAATGATCGGCTACGTAACTCCTTAGATGATAATGAAAAGTTACTAAGAGTGTCTGAGAACACTGCTGGGGAGTTACAGAACACTTTGAGCGAAGTAGAGAATACTCTTAGTGAGCTCTTGGCTGAGAGAGCTAATTCTGAAGAGAATATTGTGGAATTAAATGGTAAGTTTTCTTTAATCATTTAATGATGATGGTTAAAATGATTTTTTGTATGCAGAAATACTATTCAAAGATGTACATGATGACATAGTTCTCATCCGAATGGGATTATACTTATACTAAGATTATACCAACACTTTATTCTCAAATAGCCCGGTTGGTACAAGTCAGCCTGTTGTCTATTATAAAATCCACATACATATACAATATTTAAATATCTAAAGGAGTATAATAATATTAGCCTATACTGCCCACTGCTGGACAAAGGCTATCTCTCACAAATCGAGGTGAGAGAGATTAGGACATACTCCACCACGCAGACCCAGTGCGGATTGGTGGAGGCAGGTTTGTGGCCACCGGCTGTTGGAACTTATCAAGTCGCCTTTAAGACTTCCAACTTGGCTTAACGACCGGCACATTAAGTGGTAGCCGGGACCAACGGCTTAACGTGCCTTCCGAACGGAGACGCTCGAATATGAAAATGCCACATATGGTCACCCATCTCAGGCCGACCAATTCGAGCGCTGCTTAACCTTGGTAATTGGTAAGAACACCGCGGTCGCACAGCGCTACGACCGCCTCCAAAATGAGTAATCTGACACATCTCTGGTTAAAACTCTAACACTGATTGGCTGGCTGACTGACAGACAAAGCACTGCTTAAACTGGTTAGTCGAAAATCTTGAAATTTTGTGCAGAAGTTACTTAAATAAGTGAGCCCTAATGAGTGAGCCCTAAGAAAGATTTGTTTAATATATATCCTTTACATATTACCAATAGTAACTCCGATAGGGCATACAGTTTAATTAACCACTGTAATTAATGAGACTTAATTAAGTATAATAAATATGCGGTATAATTTCGATAAACATTTTCTATATTGTATTAATGTAAATAAAACTATCCTAATGAAATAATTATCAATTGACATATTTTCTCTCGAAATAATTACCTAACGGTATTTTCCTTGCGTTGCAAGTTACATACTTATTAAATTAAAATGTATTCAAGGCAAATTGGATAATACATACATTGGAATTGATAATACATACTTATTAAATTAAAATGTATTCAAGGCAAATTGGACTCTATTTTTTTTCATTCATATTCTAAAACTCGTGAGGCCTCGTCGGCATTTTGGTCACAAATGGTCACTTGCCATCGTTTTGGGCATTTATTTTGTTAAAAAGACATAAAACTATTATGCAGATTTTTATAACTACTGATCCTAGATTACAAAAAGCATAACTTGTTGTTCCAAAGAAGAGTAATATTTTCTAAAAAAATATTTGCATGAACACTATTTTTATTCGATTTTTGAAATCTCTCATTTTGAAAAAGAGTAACCATGGAGTTTCTTGCCCTTCTTCTCCACAGGAATGACTCTCCGAACGGGTGGTAGAGTCTTAAGTAATCAATATTTTTTTTATTTTTCACTATTCATGGTACCTTTTGGTCTTCATAAATAAAAAACTTTTGAATTTGATTTTTTCAATGTAGGTTTGTTTGTGGCGCTCGTAGCGCTGTGCGACCGCGGTGTTCTTACCGATTACCAAGGTTAAGCAGCGTTCGACTCGGTCGGCCCGAGATGGGTGGCCGTTTGTGGCATTTTTATATTTGAGCGTCTCCGTGCTTCGAAAGGCACGTTAAGCCGTTGGTCCCAGCTACCACTTAATGTGGTAGTTGTTAAGCCGACTTGGAAGCCTTAAAGGCAGCTTGAGAAGTTCCAACAGCAGGTGGCCACAAACCTGCCTCCATCAATCCGCACTGGGTCCGCGTGGTGGAGTATGACCTAATCTCTCTTACCACGATTTGTGAGAGAAGGCCTTTGTCCAGCAGTGGGCAGTATAGGCTGATATTACTTACTTACTTACTTACTAGGTTTGTTTAAGTTGTAAAGTAGCGTTACTGTTTTCTTTCTGATTGAAAAAGTGCGGTGTCTGTATCGATCTTCAAAGATAAGCCGCATTTGGCAATTTCATTTTCGAGCATCTCCATGTTTCAGAATGCACATTAAGCCGTTGATCCTAGTTGTCAATTTAAGCAATGTTATAGTATAGCAAAGTATAGTAATAGGTTGATTTTTTATAACTGTTCTCAGATAAGGTTCAGGCTTTTGAAGAAGAGTTGATTTCCGTGAGCCGCGATAGAGACAACTATCAGCTGAAATACGTATCAGCTGAGAGTGCTCTAGAGGAGTTCAAGAAACAGAAGAAACAATTTGAAGAAGTAAACCAACAGTTAACTGAAGCCAAAAATACTATTGAGTTACAGAGACATGAAATTGTGGCGCTGAAGGTAAGTTGATGTAATAGTAAAGTTAATTTACAGGATAGAAATCTTAATAGCCAAATTAATATCCAGGGTAGAAATTTTAATTGACGTAAGGTTGTATTGTATGTGCCTCCCTGAAGTACGCTGCAAGTGGGATTGCGCAGTCGCAGTAATGCTTTCGTCATATTCATTACGAGCGGAGCTTGAGCGTGGCGCAACGCCGGCGCGTACTGGCTAGTTGTATTGTACTGAAATGTACGGGAGACGCTACACAGTTCCGCCACGCTCGCCGCGAAGGTCAACGTCACGACCCGCCGCCACGCCCGACGCGAGCGAGAGCGAGACGCCAATACGCGTGCGAATGTGACGCTAGTGTTGTTATTTGACGCAGACTGCAGCTACCAACACTGCTGTTGCAGTGTGACGTACGCACCGCGCTGCCGTCCGCCGGCCGAGCGCCAGCCGAGCGATGTGGCGAAAGATTAATTGCTGTTTAGATTATAAATGATGGCGAAAACGAATTTCAGAGCGGCAGAATTGATTCTCGCGTCATCATTATCTCAGCCTATACTTGTCCACTGCTGAACATAGGCCTCCCCAATCGCTTTCCAGCGTAACCGGTCCGATGCCACTTGCATCCAACGACTTCCTGCCATTTTCACAAGATCGTCGATCCATCTGGCAGGCGGTCGTCCCACGCTGCGCTTGCCAATACGTGGTCTCCACTCTAGAATCTTTCTGCCCCAACGCCCGTCCGATCTTTGCGCTATGTGGCCCGCCCATTGCCACTTCAGCTTGCTAATCTTAAGGGCTATGTCGGTGACCTTGGTTCTTCTACGAATCTCCTCATTCCTGATTCGATCACGTAGAGAAACGCCGAGCATAGCTCTCTCCATAGCTCGCTGAGCAACTCTGAGCTTTTTTATGAGACCTATAGTAAGAGACCACGTCTCTGATCCATATATCATCACTGGTAACACACATTGACTAAAAACTTTAGTCTTTAGGCACTGAGGTATTTTGGATGAGAAGATGTTGCGCAGTTTCCCGAACGCTGCCCAGCCGAGTTGGATTCGTCGATTGACCTCTCTCTTAAAGTTGGACCTACCTAACCGGACTACCTGTCCCAGGTAAATGTATTCGTTGACAACTTCAAGAGTAGAGTTCCCAACGGTGAGTGCGGTGGGTACGACATGGACGTTAAACATTATTTTCGTTTTGTCCATGTTCATTTTAAGACCCACTTGTTGAGATACTCTGTTGAGGTCGCCGAGCATTCGTCCTAGATCTTCCAGCGACTCCGCCATGACCACAATGTCGTCGGCAAATCGAAGGTGAGTGATGTATTCGCCATTGATGTTAATGCTAAGTCCTCGCCATTCCAAGAGCTTGAAGGCGTCCTCTATGGTGGTCGTAAACAGTTTCGGAGATATGACGTCTCCCTGTCTTACTCCTCTTTTTATGGAGATCGCCTTCGTGCACTACCCTTGTACTCGGACTGACATGATGGCGTTATTATACAAGCACTTCAACACTTCGATGTACCGATAGTCAATGCGGCATCGCTGGAGAGAACTAAGAACCGCCCAAGTCTCGATCGAATCGAAGGCTTTCTCATAGTCCACAAACGCCAAGCATAGTTGCCGATTATACTCCTCGGTCTTCTGTATAATCTGCCGCAGCGTATGTATGTGGTCTATGGTACTAAAACCTTTCCGGAAACCGGCTTGTTCGGGAGGCTGGAAATCATCAAGCCTGCGTTCGAGACGATTCGTGATGACTCTTGAAAACAACTTGTAAACATGGCTCAGCAGTGTGATGGGCCTATAGTTCTTTAATAAAGTGTTATCACCTTTCTTGAAAAAGAGTACCACCACACCCCTGTTCCATGCTTCCGGCGTTTTTCCTTCGAGCAAGACGGAATTAAACAGCCTCTGAAGGACTTTAAGTACCGGCGATCCACCCGCTTTCAGAAGCTCTGCGGTAATTCCGTCTTCACCCGGCGCTTTGTTGTTTTTAAGTTGTTTGAGAGCCATCCTAATCTCGTACAGGCTGATTTCCGGGATATCTTCAGTGTAGTGTCGGGTTAGCTTGGCTCTTGGGTCTTTTACCAAGTCAACAACAGGTTCAGCTACTGAGGTATACAACTGCCCACAGAAACTCTCTATCTCCCTGAGCACCTCTGACCTATTCGACGTTACGTTTCCGTCCTCCGTCTTCAGCTTCGTCAACTGGCTTTGCCCAATAGACGCGTCTCTTGCGAACACTTTGGAGCCCTTGTTCTGCTATGGTCTCCTCAATACGTCTTGTATTGAAGGACCGTAAATCGTGTCGCAAGGACTTCAATATCTGTCCATTGAGCTGCCTATAGGACTTAGCATCATCGGAGGTTTGGAGTGTCATGGTACGTCGCTCAGCCATAAAGTTTCGGGTGTAGTTAGATAGCTTTTGAGGCCTATTTTTACGGTGGGGCTTAAAATGCTTGGACTTGACCGTATGGACAGTCTCTACCAACCTATTGTTGATTTCGTCCACTGATGCGCTGCTGTCTAGCAATTCGAAGCGGTTTGACAATTCGAGTTGAAAGTTCTCGGGGTTTTGGATATGTGCATTAGAAGGTCGAAGCGCAGACTTCATCAGACGCGATCTTTCCATTTTGACATTAATATTTAATGTGCCTCTGACCATTCGGTGATCACTGCCGGTTTTTACCCTGTGAATCACGGAGACATCATTAAATATTTGTCGCTTGGTGCTCATGATGAAGTCTATCTCATTTTTTGTGAAACCATCAGGGCTCATCCAAGTCCATTTCCTATGAGACGGCTTCTGGAAGAAAGAGTTCATCATAAAGAGTCCCTCTTTCTCCAGAAATTCGGCCAGCCTCTGACCCCTGGGGTTGCGCTGCCCATATCCAAATTGCCCCACTCTCAACTCATCATCGCCCCGTTTGCCCAGTCGCGCATTGAAGTCACCCATAACTACTGTAAAGTGTGCTTTGGAAGTATGTATGGCTCTACTAATGTCCTCATACATAACTTCGACCTCATCATCTGAGTATGCCGAGGTCGGTGCGTAGACCTGTATGACCTTCAGCGAATATCTTTTGGATATTCTGAGTATCAGGTACGCTACCCTGCTCGACACACTAGTGATGGACACAACGTTGTTTATGAGTGACTTGTGGACGATAAATCCGACACCACCTTGGGACTGCTGTTCGCCCTCCCGGTAGTAAAACAAGTTGCCGGATTTTAAGGTTATCGTGTCCTCGCCCTCTCTTCGGACCTCCGATAAACCAACAATACTCCACCGCAACTTGTTTAACTCTTCTTCTAGCTCAACTAGCTTCTCATCTGTCCTCAATGTGCGTGCGTTGTATGTCACCAGTGCCAATTTTCTCGCGTACTTTATGTATAATAGGTAGTTGACGCGACGTGATCTCGTTTCGTCGAAGTTAGAAAGATTGAAAAGAAGTTTTGAATAATGTCTCTATGGTTTACATTAAAATTTTGCCTTTTGACTAAAAGGTTTACATAATTATTAAGGGCCTACCGCGATCGACTATGTATCGACCTAGAGAGAGACAGTGATGCAATTACTTTACAAAGAATAATAAGGGACGGATATATTGAGCGCGCGTCCGAAAATAAACGACGTATGTGGAAAAACAAATATTATCATTTTCTAAAAAACTACACTATGGAATAAGAAACTGCCTTTTTTACTTTGCTACAATTATTTGCTATGCTTTAAAGTAAATGCTTTTTATTAGTTCTTATAGAGTTCGCGTTGGAATCTAAAAATGTAAAGCAATAGTGTGACTATAGATTTTTTTCTATCGATAAAATCGCTTTAATCGTGTATTCCTTTTACCAAATTCTAAAACACAGTCAAAAATCATACTTCGAAATATTAAGTCTAATCCATATAGCTCTTGATGTGCATGGAGTACAAAGTAAAGTTGCACATAATAATATAATATTCATTTCCAGGATGCTATTAAAGAATTGAAGAGTGGCGGTTCATCAAATGTGGACGTAACATCTTTTATAGATCACACTGAAATCAAAGCTAAACTAGCCAAAGCTTTGGAGGAGAAGAATTCATTTGCTAGCAAATATGAGGTAATTCAAGTATAAGTATATACAGACTGTTTTTTGATATCCTCGCATAGTTTGTGGAAATCGTAGGAAAAGAAATTAATATATAAATACAATTCAAGCGTACTTTTCCTTGAGCGCTAAATAGTGGTTCAGATTTACGACTACAATTATATGACTTGTACTTATCAATTTTACCTACTATATTTTTATAGACTGAAAACAAAGAACGGACACGGCTGAGTGAAGAGCTCCAGGTTGCCCAGGAATCCTTGCAGACCACCACACAGCGTGCTACTGAAGCGCTTACTCGACTCGAGGTCCTCGGAAAATACTTCCAGGAGAGAGAAGGAGAACTGCTCAAGTATGTAGAATTATTATCATATCACCATGCCAGATCCCTTGTGGGGTGGGCAGATGTGTTTCTTTTTATTAAATGTAAATAAGTGTTTAAACATTTTGATTTTTGCCTGTTTCTTAAGAAAATTAGTTGTGTTACCATGTAGGTTATTATTGAAATATTTATTATTCCATTCATTTACAGAGAGCTGAGTACCAAGGAATCGCTGTATCTTAGTAAGCAAGGAGAATCGGCGAGCACAGTAGAGAAAATTGAATTGCTTCAACAAGAAGTACAGAGATATAAGTAAGTGGAAATTACATATAATAAAGTATATAAGTCAAAGCTTATTGTTAAGTATATGTCTCTTTTCTTTGATAAATAGATCGAAAGAAAGTAATGTATTTCAGTGAAAAAGTATATCTGATGGTAAAGTAAATAAATATAATAATACTGAGTTCTTAGATTTACGCGAATATTACACATGAAATAAAACTATTTTTCGGATTTTATCGCGGTTTATTTTTGATTTTTAAGTTCCCGACGTTTCGAGTGCTTTGCAGCACCCATGGTCACGGGAGGGACTGAGGTGTTAGACTTCCAAAAGGCATAGTTCTTCCGGGGTACCCTCAAACTTCTTAATAATTTTGTTGGTCCGATCTACGCAGAATTACTCACGGTGTCTTGAGGTCTTGCAATGTTATGCTTGGTTTTGGATTTGATTATATTAATTACCGGATCCCAAGTCGATGGAAGCACCCAGTCATCTTCTCTATTGAAATTAGGATGTTTTTGAATGTGTTGAATCGGTGTTCTTTTATGAGGATTTGTGGTCTATCAAATCTGATGTTATGGCGGGTGCGGTCAAGGACATGTTCACAGACTGCAGACTTCTTTGAACGACGGGAACGTCGAACGACGAACGTCGGGAACTTAAAAATCAAAAATAAACCGCGATAAAATCCGAAAAATAGTTTTATTTCAAATATAATAATAATAAGTCTATGTTTTAAAGATCGTATTTAGTAAAGTGTAAATAGCATAAAACTCATCGCGGATACTTTTTAATGATGGTCCAGTGGTCGCGGGTTTGACCCACCCACGGGGCAAGTCTACTCGTTTCGGTCCGTTGTGTAGAGGACCATCCATTAATAACGTAGCACGAATTTCTTTATTTTGGAGCCCTTCGTTCTTGTCATAGGTGGGCACATTTAAGTGTCCATGTCTGTGAATGTACACAGGAATAATTCCTAGGGTTGTCTAAACATAACAGAACCAGCAAACTTGTTGGGGCTAATGATGTATAACCTAGTGATCACGAAGCAAGTACGAAGAGGAGATAGAAGGCCTAAGCTAGCGAGCCTTTTGGATTCCTAAAAGCCTCGACGTTAGTAAGGTAGGCGTGGCTTACCTCAGTTTGTCATCGCTACTCGCTGCATTCACATGTCCGCTCGAGTTCGCATAGCTAATAAATATTATCTATTTTTAAATTAAGTGATGTATATTAACATACAAAAATTACTTGGATCGACATTCTGGCCACATAAATAATGTATTATACTATAAAATAATATTTCACTTGTATGTATTTTTTTCGTACTTTATTAGAATACATCTTAATTAAAAATGCCATCTGCCGTAATATAATTGAACTTACAAATAACATAACAGTTTAGTTTTTACCAGTCTCCGCCATATGGCAAATACAAATGTGGGTTCTCGCTCTGTGCCTGCGCAGTGCCTCGCTTAAATTGTATAGGAAGATCTTATTACGTCATCCCTCCGTATTCGCTTCGGGATAGTGATGTATGATTTTACTATGTCGCTCGACAGGGAGAAATGCGACGCGTTAGCTCTGGAGCTGGCGGAACAGGAGTCGAGTCGTCGCACGGTCGTCAGCGAGGTCGAGTCCCGCGCGCACGCCGCGTGGCTGGAGGCGCGGGCCGCACGACGCGACGCGGACGCGGCGCGCGACGACGCAGCTGCTCTGCGACGCAAACTCGCGTCGCTCTCTGCGGCCGACGGCGCCGCCTCGCCGCACCACAGTAAGCCCTTTCGCACACGGCTCGTAGTAGTCTTATCGTACGTGTATCGTTACAACGCAACGCGTACGAGACCTGCAGTGTTCTACAAACGAATCGTCGAGTAGACGTATCGTTTTGTAAGATCTTAGTTGAAATCATAGCGTCAACGGTACAAGATGTATACGGACGGACGGTAGACGGACGATTTAGCGTAGTGGTTAAGAGTTTAAGCCGCTGCGTCCACTGTGTCTAATAGTCGCGGGTTAGATTCCCGCACGGGAAAAATCTTTGTGTGATCCACAATTATTTGTTCCGGTCTAGGTGTTTGTGTATGTGAATTTTCATGTTTGTAAACGCACCCACGACACAGGAATAAATCCTAGTGTGGGGCTACGTTTATTATTTAGGAAAAAAAAGGAAAAGATGTTTTGGGTGAATTTATTGATGATCTTACATTCTCTCCGGACGAAGAGGATTTTTTGTTGTATATATTCTGCCCAAGCTTTATCCGTTACATCTTTCCTTTATATTCACTTAATGAATGATTATATAGACAAGGGAACGCTTCAACCAGTTTCACGAATTCAATAACTTTTTCAGTTATATTAATTTATTTTTCTACGCGACGACTATCGTTATTACAATAAACATCTCATACGATTCGCTGCAACACCGCTTCGTGTGCGGACTTTTTTGAACATGTACGCGCTCGTATTGCTCTCGTCCTACGCGCGTATTACGATACGCTTACGATACGACGCCGTGTGCGAAGGGGCTTAGTAAAATTTTAAGCACTAGCCAATCTGCAAAAATCCCGGGCGTCCGTCTTATGCCCGAGTGCCGTGCCGCGAGAAAAACCAAGGGGTTAACGTCCGCAGCGCGGGTGGGTCTGCTCCGTTTCGCACGGACCTCTTTCGCCTCGTGTTCTCACTATAGTATTTTTCATGTAAGGTGGGTACTTTGACAGTTGTAAGTGTCATAGAAAATTATACTTTATTCAGTGGCAATAAGAGGCATGACCCGGTTCTATACTTATGGTTTTAGGCCTTAACAGTATTGAATTAAATATTAATTTTGTTTGGCAATTAGAACTGTACACTACCCATCCTATGTGAAAAATGTAGTGAGGGCACGCAAGATGCAGCGCGGCACCTATACGGACCTGTCACTGATCGAGCAACGGGTAGCTCTTACCTAGCGCCCGCAGGTCTAGTTTCACGGAGGAAGAAGGTCGTTTTCGGCATTGCGGCATGCGGTCTTCTGTGAGCACGATTAAAGGTCTTTTCCTGTTCAATCTCCTTTTTTGCCGCCAAAATGATCTCACAAAAGGCGGCTGTTGCCGCCTAGTCGCTCTCCCTCTAGACTAGGGCTGATATTACAGCCGGAAGCGAGAGCACCCGTCCTCCAATCTCGGCGGCCAATCGCATCCTAGGTTGGACACACCAGTAGGGTGTGCAGTGCTGTGTCTTTAGGCCTACAACAATGGTGACACTCCTTCGTATGCTCACGATCGATCCGGCATAGGTATCGCCAAAAAAGCCGTGCCCAGACATCACCGCATCAGCACCATGCTGTCTTAACATTAAAAATTATTTTATATATTATAACAATCTTTAGTTTTATAAGATTATTTTTTTATTTTTAATATCGACCAAGTCCTGGACGTGTGTAATATAGTGTTATCAGGACTGCCCAGTTCTGATATTACACACGTCAATTTGTCCGTGGATAAGTGAACACGACTACAGAATAAATATTGCCAAAATTGCATAACCGAGGTTTTCACTCCAAGACGACTATATCTAAATGTGGTTTAAATGGATTCTCTATTCGCCTACTTGCAGAAGTATCATCGCCACTGGACAACATGGAAAACCCAGTAATCCCGCCGCCACTGCCCCCGATGTTCCTGCCGCCGCCCTTGCTGCCTCCGCTACCGCGGCCGCCGCCGCTAGGCAGGCTACCATCACCACACCCACCGAGGTAATCCATATCATTCAATATTATTTTCATCTATCTATCTGTATCATCACGCTAATTCACTTGCGGAGTAGTGAATACAGAGTTTCAACAGTTTCTTTCCTTACAGACCTCTCTAGCTCTCTCCTCTCTCATAGTTTGTCCCTTACATGCTCACCGGTTATGGAGACTAAGTAATGATAATAATAACTCAATCATCTTATAAGCTTAAGTTTCCACACAAATTTGAGTTTATACCAAATTCGAAATAATTAAAAAAATTGACATATGTACATCGATCAAATATAGGTAGATGCATGCACGCTACTCAAAAAATGGCACCACTGGAAGGGAGATAAAATCAAGAGGGAGGCAGTACTCAAAAACTAGCTTTGATCCGCTTTTAGTCGCTAGTTTATTGCACAACGAACATGCCGAATTTTGCCATAAAAAACTGTAAAAATTATATACAAATAAAGTAACAAAAAAGGATGGGGTGTCTTATTTGTAGTAAGTATCAGTTCAGATTGATGATACTCTATACTGTGTTGTCTTTATTCTAGTTGCAAAGCACATCGCTTTGTGATTACGAGGTCCTGAGTGCAAATCCTAGGTCGGACATGTGTAGTTTTTCTAACGAAAAACTTTCCAGTACGGTACGGTATATGGCAATAGGCTCGCCCCCTATTACATGGGACCTAACATCGTCGGCGAAACGTGGGTGTATCCAGTACACCTCTACCACACCCGCTTAGGGAATATAGGCGTGGCGGTGTTGTTGTCTTTATGCGCGTTAAAATGATGCTTTTTATTATTTTGTTCATTTATTGTTATAAATGTTTCGTATGCAGTCCGCAACTGTCTCTTTCTTTCTTGTGTGCGGAAACGAAACAAAACTTAATCCCTAGATCAAGGCCGCTAGAACAAAAACATGGAGTCTTCTTACGTTGCTTTATTTTATTATATAAAAAAAATGTTAATGTTTCGATTTGTGTAATTTTAGTTTTCCACGAAATGAGATCCAAAGAAAACAATGGATGACTATTGTAACACGAACGAAAGGGGACGAATATTATAAACCTAGCTCGTTTACTGTGGTTTGTTGGAATCACTCTTGTAAGGAGAATATTTATTTATTCAGCGCACCAACTGTATAATTACATAACATCATTCTATTAATTACATTATCATTATGAAATACAACGTAGTTATAAAAATTAAAGGTAGGCATAACATTTGTAATTATATTTTAAAAGCAACAGTAAAAGAACAAGTGGGTAAAATTTTACAATTTTTTGATAAACCAGTCAAGAAATAGTAAGTAAACTGAGTTTGGACATATGATTATTTTCTTCTTTTTTTTATGCTAAAGCAAAAAGAATAAATATTATATAGATTTTTAGGTATATAGAAAATTGAAAATTGAACATTAAATTAAAACTTAGAACATGAAATGAAATATGAATATATTATCTGAAATATGAATATATTGGCGAAAGGTTTTAATAGGTTATAAAAAAATGACTGTTCCAAGTTATTTAGCGCAGTGGTTAAGAGCTTAAGTCGCTCCGCCCACTGTGTCTAATAGTCGCGGGTTCGATTCCCGCACGGAAAAATCTCCACAATTATTTCTTTCGGTCTGGGTATTTGTGTATGTGAATTTTCATGTTTGTAAACGCACCCATGACACAGAAATAAATCCTAGTGTGGGGCTACGTTACTTTAATAAAAAACTAAAATATAACCATACAAACATTTACCATAAAATAACCTATTACGAGTTAAAAAAAATATTTGTGTGTACTATACAAATAAAAAATATTCTACTAAAGTGGTGTTAATAATGACTCCACTTATTTTGTGCCCTACCGACGAGCTTCGCTCGTAAAATACTATAGCTTTTTGCCCATTTGTGATACGAGTAAGGTACAATATGCCCTAATTTATGTTTATTTTAATACTTTAACTACTCATGTGGAATTGGAGACGTTTTTTAGTGTAACTTTTGAACGGGAGTGTGTATCATGTTATGATATAGCGATGCATATATAAAAAGAATATAGTCCCTTCCAAAATAAAATTTCACTTTTAAATTATCATATCATTTCTTTTTTAAAATTTTCTAAAGGTGGAATTTAAGTACAGTCTTTTTACACTTCGCATACCTACTAGATGTAATTAGACTGTACTGTAATCAATTTCATTCAACTGGAATCGATTTATGTACAATTTTTGTTATATTCACATTCGTCAGTCATTTATCTATATTTTATGTCCTCAGATATGGAGATCGTCGTTACTCACCAGACAGTCGCTATTCGCCTGAAAGTCGATACTCGCCAGAGAGCAGATACTCGCCAGAGACCGTGCGATACTCGCCGGATAGCCGATACTCGCCCCGGCCGCGCCGGTTACCGTACTCGCCCCAATCCAGACGACGATCCAGATCGAGAGAACGGTACGACCTAGTTTTGATCTCGAGGGTTGCCACAACATCTTAAGCAAAACTATTTAAACCAGACATGGTTTAAATAGTTTTGCTTAAGATGTTGTGGCAGAGGACACTCTGCAAATGCGACATATTGGCGGCGCAGCGAATGAATCTACTAAGGGTTGCCTATCAATCTCCGGAGGAATAGAAGATTTTCCTTCCTGGCGGAATACGTGATCTGTTACAGGGAGTATTTGGATCACCAGGTACGTAAGAACGTTAAGGCAAAGGTAATCACAAAGATCCCATCGGATCGAAGTGCGCTTGAGGCAACTTAGCTCATAAAAGTAAAATTAAAATAATTTTGCTGAAGAGCTTGTGATAAAAAAAAAAGAAAAGAGATAACCCTGCTGAATTTCTTCGCCGGATCTTCTCAGTGGAGGCCACGTTCCGATCCGGTAGAAGATTAATAGATAAATTAGATTTAAATAAAAATTTAATTGACAATTTGTAAGTGCCTCCGCAAGGTTTATACATAATAAATTATTTGAGGTTACAATTAGGGATTACAATAGGTCTCATAAAAAAGCTTAGAGTTGCTCAGCGAGCTATGGAAAGAGCTCGCTATGCTCGGCGTTTCTCTACGTGATCAAATCAGAAATGAGGAGACTCTTAGAAGAACCAAGGTCACCGACATAGCACATAGGGCTAGTAAGCCGAAGTGGCAATGGGCGGGCCACATAGCTCGAAGATCGGACGGGTGTTGGGGCAGAAAGATTCTAGAGTGGAGACCACGTATTGGCAAGCGCATCGTGGGACGGCCACCTACCAGATGGACCGACGGTCTTGTGTGTGTGTGTGTTTGAGTGATATACGCTGTTGGCCGAGGCCTTCACAGCTTTACCGGACTTAAGGGCGAGCGTGCAACCACTACGCTCGAGCCAGAAGGGCAGGGGGCGACATACTTGAGGGCGCCTCAAGGAGGAACGGCCCCGGCTTGGACAGTCGCTACGGGGGGAGGGGGTGTAATTAGTGCACCGGTCGACGGGCTAGGGGATTCACGACTTCGTCGTCGTCGTCCGTATCCGGAGCGGAAAGAAGCGATGTCAAAGCATCGGGGGAATCGGTGAGAACATGTCGCGGCCGGCGGTAGCGGCAGGGGTCGGATTCGTAGTCGGCGGCGGCTACGATTAGCGGATTCGCATGGGAAGATGCGTTCGCGAAGTGTTGAGTTGTCGCCTTTTTAATATAGGCGCGAATAGATTCGAGACCGAGATCGGAGTGGAGGTCGACATTTCGTACGAACCACGGGGCTCCTACGGCTTTGCGGAGGAAGCGGGACTAAATCGCTGGAAGTCTATCGATGTGAGAGTGGGCTGCATGCCCGAACACCTCACATGCGTACGTCATGATGGGTCGCACGCAAATTTTGTAAAGTGTCACCTTATTTCTAAGGGACATTTTACTCCGCTTGCAGATTAGTGGATAGAGACGGCCGAGCACAAAGGATGCTCGGTGACGGACTCGCTAGATGTGCGGGCCGAAGGACATGGTATTGTTTAGGGTGACCCCTAGATATTTGACCTCTTTGACCCAGGGAATGGGTCGGTCGAACATGGTCACTTGACCGAGATTCCTTCTAGGGCGCTCATCAGGGAGAGGCGCGGGGTGGCACCTCTGGAGAAGAACACCGCAGCGCTCTTGTCCGGGCTCACCTCGATTCGCCACTTCCTGAACCAGTACCCTAGGGTATTAGCGGCGGCCTGGACATTTTTGGGATGAAGGCCTTGCTTCTATTGGAAAAATAGAGGGCGGTATCATCCGCGAATAAGGGTAGTTTAACATCACTTGAACGAGGAATGTCGTTCGTGTAAAGGCTAAACAGGAGGGGAGAGAGAGCTGAGCCCTGCGGGACTCCAGCTCGGGTGGAGTGGAAAGTGGGGCGCGTCATTTCGACGCGATATCGGAAGGCGCGATTTGACAAGAAGTCTCGTATGATGAGCACGAGTCTGTCCGGCACACCCATTTGGTAGAGCTTGTAGATCAAGCAGTTGTGCCAGACTTCGTCGAATGCCTTCGCGACATCGAAGAAGAGGGCGCCCGTGTAGACGGGTTTGGGTCTGTTGAGACCGGAGAGGATGTGCTCCGTGATGCTGTGCACTTGGTGGACGCAGGAGTGTTTGGTTCGAAAGCCGAACTGCTCGTCGATAAGGATACCCATAGACATTACAAAGGCTTTGAGCCGCGCCAGATACTTCTGGCGCTCGTAGACCTTAGCCAGGGAGTTGAGGAGACTGATAGGGCAGTAGCTCGCGGGAAGATCGCGAGGTTTGCCGGGCTTAGGAATGCCTATGACGTCAGCTTCCTTCCACTTAGTGGGGAAGATGCAGTTCATCATGGCGGCGTTCAGAATGGCCACTAAGAGGCAGATGAGTTGGGCGGGCAAGCATTTCAGAACGCGATTCGAAATGCCATCAGAGCCGGGGAACTTTCTGCTTTTAAGACCCATAATGAGATCTTCGACTTCGGTGTGGATGATGGGAGGTAAGGAATCGGTGGGGGGAAGGGATGCCCTGCGCTCGACTTCCCATCGACCATGTTGACGTGGGACGAGTCAACGGACAGAGTGCTTAAAGTGCACTGGCTCTCCAGGGTGTCGGCGAGAAGCTCGGCCTTTTCGTCGTCATCGAAGGCTGGGGATGTGCCTGAGGGGCGGGACAGCGGGGGCATGCCAGTCGTGGAGTCGGATTTGAGGCTACGCGCCAACTTCCAGTAAATTAGATGCGATGGCGCGAGGCCCTCTAGAAAGTCACCCCACCGAGCCACCCGGACCTCCGCGACACGAAGCTTTACCTCACGTTGTAAAGCGCGCATCCGGGCCCGATTGGATTCGGTGGGGTAAGAGTCGTACGCTCGGATCGAGGCATTCTTAGAACGAATGAGGTCCCTAACATCGTCTGGCAGTCTGAAGCGGTTGAGATCTTCCGCCTCTACTTGCTTAGACGATCGACTGACAGCCGATGGGATGTGGTAAGTGAAGGCATTTACGGCCT
The DNA here is from genome assembly GCA_905147815.2 of Phalera bucephala. NCBI lineage: Eukaryota > Metazoa > Arthropoda > Insecta > Lepidoptera > Notodontidae > Phalera > Phalera bucephala. Next base: position 17,332,812 of record LR990613.1, read on the forward strand.
GATCGGTGTCCTGAGGGGACGGGATGGAGTCCGAGCTGAGGGGGAGGGGGGGAGGGTCGGCATCCACCAAGGCTGTGCTTAGCGCATGCCAATCCACCACCGTCTTTTTGGATTGCTGAGGGGTGGACGGGGGGTGGGGCCGAGTCTCATGACTACGGGTCGGTGGTCAGAGTGCAGCTCTTGGATATCTTCCAAGGAGTGCAGCCGTAAGGTTACACCCTTCAGGAGCGCCATGTCCAGAACGTCGGGTTGGTGGTTGGGATTGTCTGGATAGTGGGTAGGGTGCATAGGTGCGATGACGTCAAAGTCGAGTAGGTCGACCAGGGCGTCGAGGCTCCTACCGTTAGCGGAAGTGGTGAGACCGTTCCAGGCCACGTGCTTACTGTTGAAGTCACCCGCCAGAATGACGGCCTTTCCCAGATTGAGGAGTGCTTTTAAGTCACTCCTGAGGATAAGCTTGGTAGGGGGAAAGTAAACGGAGGCGATCACTATGGGCTGGTGCCCAGTGAGAGAAATACGACAGACCGAGGCTTCGATGTTGGTGAGCGCAGGGGGATCGAGAGGGATACAATGCATGGACCTCTTGTAGTTAATGAGAGTACCGCCTCCACGGGAGCCGATTCTGTCATTACGCATGAGGTTATAATTTGCGATCCTAGAATCGCGATGTGCGAGCTTGAGAAAGGTTTCCTGCACTAAGAGGATATCAAGTTGATGATCTCGGAGGGAATCAGCAACTTGATCGCGTTGGGAGCGAAGGCCATCGGTGTTAAAGAACGCCAGGGATAGGTTATGGGGTTTTATGCGGGAAAGTCTAAAATTCATTATGAGGTACGGGGGGGGGGTTGTGCTCGGAGGACGGCCAGGGCGTCATATACGACCATGTATTTCATGGTCAGGAATACCTGCGGCCTTGTGAGAATCGCAAGAAGAGTTTGGATGCAGGTGACATCGGACCGACTGCGTCGGAGAGCGATTGGGGGAGGCCTATGTTCAGCAGTGGACAAATATAAGATGATATGATTATGATGATGAAATTATTTGAGTACGCGCCCAGTTTAACAGTATTATTGTAATATTATTTCACTGTAGGTACCTACGTCACTTTCTCACGGCAAAATATGATAACAATAATAATGCTGTATATTAGAAGATTGCATTTAATCAAATTGTAAGCCCCCTGTATGATGTTTATATGGTATTACTTTGCTAATTGACTATTAGTTAAGAACATGGAATAAAAAATATGATGATAATAAATTTTTCTATCAGCTTAATTAAAAACAAATTGTCTTTTTAATATGAATATTATGTTTATGGACTTAATAATTTTGTTTATATCATTACGTGATCAGTTAGTTACAAGATAGCAGCACAATAATACTCGTAGAATATTATCTACATACAAGGCAAATTGCTTATTAAAATATTTAGTGCCAGACGCGTTGCTATTCAATCATATTATTTATCGCCATGATAACAGGTTCATCCCCCTATCAGTATACCATATTGTTTTGATGAATTGCTATCATCGTTATCAAAAATTAGACCGAGATATACCAGTCTTGGCTTCCGATGCTGGTTTTATCGCCGCACTAGACAAGGCTTTGTGTAACCCACAAATGTGTGTTTCCACTGCCAGTAAGCAAATCTATTGCCGTTAAATATTGAAACCGGCGATTAGTCTTTATAAATCGAAAAATCAATACAAGCCATCTACAAGTCACTCAAATGTATTGTAAATGTTTTTTTTTGGATATTCTCTTATATTAGATAGTATAGGTGTAAAGATGAGAAAGGGTATTCAAAGAATGACAAAGCACATATACAATGCGAAAGTGGAAGGATGTAGGTACCGGGGCAGACCTAGATTATCTTACCATGACCAAATAGACCGAGTCTTATCTGAAGGACAAGTCAAGAGTTTCCGTAACCGGCGAGCGTGTTTGAGACGAACTATGAGTATGGAGGAAACCAGAGAGGTATGTAAGGAAAGAACCTGTTGGAACTCTGTACTCTCTACCTGCCCCGCAAGGGATCTGGCGTGATGATATAGATAGATGGATAGAGAGAGATAGATTATAATAGATTCATCCCCCTATCAGTATGCCATATTGTTTTTGTGAATTGCTTTCATCGTTATCAAAAATTAGACCGAGATATACCATAGGCTTCCGTTGCTGGTTGGATGGTGCGGGGGCACTAGACAAGACTTTGTGTAACCCACAAATGCTTGTTTCTGTCTTTGTGTTTGTGTATATGAATTTCATGTGTGTTAACGCTTCCACAACACTAGCATAATTCCTAGTGTGCAGCTAAGTTGTTTAACCTTTTACGGCTAACTCAAGGATACATTTGCCAACTATGAATAGAATATTGACATATTTTTGTATGCACTATCTATCTAAATTCTACTGCCAGTAAGCAAATCTATCCATTAGTTAAATATTGAAAATAGTCAATAGTCATGCCCCTGGCGCCTGCTTTTAAAATCGGCGAATCAATACAAGCCGTCTAAAAGTCATTTAAATGTATTATAAATGTTTGTTTGGATATTTTATCTCTATTATATTAACTGCTTTTTTTAAGTTTATTTTTTGCATTTCGGCATGATAGCCTAAAGGTTAGACCGTTGGATAAAAAGCCTAGTGGTTAGTCCGTCGGACTGCAAAGTTAGAAGTCTGGCGTTCAAACCCAGCCACGCACCTCTGTCTTTTCGAAAGCATGTGCGTAATAAAAATTAACTATCACTTGCTTTATCGGTGAAGGAAAACATCGTGGGAAACCTGCATGCATGAGAGTTTCTTGAAGGTGTGTGAAATTTGCCAACCCGCATTGGGCCAGCGTGGTGGGCTATGGCCTAAAGCCTCTCGGTCTGAGAAGAGGCCTGTGCCCAACGGTGGTACAGTTTTTTAACAGGGCTTATATTTAATTATTAATTCGACATAGTCGTGGAATATAATCAATATGATAAATTCAATAACAGATACGAGGAGGGCCGCGGGTCGCGCGCGCACGATACGGACACGGACACGCAGCGCCGGCCGCGCCGCCGGTACTCACGGCACTCGGGTGAGCATCGCCTTGACCCTTAATCCTATGACCACGGAAGAAATAAACCTCAAGGAAGTGCCAGAATCGTACTTCACACTAACCCTACCTTCACACGGGCGATTTTTCAACACGCGTTAGGAAAGCGCTGGAATGAAAAAAATTCAGCACCGCGCGTTAAAATAGCGTCCGTGTAAACGAGGGGTAATCCTTATACCCGCCCCTTAGCCCCAAGCGACCTCTTCACGCCAACACAAAAATGGAATTGTGCCTATTGCATCATATGCGGCGATTAGAAAATATACGATGTATTGCAGCTTATAAATCAATTTATAATTGTGTGCGTTTGTCTTCACCGGTTCCAGCTTAAGGGCACTTCCTTCATTTTTATTCTTCCGCGGCTATGATTAATTATAGAAGTAAACCGACGCGTTACAGTAACTTCGTTAAATAATTTAATATAACATGATCATTTCACCAAGTTACTGAAACGCACCGCATTTGTTCATAGCATAATTCTCATATCTGTTTCTTATTATGACACCCAATAATAGATAGATAGATAACATTTTATTCATGAAATAAAACTATTTATTCGGATTTTATCGCGGTTTATTTTGATTTTTAAGTTAAGGGTGCTGCAAAGCACTCGAAACGTCGGGAACTTAAAAATCAAAATAAACCGCGATAAAATCCGAAAAAAATAGTTTTATTTCATGTGTAATATTCGCGTGAATCTAAGAACTCAGTATGTAACATTTTAATGTTACACCAGAGATACAAAAAGAAGATAAAAGAGGCAAGATTACTAATTGAAAGTGAGTGTAACAATGGGCGGCCTTATCACTAATAGTGATCTCTTCCAGCCTCAAAAACTCTCAACCTTTATAATATGCGTCACATTGCATCTTTCATTCTTCTTATCAAGTCGATGGTACACTGTCATATTAATTTGGGCCGAAAATTGTCACGCCAGTGGCATCATCCTCTGCTCATCATTTCTTGCTTTATTATGTCCCGCAACACGTATCGCTTGTGATGTCGGACAAACACGAATGAAGTCGAGCAACCATCGTTGTCGCCGATTCGCTTTTGTTGAGGAACTGAAGTCGAAGTGTACTTGTGTTTTGTAACAATATGAATTAACGATGTACGAAACTTCTTCAGGCGACATGCTGCAACCGACTGGCGTGTACGGGACATTTGTCTCTTAGTAAATTTCTATTAAGCCTCCTCTGTGTGCATGTAAATGAGCATTTGGAGCACACAAACAGGAAGACATGGCTTGCTCAAAGACACCAGATGCGCACTGGACATGAGATGGATCGATTATGCCCCATTTTCCCATGTTTCATCCATATTTTTCGAATAATTGGTAATTGTAGTAGTGAAATACATTGCTAAGCTATTCGGGGCCACCCATACTACCAAGTTAAACTATATGAAAAAGGGTGCTACTTCCTACAAACTACCAAAGATTTGTCCCATGCGGGAAAATAAAATCAAGGTCACCTTTTTCCACTTAAATAATTAAGTGGAAAGAGGTGACCTTGATTTTATTTGTGTCTTGATATGACGGACGATTTAGCTCAGTGGTTAAGAGCTTTAGCCGCTCTGCCCACTGGGTCGAATAGTCGCGGGTTCGATTCCCGCACGGGACAAATCTTTGTGTGAACCACAATTATTTGTTTCGGTCTGGGTATATGTGTATGTGAATTTTCATGTTTGTAAACGCACCCACGACACTGGAATAAAACCAAGTGAAGCGCTACGAATTAAAAAAAATCTAAAAATTAAGCTCTTACGAATACGACTTGTAAATCAGTGGGTCGTCTAATAATGTAAATGGTAAGAGATCATTTATGATGACTGTAGTTTATCTTGTAAAATTTACTATATAATTTTTATTGCTTGAAAACCATTAAGAAATTCTTCCAAATTTGTTTTGTCTATTTCAGGTCCTAGCTCAGGCTCGGGATGTTCATCAGAATCGGATAAATGAGAGTCTTAGCGTAAAAGGTTACTTTGAATACGATCTACGAGGTGTGTGTTAAGACGATGCCAAATTGGTTGCGGTGATTCATTGTAATGAAATAGTTGTGAGAATAAAATGTTTTATAGCTTAATGACATCGTTAAAATCGACAGCTTTGGAATATGATTATTATAATGTGAGAGTCGGAGACTCTATTAAAAGATCATATTTTTTAATTCGGTTTTATATCACTATTCCTTCCTATATTTTCCGAAGTACGTACGCGTAGGAAAAGATTGCAATTTATTTTATTCTGACTATTCAATCTCTTCTATGCCCAAGCAGTCAAAGTATTTCAGGTAATACAGAAAATATACATATTTATCTTTGTAGTATGACATCTTTTACTATTTATATTCAAAATATAATATCAGCTATATATTTAAATTTATATGAAACGTACTAGTCAAGTTCTTAAGACAGTTATTGAGTATTGTAGAAACGACTAGATCATCTTTGATTATCCCTTACAATGTTAAAAGCAGCCCACCTGTAAACCATTCTATTCATTTTTCGCGCCTCCTTAGTTTCATAGATTCTCACATACACTAGCCGAAATATGTCAAACGGTACATGCAAATTTTGGATGTTTTATCCGATCATGTAAATGCTTTTGGAATGTTAGATAACTATGACTTGTATGGGACCAGAAAGCTACCTTTGTCGCAGTCTAATCCTGCCGTAAAAGTTTGGAGATCAGGGCAGGCGACGAAGTGCCACATCACTACATCATATAAAACAAAATTTCGCTTCTGCGTCTGTCTGTCTAAACGCAATAAACTCAATAGCTACCGAACGGATTTTCATACGGTTTTTACCAATTGACAGAGTGATGATTCAAGAGATAGGTTTATGTGTATAATTCACCCGTGCGAAGCCGGGGCGGGTACGCTAGTTTCCAATAATAATGATTCCGTCTTTGTTATCCCTATATGTCTATAGACACGAAATATTCGAAATAAACACCTAAAATTTAATTAATTATAGTAGTGTATGATACACATAGGCAAAACCTGATCATGTGACTATTAATTCTTAAAGAACCCAGTAGTTCTGTTTTATACTCAATAGAATTTTTAGTAATTTAAAATTGTGACCGGTTTTTGATTGGTCATTGAAAAGACGCTCCGATCTACTACAATATTTTGAATTCTAGTGCACTTATGGCCGGTTTCAATATTTAACTTAGAGATATAGTTATAGATAGATAGATAGATTTGCTTACTTTTTTTTTATACGTAGCCCCACACTAGGATTTATTCCTGTGTCGTGGGTGCGTTTACAAACATGAAATTTCATATACACAAATACCCAGCCCGAAACAAATAATTGTGGATCACACAAAGATTTGTCCCGTGCGGGAATCGACCCCGCGACTATTAGAGACAGTGGGCGGGGCGGCTTAAGCTCTTAACCACTGCGCTAAATCGTTCACGTCCACTAAACAGTACTGGCAGTAGAAATTTGATTTTCCATACGCGTACGGCGCATTTTACTCCCTGCGTCCGCGCCACTCCCTGCGCCGCCCTAGAAGTAATCTCGGCCAAGTGACCATGTTCGACCGACCCATTCCCTGGGTCAAAGAGGTCAAATATCTAGGGGTCACCCTAAACAGTACCATGTCCTTCGGCCCGCACATCAAGCGGGTCCGTCACCGAGCATCATTTGTGCTCGGTCGTCTCCATTCGTTAATCTGCAAGCGGAGTAAAATGTCCCTTAGAAATAAGGTGACACTTTACAAAACTTGCGTTCGCATCATGACTTATGCGTGTGTTGTGTTCGGGCATTCGGCCCCTCTCACATCGATAAACTCCAAGTGGTTCAAAACCGCTTCCTCCGTAAAGCCGTAGGAGCCCCCTGGTTCGTACGGAACGTCGACTCCGATCTAGGTCTCGAACCTATTCGCGCCTTTATTAAAAAGGCGTCAACACGTCACTTCGCGAACGCATCTACCCATGCGAATCCGTTAATCGTAGCCACCGCCGACTACGATCTCCCCCCCGACCCCTGCCGCCACCGCCGGCCGCGACATGTTCTCACCGACCCCCCCGATGCTTTGTCATCCCTTCTTTCCGCTCAGAATACGGGCGACGACGACGACGTAGTAGTAGATCCCCTCCCATAGCCGGCGGTTGACCGATGCACTTAGTAATGCACCCGTCCCCCTACAGCGACTGTCCAAACCGAGGGCGCCTCGAAGAGGCGAGTATGTCGCCTCTTGCCCTTCTGGCTGGCTAGAGCGTAGTGGTTGCACGCTCGCCTTTAAGTCCGGTGAAGCTGTAAAGGCCTCGCGGCCAACAGCGTACATCATTCACACACACTCTATGCTTAGTTAAATATTGAAACCGGTCTTTAGTTACCAAGGTTTGGTTAGCTTGAATCGTATTCGAATTACGTATGCATACTTTGCAGGTCCAAGACTGTTATTCTAAGAAATTAATTATTAGATTAAACTTAATCTAACAGTTAACAGCGCCTATAGCCAAGTTGACGCTAATAGAAAGCGGAAAAATGTATGGGAATAACATTTTGCAACGAAAAGTCACGTCAAAACAATGCGCTATCGATTGCGACAAGGGAATAGAAACAAAACGCTTGCAACTTGTTTAGGCCCTCGGTTATCATACGAGGAAAGTTAGTTACAAGACTAATATTAAATGTCTAATATGAATCATTGAGAACCATCTCGTTCAATTATGCACTACAAATATGCATTATGATTAATATTGTAACTCTTTAACATCCAAATTGCACTATTAGAATATTTCATTCTATTACCCAAGTCGAAATTAGTCGAAGTTCTTAAAATATGTTCTACACAAGCCTAATTTGAGCCATATTTTACAGGGAAAGACTGCATATTAATCGATGATGCAGTATTTAATATAGTCTGTATGAAAATATCATAGGAAATGTTGCTTCATCATCATCATCATCATCTCAGCCTATACTTGTCCACTGCTGAACATAGGCCTCCCCAATCGCTTTCCAGCGTAACCGGTCCGATGCCACTTGCATCCAACGACTTCCTGCCATTTTCACAAGATCGTCGATCCATCTGGCAGGCGGTCGTCCCACGCTGCGCTTGCCAATACGTGGTCTCCACTCTAGAATCTTTCTGCCCCAACGCCCGTCCGATCTTTGCGCTATGTGGCCCGCCCATTGCCACTTCAGCTTGCTAATCTTAACGGCTATGTCGGTGACCTTGGTTCTTTTACGAATCTCCTCATTCCTGATTCGATCGCGTAGAGAAACGCCGAGCATAGCTCTCTCCATAGCTCGCTGAGCAACTCTGAGCTTTTTTATGAGACCTATTGTAAGAGACCACGTCTCTGATCCATATATCATCACTGGTAACACAAATGTTGCTTAGAAAACTTAAAATTATTTCATCATCGCTATATTTTTTTACTAATAATAGTACACTACTGGACAATCAATGACCACTAGATATCGAAAAAATAATCGATAACATCATTTTAGTAGAGATTTTATCAATGATTCACCTTGAAAAGTGGTTTTTGTCGGTCACTACATTACACATCAACTGGTGCTGCCTAAGGAAGTCATAAACTTATTCATACAAAATCTGCTTGATGCTGCTGGAAATGTATCATTGGGTTGCGTTTTAAAACAAGGTGTGTTGCTCGTGGCCCATCAGCTGTCACACTTGTTAAGTATCGATAAGTGTTGGAATTCCCCTCAAGTGTATCAGTGACTATGGCTCCGAATCACGCTCATATCGTTATTAGCGCTTATATACGCATTCGAAAATGGCGTCCGCGCGCCAAGTCGTCCGCGAACTTATGCCGTTTCGAGACGCATGTAAAGCGTTAATATCGATATTAGTGTCATTCGGGCACATCCTTTGAAGATACATAAACGAATTTACAGAGTCATTTTACTATGCATTTAAAACTTTGGGATGCGAGAATAACGCCCCAAGTATACCACATAACCAATAGTATACCATATAACCATAGTATACCAAGTATACCATATAACCGACTTGTAGGTTAAATGGTATACTTGTGTCCAATCATTCTTTCTTAGTTTTCGTACCTGATTTTCCATTTCTCTTCACATTTTAATCAAGATTTGGTTCCTATCGTGAATTTATAGGCGTATCACTAAACGTTAACAATTTTAGATTTCTATATAAATTAACGAACTGTACTTACAATATTCATGTAAATCTAATCTCGTTTCAGTGTGATTTATATTAGCGGGAACAAATGATGGCTCTTATGACATCCGAGAAGAGTAGGAAGATCCAAACTGTATAGAGAATGTCATATCAAGTTATTTATTCGATATTAATACAACGATATTTGCACTTTCAGTCATTTAAATATTGTCCGTAAAATATCTACTTATCGACATTTTTTTTAATTTAATTTTTAGTAAAATTCACTGATCATTGTTTACGATATTACGGGGCATGCCAATATTGTATAATTCTAAGTGCCATCATTTGTTATCCCCACACATGTTGCCACATTCAAGATAAAGCAATAAGGTAGTAGTATTATATGATCAAGCCTTATCTGACATAAGAATTGCAATCTTTAATTTATTGAATATTTGTTGTTTTTATTAGTCAGTTAAATTGTATTATAATTATTAGATACTATTTTAAAATAAATAATATTATCATTAAAGATGTGGTTAAATTTTATTTCATTCTCCTTTTTTAAAACCGGCGTCACACTTATTCATCCCCGTAGATTCATTACCATTACAATTAAATATCGTACCTACTAATCCAATTAACAATAGCCATAAATATAAAAGACTACCGGCCTGTCCCGGCTTCGCACGGGTGGATATTGCGTCCGCTGCGTAAGATCGGGGGCTACCTATTTCATAGATGTGCACGCCCCTCTCCTGCACTTCGATCCCCGGACACCGGCCACGGCGCGGCGGCGTTTATGTTTCTGTTAGTACATATTTAGTTTAGATTGACATTTTTAAATTCATAATATTTTTTGAATGGAATGCCCGATTTGAATAATTTAAAAAGTAATCTACAGGTATTGAAACGGTCTTGAATACGATATGATTTATTTGGATAAGGATTCACACAAAGGTATGGATAACATGGCCTGATTTTGGTCGGCATTTCTATCAACTTTTAAAATGTAAACAAGTAGTTATAGTGACGTATCTACAATAGTTGGGCATATGGTATTCGGAAGTTTTTTGTAGATATTGATATGTTCTTATATATTGTAGAAGATTTTTTCGTTCTATCATCAATAGTTTCGGCAGCGCATGCGATGAAAGATATTTTATGGCTATTTTTTTTAAACCTTGGGTTACATTATTGAAGTTGTAGTAGGAATCCCTAAATTCTTCTAGTAATAAATATAGCCTATGTTACCCAGGGATAACGTAGCATTGTAATAGTTAAAGAATTTTTAAAATCGGTCGAGTAGTTTTTGAGTTTATTCGTTACATACATACAAAAATATAAATCTGCCCTGTTTATAATATTAGTATAGATACATTTACTCCAGACGTGTGGATATCTGCAAATCAATAAAAACTATTTAAATTGGATTAGGACGATAATTCATTAAAATATTCACGTAGTTCTCGCCTGAACTGCATTTATCCTAAAAATAGATTTTATTAGATGCAAAATCAAAAGGGTTTTTAAGCAGAATCCTCATGCGCCGATGTCTGTTTATAACATGGTTTAATTATAAATAGATACGCATACTCCTTAATTAATTATTACTGAGTAATGTGAGGAAACGCTCGCAGTGCTATAGTTGGCAATACGGTGTTCGTGCAATCACCAAAGATAAGCAGCGTTTAGCTCGATCAGTCTTAAGATGGATGATCCTTTGTGTTATTTCCATTTACGAACAGTTCCGTGCTTCGGAAGGCTGCCTATGCCATTAGGCCCCGACTGTCACATTATGCTCTTGATAAGTTCACACTCAGAAATCGTGGTCCCAAACCAGCCACCATCGATCCGCACTAAGTCCACCTGGTAAAGTATAACCTAATCTATCTGACCACTATTTCTGAGTGTAGGCCTTGCTAAAACAAAGAATGACAAAACAGATATACAATGCGAAAGTTGAAGGAAGACCTAGACTATCTTACCATGGCCAAATAGACCGAGTCTTATCTGAAGGACAAGTCAAGAGTCTCCGTAACCGGCGAGCGTGTATGAGACGAACTATGAGAGTGGAGGAAGCCAGAGAGGTATGTAAGGAAAGAACCTGTAGGAACTCTGTACTCTCTACCTACCCCGCGGAGGATCTGATGATATAGATAAATAGATACGCCATGCCTTTGCCCAGAAGTGGGTCAAAATAGGCTGATTTATTATTTTTCCAAAATGGTATTACATGACATCCTAGATAGTAATCATTCTAACTGGTACATCCATACACACTCCAACAAATACAACACGATATCAACAGGTATATAATTTGAAATATAATATTATCATTTAATATGAGCTGATTCACAACAGTATCACAACCCTGGTTTCTTTCTATAGAATCTAAGGGACGACATTCCACGGAACAAAGCTACCGGGCTTCGGTTGGTCAAGCTGAAAAAAATAATAGAAATTATTTTATTAAACAGTGCGTATTCAAATAGAACCTTAAATACCACCAATCAAGTTTTTTCTCAAAAGACTATTTTTAGCGTTTAGTGCATTATTGGTGGATTACAGGTAAGCTATCACGACTGCTAAAATCTATACGTAAATATGGGGTATATACAAGGTGTAGCATAATAAACGCAAGACCTCAGACACCCTGATTAGAGAATTGCTTCATAAAGTCAAAACGAAAACCAAATTTTCAAATTTAAAGGTTTTTACCCTTTTTTAAAACACTTTTATATCCCAATTAACAATGAAACTTGTACGTGTATGCGTGCGTTTGAGAAATACGTTTTAGGAATGCGTTTGGAATCTTCTTCTTGCTATGAATCAAGAATAAATTTAATTTTTTATAGGGCAGTGAAGGAGTAAAAGCAATTTGTGCAAATTTAAAAAAAAATGTAAAATACATTAAACATTATTGGAATCGATTCAGTTACCGATTAAGAACAAACTACTTTCAGGTCTTGCGTTTATTATGTTACAGCTTGTATAGGTATGCAACATGTAATCTGATTAATGATTAACCACCTCCGCTTGGGGAATATAGGCGTGATGGTGTATTAATGATTAACGATTACAATTACATTTTGTAGTCTTCAACGTTTACGTTTAATCTTGAATCATGATTGAATATTACAAAATGCAATTGTATTCAGTAATCTGATTACATTATGCCCATCTCTGGTTAATACATTGAACAAAACAGCACAGTTTGACGTATTTATCTGCCTGGTTCTTACGTCAATTAAGAAGAATTTGATAAACACTGCCCCACCCATTATTTTGGATCATACTAATGTTTGTCCGGTGCGGAAGTCGAACCCACGACTACTCCAATGATCCAAACGGCCTACGCACAAACCACTAGACCAAGCCGTCGTCGAACCAAGCCAATTGTTATCATAAAGTAACAGTGTTAATGTCTGCTATCACTTGTTTGTTTATTTATTACCCCTCTCTCCTTGACGAGACCAATATGTATATGATAACAATTATAGAATAACGTCATTTGTTTAAGAAAACATTCGTAAAGGTGAAATGAGTACCATCAGTTGTTACCAATTAAGCAACTTTTTGTTAAATCGAAAATATCACGCATTGGGTTTTTAGTAGCCCCACACTAGTATTTTATACGAATCGAACCCGCGACTATTAGACACAGTGGGCGGAGCGGCTTAAGCTCTTAACCACTGCGCTAAATCATCCGTCATATTTTATAGTTATTTCAACTCCGTCGATATTAGAAACTCAAGAACCTATTAGCTTGTTATTTGATAAATTCTCTAGTATAATAACTCAATACTTTACCATTGTGGAGATAATGTAACAAAATGTTCACCTTCTTAGTAATGTGGTCTTCACAAGCCATACGGATCCGTGCCGACGTCGCAGGCGACTCCAAATAGAAGTCTAAAGGTGCACCCGAGTCAACGCGCGCCGCACGGATTGCCTCTTTTATTGCGAAAAATACAGACGACGCTAAAAATAGTGGGGGCTCTCCCACAGCCTAAAAAAACAAAATTTAACCTTTTAATAAAGTTTTTATGCTAATATTAATACTTACGTAGTCCTATATTAAACTTTACATAAACATTAAAGCCTTCATAACCCTTACAATGCTAAAACTCAATCAAACTTTATGTCTAAATAACAAAAGACATTTTTTTCATGGGTAATTTATAGAACCTTATATAGGGAATTGAATAAGCACAATAAAACTACTCACTTTAGAAGAATACACGGCCCTTGGATTTGGAGCGCCTTTTAATAAAGACACGTTAAACTCTTGGGGAATGTCGCCAAAACCAGGAATTTTGTAAGCACCAGGTCCTCTAGAATACAGTGTTCCAGTTGGAGAATAAATAAGCTCTTCTATTGTAAAGAGACCACATCCTTGTACAAAAGCACCTTCGATCTGGCCAATATCTATAGCTGGGTTTATACTTGAACCCAAATCCATTACTATATCGGATCTTATTATTTGATGGTCGCCACTCAGGCAGTCGATTTCAACTTCAGAGCACGCGGCAGCGTACGTAAAGTAATTGAATGGTTTTCCTGTGTTAGTTTTAAAGTCATATCCGATATCCGGCGTTGCATGGAATCCTGTAGCGGATAGACTAGTTCTATCGATCCAAGCTGCCAAGACCCAATCCTCCCATTTTCCGTTAGGATTCTTCTGTTTATATGGTTCCAGACGTTTAACCAAAGTTTCACACGCTTGCAGTACAGCCATACCATTTAGATCAGATCCAGCGCTAGCGGCTGTCGCTGAAGTGTTGGGCACTTTATCCGTTGATGTTTCACTAATGTGGATTTTAGACGCGTCTATTCCGAGAGCACGAGATGCAACTTGTATCATTTTTGTATGAAGACCTTGACCCATTTCTGTTCCACCATGGGACAAAAGGACTGATCCATCGACATAGATTAAAATTAAAGCACCAGCTTGATTCAGCAGTTTTTCAGTGAACGCTATTCCAAATTTTGTTGGGACAATAGCTATTCCACGTTTTCTCCATCTATGTTCCCTACGAAAAAAACAAAGATTATTACAATTTTAAAAAATTTATACTTATTATGATCATTAATTAGCTTTTCATCATTAAAATTTATTATATAAACCGATATACTTATTCTTACTCACTTGTTGAATTTTTCTATATTTTTTTTTCTTTCAACCAAATTGCTTTTTTGAACACACTCATCCCAACATCTCTGCAACGTACAGTGAACCAAAGATTGCCCATAGTGAGTTATATCGTTTTCTTTATATAAATTCAACCTGCTGATTTCTTCAACGCTTTTTCCTAGTTTATATGCGATATCTTGAACTATATTTTCTGCTCCAAACATTCCCTGAGGGCCACCGAATCCCCGAAAAGCAGTATTTGATGGTATGTTTGTCTTACATACATGTCCAGTTACTTCAGCATTTGGGATAAAATATGCATTTTCGTAGTGGAACATCGCTCGCTCCACTACCTGAAAAAAAGTTTATAGCTCTAATTGGCAAATTGTCATTCCTGGAAAAGTAAATTATTTTGGAAAGTAATACTTACTGGGCCGGATAAATCAATAGAATATCCTCCATTGTTATAAATATTGACAATGGCTCCCATTATTTTTCCTTCTTTTGTCACCGCAACTTCGTATTTAACCAAGAAAGGATGCCTCGTTCCAGTCATCTGCATATCTTCATCTCTATCAAGCATACAGCGGACTGGTCTCTGCAACCTATGAGCCGCTAACGCTACAGGTAAAGCTATGAGCATACCGCGAGATTCTTTACCACCAAACCCACCACCCATACGTTTGACGCGGGCTACTATGCGGTTCATAGGTACATGCAGTACATGACTTACTAATTTCTGAAAAACAAATTAAAACAAAAGATGTAGGAACGTATAGTCTTTTAGAATCTTTGGGGATACGGCCACAGACATAGCTCCATATTGGTTGGTGGTACATCAACTTGAATAATCATAGAAACATTATAATAGAATAAATTCTCACCGCAATTTCAGAAGGATGTTGACTTGAACAGAAAATTTCTAATTCATCATCTTCTTTTTTCGGAATTGCAAACGCAGCATGAGTTTCTAAGTAAAAATGTTCTTGACCTCCCATTCGGCATTCACCTTTAATTATAATATTGTTTTTATCTTCAAAAACAGATTTTACATCTCCCCTTTTTATAGTTTTTGGGAACTGTGGATAAAATGATTTCTGTTCAATTGCATCTTCGATTGTGACAATTATTGGTTGCAAATCTTCATATTTGATTTCTACCATCCTAGCAGCGGCCTGAGCTGTAGCTTGATCTTCAGCTACGATAACGCCAATAGTCTGCCCTTGACTTATCACCTTCTCACTAGCAAACAACTCTTCATCATGGAAAATAGGACCAATTGCATTTTGATCAGCAGTTAAATCTTTGGCTGAGAAATATGCGACTACGCCAGGTACTTGCAAAGCTTTTGTCGGATCCACTGATAGTAACTTTGCGTGTGCGCGGGTACTAAGTACATAAGCTAAGTATAATTCACCTTCAGCAGTAGGCATATCGTCACAATATATCGCTTCTCCAGTTGTTTGCTTGAATGCAGATACATGTGTTATCGGTCGTCCAACTGCATCGCTTTTGATTTGCTTATCTCCTACTAATTCAAAATATTGAGCACTTTTTGGTATACTTCCATGGAATTGGTCAGCACCACTGCTGTGATACGGTAGAATAAGATCCTCGTGTATGTAATCTTTACCCATTTGTTTTGCGATCGCCAAATAAGCTTTCATAAACAAACTCATCGTTAAAGTTCTTCGAAACTGTACATTTCCACCGGGAACCGAAGGACTTAGTGGTAACTCTTCGATCAAAAGTGAAAATGCTTTTTCCAACATAATTTCGTTCCATTTTTCGCCTTTTAATGATTCGCTCGTTTTTGTAGCAATTTTTGTAACAGGTGCCATACCTCCGTAAGCTACGTTTATGTATTTTATAATGTTTGTGTTATCCTCAAATTCTACATTTATAGCTGCAGTAACAATAGAAATATCGTCTTCTCGTCTTTTCGCTTGCTTAAATGCTTTCACGTATTGATATCTGTTTGAATATGGGACTTCTATAGATAACAATATTTCATTCGGTTTTACCACGTTCCTCCTATAGCCCGTAAAAAATGTTTCATCCATTAAAACAGAACGATATTCACCGCCTTTACTTAAAAGATTAAGTTTAACTTTTAAGGACATTAGAATAGGATTCAAATCTGATATAGGACTACCTGTCATTATATTTCCACCTATAGCTGCGACATTTCTTATTTGTTTCCCTGCAAACCAGTTTAACATGTCCACAATAGTGACCAAGGTTCTGGTTTTATGACGTGGCAGAGTATTTATATACTTCCTAAATGTGTTATCTATTTCCATTAAAGTTACGGCAGATCCTATAGTAAATCCACTGTCGTTCTCAATAATTGAATTCATTTCTGGCACGCAATTTGGCATAATTATAGTGGGGTAGACGAAATGTTTGAATTTAACTTCAACACCAACTTCAGTGTTTCCAACAACAATTTTTGCATCGGGAAAATCACTTTTTAATTTTAATAGTGTAGTTAATTCCGTGGGTCGATACCAAGTAGTTTTCTTTCCTTTGAAGATTAAATATTGATCGTCGTATGTAGAAGATAATTTTAATTCAGGTGGAAATATGGGCTCCTGACTAGGATCGTAAGGCAGAAATGACGATCTGTCGAATATGTAATCTGTTTCACTTTTTTCTTCATTTTCCTCAGTCTTATTTTTGCAACAGTCTTTTCCCATTGCACAAACCCCGTTTCCGTTTTGTCCTTTTACGTCGTTTTGCCCATTTGTAATGCGAGGAGTCTCCCAATCCTCAAGGAAGGTTTTGTATCCTTCTATGATGGCTCTATATCCTGTGCATCTACAAAGATTGCCTTGAAAAGCGACCTCCATATCAGAGTATTTGATGCTATTTGAGCTTCGTAATAAAGAATACATGGACATGACGATGCCCGGTGTGCAGAATCCACATTGTGACCCGTGCGCCTTAGCTATTCGTTCCTGTACTGGATGCAGTCTTGTTTTAGTAGATCCTATACCTTCCACTGTAGTAACAGCTAACCCGTGCATAGCGCATACTGGTGCTAGACATGCATTAACTGCCAGATGACTGGTATCGAGTAAAAGAAAATATTATTAGAGTAACAGCGTGGTGGACTATGGCCTAAACCCTCCCAGTTTGAGAGGAGGCCCGTGCCCAACGGTGGGACAGTTTCTTAACAGGGCTAATATTATTATTTTATTTAATAACAGTTATTATTATTACGCCCCTATGTGGATGTTCTGACGTGAACGTGACGACGAAGAACGTTCGAGATTAAATTTTAACTAGAACGTTCGATATTCAATTCTAACTACCTATTCTAAATAATGAAAGTAGATAGAACATTCCCCGTTGAAGCATTCCATGTTTTAATCTTGTGGCAAAATAACACTTAATTATTAAAATTAAAATTTGACTATTATAAAAGGATACATGACTTTCTTCTCTTTTCTGTTATATTTGGACACCATGACGGTGCAGGCGCCGCAGCCTCCTTCGGCACAGCCTAGCTTGGTGCCGGTGAGACGAAGCTTTTTCCGAAGATACCATAGAAGAGTCCATTCTGGATCAGGACTTAGTTCCACCACCTGCGAATCAGTGGTTAGTCGCTAGTAATAAACAATTGAACAATCGGCGTGGTGTGGATAATCCACCTATTGCTAGCTATTCATAATTTATTACTTAGTTACCGCGATTACCGGAGTTGTGAACCGTCCTTTGTACAAAGAATAATAATCATAGTAAATGGTCAAAGGACCATTCGTGTCATTATAAATGTATGAAATGTTATATTATGAAAAAGTCAATTAAAGATACCAGCGCCTATAGCCAAGTGGACAATCTACAGTCGTTAACGCTTATAGAAAGCAGAAAAATGTATTTGAATGACATTTTGCAACAAAAAGTCACGTGGTCAAAACAATGCGCTATCGATTGCGACAAGAGAATAGAAACAAAACGCTTGCAACTTGTCTTGGCTCTCTGGCTTGTCGTGATAAGTCTTTCTTTGGAATAGTCGAGAGGTTAATAACATTTAAAACCTACATATACGAGTACTACTGAGCCTGTAAATAATGTGCACATTTCATATTTACCTACCGACATGCATATATAAATAAACAAGACAGTAAAACATATTTTCTCTCGAGTCTGTGCAAACAGTTTACTTGAATGCGAGTTGATACGCAACAAGAGGGCACCGCGGGTCAGTACTATCAGGGCCATTCTACCGCCGACCCTCCTCATATCCAACAAATAAAAACATCTCAGAACACATGACGCAATGCTAATCGCTGTATTTCCATTGGATTAAATATATAACATACGGTAAATATATAACAGTAATATATTCCGATATCACCTCAGACGGATTTGTGGTTAACCATGACATTAAACTATTCATAATCAATGGTTAGAAATATACAAGTACTGTTCCAAATCAATTAAAATGACAAATTTATAGTTAAAATTTCACAAATGGAAAGCGTTGCGTTTCCTTTTGTTGTTTTTCGTTGCTTTTGCATTTCGTGGCATTACTGTAAGATAACTTTTTAAGCTAAGCTAAAAAGAAAATGTATTTATTTCGCTATGTGAATGCAACTCCGAACCATAATTTCAATGCATCAGCGGGGCAAAAAGGAGTGTGAGACAATAAACATTTTTGATGTTAATCTCCAGTCAGTTTCTTCGGCAAGGTTCCTTAAAGGCTATATTGAGCTCGCTAACATCAGAAAATAACTAGGACCGACACATTTACAAAGATTAGTCCAGAATCTTTGTGGATTGGGCGCCAGGGAAAAGGTCGCGAAACTTGTATATAGTATAATAATTTAATTTTCAATCGGTACCATATCAACGCGATTAAGCGCTTATGTACGAAGACAAAAACGAACCTTCCATAGAATTATATCGTATTCTCCGGCGAAATATTATTTACAATCAAACAAATTCAAAACCATAATGACAGAGCAATCACTTGGATGATCAATATCTACTGGTGATCGGGACGACAAAAACTTCCAACGAAAAGTTTGTTTTCTAGTGGCATTGGAAAACAAAACAAGATTATTTGGTTGTTATATATTACTAGCTGTTACCCGCGGCTGCCCACCGCCTTTATTCAGTAATTTTGTTTTGTTATCTATCTATACATATAAGGAAAACTGTAACCGAGCCGAATCTGTATCATTGAATATTTTTGAAAATTTTAATTGTGGTACACTTCCTTATCGATATAGAGCCTAGAGAGATGTCTGTCTGTCTGTCTGTCTCTTTGTATTTCAATCACGCAAAAACTACCAAACGGATTTTGGAATGAAACTTGGTATGGTAATAACTTATACCCTAACTTAAAATCTAGAATAGTTTTTATCCCGGAAGATCCAAGCAATCCCGGATTATCGCGGAATAAACCATAAAACTTATTATTTTATTATGATTAGTCGCGAGCTGCAATGTTACGTTAAAATGTGTGATTTCGCCTACAGATATTGCAATCGGGTTCCTTTCTTTACGTAAAAACTCTTCAATGGTTAAAAGCACGCGCTCGAAATTGTTTATACACATTTGTTTAAAATACTCAAATACGATTTGTTGCACGAACTGACGATGCAGTCAGGATTGTCTCTTCGGGCGTGAACTCTTCAATGATGAATGACCCGGGCACGAAATTTTGCATATTGGTTCGTTTAGGATACCTAAACATACTGACCATGATTATGAACTGTGTATTCTTACGAGAAAACTGACATGAAATGTACTGACAAAACTTTGTTGCATACTTAACTCTCATACAATAAAAAAGAACTTATCGGTACTGACCCTCCGTGTACCTTTTTTTAAATATATTTCTCCAGATGTTAACTGGGTAGGCAGAGAAGGTTTCCATGAGAGACATTTTACCAATAATTATGATATTATAATAATAAACAGATACACTGGTAGTCCTTTTCAGAAAGAAAGTACCTAGGTATTG
Organism: Phalera bucephala; assembly: GCA_905147815.2. Taxonomy (NCBI): domain Eukaryota; kingdom Metazoa; phylum Arthropoda; class Insecta; order Lepidoptera; family Notodontidae; genus Phalera; species Phalera bucephala. The sequence goes on from LR990613.1 coordinate 17,353,140, forward strand.
TGTATAAAGTATGTTTTTTTTCTATGAGATGACGTTAGTGTTGAATAAGATCGTACTATAGTTTAGTTGATATTTTACAAAGACTTTCTGTACGAGCTAAGACGTAACCTGTTATTAGAGGAATGACCCACTAAATAATAAACGAAAATTTTCTTATTTTAAAGTTACCTTTCAAATTTGTTTTCGAAACGATGGTAGTTTGATTTATGCGTAAAAACGTAGACATCTCAACTTATTTTATCAAATAGTCGCAAGTACGATTCACACACGGGAATACTAATAGACAGAATTCATGTGTCGATCTGATTTTTACTTAAGCTCATACAGCTATTTGTGCCATATAAAACATAACACGTGTTTTATTTTTCTTTGTCTTTTGATTTTGAATGGAATAGTACTGGAAGATGGAGGACTTTTCAGAGATTATTTTAGGTTACTATGAGCGTGTTGGAAGCCAGAGAGGTATTTAAGGAAAGAACCTGTTGGAACTTTGTACTGTCTGCCTACCCCGCAAGGGATCTAGTGTGATAATACAAATAAATTTAGGTTACTTTTGATCCCGGAAACAGGATAGTTTTTATTTCACCATACCAACACGGCTGAACGGATTTTAAAGCAACATAGTATGGATGTTTCTTAGGTCTTGGAATAAAAAACAGGATCTGCGCCATTCCAGAAAAACCGACCTACCTATGTCAAAATGAACGCGTGCGTAGCCGCGGATAACAGCTAGTATATATATATAAATATAAGCGAATGTGTTATTCTGATGTTTAACCTGTAAAATATTTTGAACGAAACTACAGGCATAGCAAGAGTTATCATGGAAATTATTGCTATTGTTTAATAATTTTCGTTTGTTAAAACCACAATTTTATTAGACAGTGATTTCACATATTACATTTTACAGGCAATGCTTTTTAATAACATTGAACTTGCTATTCAAATAAAGAATGACAGAAATCGATCTGATAAACGGAACAATATGCAATTTCATATCAAGTGCGATTCTAGCAGGAATTGTGAAGTAGCAGGTGAAATTTATATAGTGTGAAGTGAAATGTTTTATGACTAGAACTATGTATAATAACGAGTTAAACCTCCATACAGATTCTTTCGGTCAATATTGACTCAATGACTGAAAATTGTTAGTAACGAGCGATAATGCCTCCAGACAACAACAACAAAATATAAAGGGCAAAAAATGTTGAAGATAGCAAACAGATAAGAACATGTTAAACGCCCGCCATTTTGGCGCGCTTGGCGTGACGTCAAAGTCTATAATAACAATCAATTAGTGAACAGCTGTAGAAGTATTTTATTCTGAAATTTGTTTTTATTTTGTATTTTGCTACTATTATACAATGGAACAACACTGTGTTGTGCCTAGGTGTGAAAATACAATAAGAAATGCACCCGATAGGTGCATATCTTATTGTATTTGTATAGAGTTATTGTTGTATCTTATGCGGACATAAGGAGAAAGTGGTGTAAAATCAGAAAAAGAGACATGGTATCTCCATCAACTTGTTTATATTGCTGCGAAGATCACTTTAACGTAAGAATTAACTTAAATAATTTAAACTAAAATTGTCTTTGTGTAAATCGACAACAAAAAATAACAATAAAACTAACTCAATAGCAAACATCCAACAAATATGCACTTGTTGACACTTTGACGTCATATTCGATCTGACCAATAGCGTGGCGTTCCCGCTACTTTGAATTTCCCACTCATTTTCTGTACTTTCAATAATTATTTTCTTAATAAAAATATAATGTTATTAAAAAATATTGGTTAATAGACATTATTCTAACGCGATAAAGTTTGAATACAAAAAATATTTGACCCTTATTTGAATTACACGCATATTCCCTATTGCCGTTCCTCTCCATATAATGTCATATATTTTACACTTATTTTTTGAGATAAATGCAATGGTTTACTGCACCCGTTAGCAAATGACAATTGCATAGCATTCGAAAAATCCAAAGGTGCTAGTTGGACATGAACCCGGATCCTCGTGAATACAAAGCCATCGTTCTACCATCACGCTATTAATGGTATAATATTTGGTAAAGTTACGCCGAGTTTTATTTCGAAACTAATTATTACACGTTTATTCTTAACACAATATTGTATAGTATAGTTTTATAATACTGAATATTGTCATCTTTATGAAGTTTCTGGTACCGAGAATGGTCCCATAGCGACTGCCCAAGCCGAGGCTGTTCCTCTTGTGTATGTGAATGATCTACGTTGTTGACCGCGGGGCCTTTACAGTTTTACCGGACAAGAGGGCGAGCGTGCAACCACTACGCTCGAGCCAGAAGGGTAAGGGGGCAACTACCTCAAGGGCGCCTCAAGGAGGAACGGCCTCTGCTTGGGCAGTCGCTATGGGGGAGGGCGTATACTAGGTGTCTCAGTGTTGCGCTCTGCACCGGCCGGCGGGCAAGAAATTCTTCGACCTCGCCGGCGAGGTCGGTGTCTGATCCTGGGTGCGGTATCTGTATCCGAAATAAGATATTTAAGGGAGGGTCAGTGAGAACATGCCGTAAACGGCGGTAGCGGCTGATAGGATAGGAGTTAGGTTCGTAGTCAGCCGCGGCTACGATTAGCGGATTCCTATGATTGGACGCGTTCGCGAAATATCGGGTTGTCGCCTTTTTATAAAGGCGCGAATAGGTTCGAGACCGAGATCGGAATGGAGGAAACAGTTCCTCTTTGTTGCCCCTTGCCCTTCTGACTCGAGCGTAGTGGTTGCACGCTCGCCCACTTGCCGTCTGGTGAAGCTGTTAAAAGCCCGCGGCCAACAACGTAGATCACTCACACACCGAGAATGGTTAGTTATAAGTGTTTTTGTACGGAGTCAGGGATCTTGAACAATATTACTTGTATTATAATATTAACTGTAAGTAATATTAAAAAATAAACATCGCCACACCTACGCACATTCGCTAAGTGGGGATAGCAGAGTGTACTGAGTATACACCTACATTTCGTCGACAACTTTATATCCCAATGTAATCACCTATTGCCTATTTTAGACCACACCTACCACAATTTCAGAATCCGAACTGAGAAACTAATAAAATTCTCAGACCAAGAATCTTAATCCAGGACCTCGAGATCTCTTTCTCTCTCTCATTTTTAAAATTTTGTTTATCTACGTGCCTATCTATATTATCACGACGGATCCCGGGGTAAACACACAGTGCAGAATATCAACATAAACCCACATCTCACACACGTAACACAATACACACATCTCACACACGAAACTTAACATACACACATCACACACCACCACACATAAAAAACTCAGACAAGTAAAAAAAAGGATTCTTTACCGTAACTTTAATTAGTGTTATGTAACCTGTGAAGGAACACTGACTCCCAAAACACAGGTTGTTACCTAGTTTGGAAGGCAGAGGTTACCAAAATGTATGCCATTGATTACCAGTATGTATTTAGCCACTAGGAATCTTTGTATTATGATCCCTTATTACTGGTACTGAATAAATTGTTATTATTATTATCAACGAGTTCTTTATAAGATGTTTCTGTTACACTTTATATGTGTAGCATCGGATTTAGACGTTAAGCATTATCTTCTCACAGTTTGCGAAATACATCTGAGGTAATCTACTACACGGATCTTGTAGAAACTCGGGATAATTTCCGTGCGTTCAAGCGTTTTTGCCATACCTATTACTGGAATCAAACATGAGGCTCACAAATAGAACCTGTTAATATTTTTTCGTGACCGTGGTGATTTACAACTGGGCTTATCCTAGTTGTAGTCTCCTTCTCTATGGCTGATCTGCCAATGTTTTTTGTGTCTCCCGCTTTGCAAAGGAGGGAAGTGGACTTTTTTATTTTTCCTACTCCTCCTGTTTTTCTTTCTAATTAAATTTGTTGCGGGTTCCAAGACAATTAAAGTGCTTCCCGGGACACCCCAAGGTTCAAACCTTGTTGTCATCTAAGGAGACTATTGTGGATCCTGGCTTACAGGAGTTACAATGGTGGGAATGAGTGGCGGGCTTAGACCAACAAAAAAAAAGCCTTATCTTGTCGTTCATCGTTCATCTAATTCACCAGTTGATCTAAGTCACTAGGTGTGGTCACTAGTATAAATACCAAAGGTGACCGATTTTAATATCGTTGTCATAAAATGTTAACTTACTAGATAAGTCTCTTTTAGCATTTTTGCAAGGATGTTGAAAAATGTTAATATTTTAACTTAATTAAGACTTATTTATAAGTATTTGACAGTATTTTTTCACCATCAATCTTCAAAATTTATATTGACAAAATTGGAAAGTTATCTTTTTACATTTTAATATGAAGGTAGATAATTGTTTATGATTATAATTACAGTTCAAAATAATTTGTGGGTAAAAACGGGCGTTGGGCGGGTTACGTATCATGTCCACGATGATGACCTTGTATGTTTAAAATGTTGACTGTTACATCGCCCCCAAAAGCACACGTTCACGTTAGGTCTTGATAGGTAAATAAAATGTTTGGCCCAGAATTTAGAAAAGTATCTACTTAACAACATCGCAATCAGAATTCAATAAACACATCCATTATCCGTCCACTAGATATTACATCCGCGACATGCGCAAAACAAGATTAAAAACAATACTTACCTTATAAAGTTTATACGTTAGTGACAAAATTATGTCTTTATCGTCTATACATATTTATGTAAATAACGTAGAATGTGCTAAGAAACAAGCAATATAATTTTCTCTAATTATAATAATAACTGTAGTAACATTTTTTTTCGTTCGTTTCCAAACTATTTTGTGCGCAATGCACAATGCATGTTATATTAGGCCTAAAATGTTCAACACTCACTTACCTTCTTTCCATTGACATAGAAAACTAACTCCGTGGAGACATCACTTTCCTCCTCGATATTCAACAAGCCCATACTATAAATTTATGCAATGATTTTTATCATACACGACCGACTATACCTCACGGAGAAACACGACTGACGATGTTCTGTGTCGGACAAGTAGCGCCCGCGCAGTCAGGCCTCAGGGACTAATCGAATAAATAACTTGTTATCTGTTCCATATACGTATCATTTGAACAACTGTATTATATCGCACATTCGTAATATCATAACTGATGAAATAGAAACATATTACGCATAAAAAATATGTCATTTCAAATACGTAGGTAACATTAAAATCTCATCAAGCACAATACTTATAAGATGCCAATAGGTAGTTAATTTCAAAATATTGTTATGCAACTAGTTGAAATATTAATTGTACCAATACGTATGGCAATATAATATTAATATGAAGGCAGAGTTTTCGAGAAATAGAATACTTCCACTCATTATCTTCTGTATGTTTGCCAAAAGAATATCATCTCAATCAAGTATTTATCTTGTCGTCAGGTCAATGCCTCACAAAATGTTAATTGCTTTAAAAACGTTGTTCCACACTAGGAATACGTTACGGGATGCTTCCTATGTTATTTGTGTGTTTAGAAACATGCTTTTTACATACAACACATGACAAATATTTGTTGGTCACCCAAAGATATACTGTGTGGGAATAGAATCCCTGATATTATCAGCAAAGTAAATCAGGATCGGTGCTATTAAGAATTGGTCTGACAGGTTTGTTCTCACGGTGAATCCTAGCAAGTGCCTAGCTATTCTTGTGGAAGCTCTAAATTGATATGCAGGGTTAATATGGCTACTTTACCTCCAATTGATTCAACGGGACAGTTATTCCTCTAAGCTCTAGTGTCAAAGATCTTGGTGTCACGACGCTAAGTTGGCAGACCCAAGTTACGGCAGTCGGTCAAAAGATCACTGGTGTATTGCGATATCTATATCAATTAAAAAATTTGCTCCCTTCCAATACAAAAGCAATGCTTGCACAGTCCCTGATCTTCCCTATCCTCGACTATGACGATGTGTGCTACGTCGACCTAATTGCAGATCACCTCAAAAAACTAGACCACCTTCTCAATAACTGCATTCGATTCATATTCAACCAACCATGTGTCAGAGCATCGATCTCAGTTAAGGTGGTCGCCTATTTGACAGCGTGGAACTCTGAGGGCACTGACAACACTATTTTTGTATTCTTCATTCTTCAACCTCGCCTACATACTCGTATCTTACTTCCAAATTTCAGTGTTCTTCGTTCCTCAATTAATCGCCTTTTTCAGTGCCCCTTCATCGTTCTGATTTTATTCAATCCTCCTTCTTTGGAATGCTTTCTTCTCAGGAATTCAGGATGGTCACAAACCGTTTCTCGTTTTAAAAAGAACTACACGATTACCTACTCAAAATGTTTGCGGAATCCTCTCAATGTTAGTTTCACGACATTTTGTCGCACAGTCTATATTATATATTGTAGGATACTTAAATAATTAATTAATTATATATCATATATATACGGAGAAAATGGCTCAGGTAACCTCCATCCCCGCGGCTTAGCTACCCTTAAACGACTAGACCAAGCCGTGGTCTTATTATGAAGACTGTCGACAACCCTATAGGTGAAATGTAACCTAACTTCTGACCCTCATAGAAATAAGTACATATACAAGCTGTATCGTAAATAACTAGTGTTGTAAAAATGTTTGACTCAGCGCTAAACGGTCGACTTCAGCGCTCATTTTTTCATATTTAAAATTTTTACTCCATTTTTGAAGCACTTTTGTACCCCAATTAACATTGAAACTTGTACGTGTTATATGCGTATTGAGAAATACGTTTTAGAAATGCATTTCAAATCTCGGTATTGCTTAGAATCAAGCATAAATTTAGAACAAACTACTTTCAGGTCCTGTTTATTATGTTACAAATTGAATGTTTGTAAAAAGAATAATATACTAGCTTTTACCACGCGGCTGCGCACGGGTTTATTTTTTTTAAAACAATATGAATTATTATATACCATTATTTCAGGCTAAAATATTCTTATTATTGAAATACAATACAGTCAATGTTACTTCTGGATAATATAGCTTTCTTATGGTGAAAGAATTATTAAAAGCGGTTCAGTAGTGTAAGAGATACAATCGAGATATCGATTACAAACAAACAAAACTTTATTATTACTCTGTATGTATATATTACTACTAAACGATACTATTACTATAAAATATATATAAAAATACAAATATTCTTATGCATATTGTAGAAAAAAAATGTGCTCCACTGACAGCGAGGACTGATACGACTATCGGAATAATGATAGTTGCGGTAATCTCATGGGGCCAGTCCAAATATTTAGATATTTTATTATTTTTCTCTCTCACCTCGATTTGTGAGAGAAGGCCTTTACCCAGCAGTGGGCAGTATAGGCTGATATTATATTCTTTTTCGGCCTTCACAAGGTTCTCATCATTCGGAATGGTGACATCAACTAGCATTACACGACGCATCGATCAATCTATTGTCACGATATCAGGCTTATTGGCTACAATAGTCCTGTCCGTGATAATAGATCGAAAACTGGAAGAGGCTGGTACTGGTAGTACGGTACTTCAGAGTTCACAAGGCCTTATTTAAAAGCAAGTTGCTGATGGATAATCCTAGCCACCTGGTTGTGACTGTGCAAGTACTCTCCGTTAGCAAGACGCGAACAACCGGAAACTACATGTCTAATAGACTCACCGGGACGGTAACATGCCCGACAAATGTCAACCGTGCCGTCCTTTAGGATGTGTATTTGGTAGTTTTTCGTCATGATAACTTCGTCCATATTATTATTATAATCCCTAATGCAAGGCAAAAGTTTCTCGTACCCTCTTCTACTAATCTCGGTTTAGTGCAAGTTGATGCCAGTTCTTGTTATAGGAGTCCAGCTCGTCTCGCCCTTCTTTCTGGGTCTGCCGCGCTTTCGTATTCTGCTAGGCCCAAAGCGCATCCAAAATGCGATATATTCCGATTTGCGTCCAGTCCAACTCCATTTTAACCTTGCAGCTGAGTGGTCTACATGAACGATTTTTGTTTTGGAGCGCTGGACCGAGTATCTGATAGGTTCTGTTAACTTCACTCCAAGAATGCTGTGCACCATTGCTCGTTGGCAAACCCCAAAGGTGGACTTTTGAAGATCAGTTAATGACCAAGTCTGCGCTCCGTAAGTGAAGGTTGGGGAGAATGCACATGTCCATGATTTTCCTTTTTAATGAAAGAGAGCGAGCCCCCTTTATTAATTGTTTTATTGACTAATAGTTTTTCCTGACGTTTTCGGTGCGTCAAGCAACTTTCTTATCTTATCTGGCCTGGAATAAAACTAATTGGCCAAGATATATACCTACTCCTAGACATATTCAATCTCCGCACCCTCGAGTTCTACCCTACGTTGGGCGCTGTTGGACATCAATTTTGTTTTAGTCATGTTAATTCGAAGTCCAACCTCAGCACTTGCATGGCTCAGTTCTTCGAGTAGTAGGCCTAACTCAGCTGAGGACGAAGAGAAAAGGACAATGTCATCAGTGAACCGTAGATTAGTCAATCGCCGCTTACCGACAACAATGGCAACAAAACTTCCTCAAGAATGGCTGTGAAAAGTTTTGTAGACAGTGGATCACTTTCTCCGAAACTTTACACATTCTTGACTCCTTTTTGAATAGGAAAGGAAGGCCCGGTTGTCTGAATATGGATGGATGCAAAACTATTGTTATATATTTTTAGGGTGAATATACGTCGGATCTGTTCCTTATTAAAGCTAGCTAAAAACAAATAAACGAGAGACATAAGATTAAGCCAATCTGAGCCAATGTTATCTATTGATAAATGGGGACAATGAGTGCATCTATCTTTATATAATCACGATTCAATGAAAAGAAAGTTATTTTAATAGATAACCGAAGTTACTTATACCTTCAACATATTTTTACAATCTGATAAAATAATATTATCGTAGCTTTGTCTGTGTTAAGCAAAAATGAGTCCCGTCGTACCTTAGATGGAGGGTATCGAAATGTTAAAAAAGATTTCGTTCACGCGTATAGATTAATATACAGGATATGTAAAAATAGATTTATTACTTTCCATTGGGCTGCACATCCGTCCGCCCTTATACTGCCGATGTTAAGTCAAAACAAAAGCTTGAACAACAGTGATGGCATTTTATTTTTTTACTTAGATGTAGCGCAATAAAAAAATAAAATGCCATCACTGTTACTCGTGTAAGATGACAGTTTACCGAGCATACGGGTGACTATGGGGTGACTTATTCACAAATAAAATCATAATGACACACTACATAGACAGTCATTTACATAATTTCTAAACACAGACATATATTTTATAGAACGATTTTGAAGTAGGCGAAGTGTTGTCTGTACTTTCTTTTTCGGTTCGTTATTTTTTTTTGTTTTACATTGTTTACGTCGGACAATTAGATCAAAGTAGGTAGGTAAAACATGACATAATAAATAAATCAGGTAATCTTCCACAGCTTATTATCTAACCTCAAAAATAAATGTTGCATAGGCAGCTCAAATACTCAAATAAGTTCATAAGTGAAGTATTATGACATCTGTTTTATAATGACTACATACACAGATAAGATGAGACCTAAGGAAATTATACGCGTTAAAATTTTACAAAAGTAATCTATTCGCAAATAAATTTATAATTATGTAGACATTGTGCTTGATTCCAATATAAAGTTATACATGTTACTGAATTATACATTACATAGTAAGGATTTATACTAAAACATTCCACGGGCTTCCATTTTTTGAAATTGTTGGTTTTACCTGAAAATACAATACAGGTTACTGGAACTGTTATACAACGTATATGTTAAGGTGTAGATATTTATGGCTACAATTCAAAGCGTAAAATTATTTACGTAAAATACGCAAGTATACATTGTATGTATGCTAAGGAATTATAACAATGTACACATGTAATGAGAAGAACACATGCAGAGAAGTGGCCGCGTTTTGGGCTGCTTTTATGTAAATACAACATGTCTGCTGTCGAAACGATAAGACGAATAAGGAGCAGATAATATTACATACAAATAAATGATACTTTACTTGCTTAGTGATGTGATCTTCACATGCCATGCGAATACGAGCGCACGTAGCAGGAGCATCCATTTCAAAATCTGGAGATACTCCACTGTCGATCCGTGCTGATTTGATAGCTTCTTTTATAGCGAAAAATACTGACGCAGCCAAAAATAAAGGAGGCTCACCAACAGCCTACAAGAATTAATACACAAAAATCAATACAATCAATACACAAATACAAATTCAGAAAAATACAGAATACATAAGTTAATACAGAATAAGAACCTTGGAAGAATAAACTGCACGTGTATTAGGGGCGCCCTTTAAAAGAGATACGTTGAAAACTTTAGGAATATCCGAAAACCCAGGTATTTTGTAAGCCCCGGGACCTCGGGACAGCGCCTCACCACGAGCGGAAAATACCATCTCCTCTAGTGTATAAAATCCATAGCCTTGCATAAAAGCACCCTCAATTTGACCGATATCTATAGCCGGATTCAAACTCTCTCCTAAATCCATCACTATGTCCGTTCGAAGCACTTGATGGTCACCAGTTAAGCAATCAATGATAACTTCAGAACATGCAACTCCGTATGTAAAATATTCGAATAGATTTCCAGAATTTGTCTCAGGATTATATTCTATCTTTGGAGAAGCATAGAAACCAGTAGCTGATAAATGCACTCTATTAACATAGGCATCAATAATCCAATCTTCCCATTTACCATTCGGATTTTTAGTTTTAAATGGTGCCAGTCTATGGTTTAAAATTTTACATGCTTCAATTACGGCCATTCCATACAAATCAGAACTAATACTTGCTGCTGTTGGTGAACTGTTTGGTACTTTGTCCGTTGACATTTCGCTTATATGAATTTTTGTATAGTCTATTTCTAAAGCCCTCGACGCCACTTGGATCATTTTTGTAAAGAGGCCCTGTCCCATCTCTATACCTCCAATAGAAAGCAATACAGAGCCATCTTTGTAAATATGCAACAACGCTCCTGCTTGCATAAGAACATCCACTTGAAACGATATTCCATATTTTGTAGGCACTAATGTAATACCTTTCTTTTTCCAACGATTCTTCCTGCAAAATTAATAATATATAATGCATTTAATTGAAAAAAGCCTTCTATCAAAAAAGTACCTAACTAACACTTATATTATCTTTAGGTCTATACATACCTATTGAAAGTATCCACGTCTTTTTGCCTTTGCCAAAAATTAGACATCTCAATACATTCATTCCAACATCTTAATAAGGTACAATATGTAAGTGGCTGGTTGAAATGAGTCATTAACCCTTCACGATAAAGATTTATCTCAACAATTTCTTCGTAACTTTTACCCAAAGTCTGGGCAACCTGTCTCATCATATTTTCTGTGGCCAACATTGCTTGAGGAGCACCGAAACCTCTAAAGGCAGTGTTTGATGGCATGTTGGTTTTGCAAATATATCCCTTAATTTCAATGTTTGGTATGAAATAGCAATTGTCAATGTGGGTAATGGCCCTTTCCATCATCTGCAAATGATTTTACGATTAGTGGCAATTTTAATTTGACTAAATGAGACTCGTTGAGTGCAAATACGTAATACAAATCTTACTGAACAAGATATATCCATAGAATTCCCTGCGTTTGCGTATATGTAAAATTTAGCTCCTGTTATCTTTCCATCGTCTGTAAATCCTACTTTATATTGAATCAAACATGGATGCCTGTATCCGGTTGCTTGCATATCTTCATCCCTGTCTAAAACAGCCCTCACCGGCTTCTTTAGTTTATAAGCCGCGATCGCAACAGGTATCGCTAAAATTGTAGCTCTAGTTTCTTTGCCTCCGAAACCTCCACCTATCCTTTTAACTTTACTTATAACTTTATGGTTTGGTATTCGTAGGATTTCAGAAGCTATATGCTGAAAAGAAAATTAGTATTTTAGTATAAACTAGCTGTTACCCGCGACTTCTTCTTCGTTCTTTTAAACAAGACTGTCTTTCCTCCTGAGGAGATTTCCTCCTGCATCCTGATGCAATCTATCTCCTTGACAAATTTTATCAAAAACTGTTCTATGGTTTAAGCATGTAACGTAACTAACAGACAGGTACTTTCGAATTTACCTATCCTTTTTTTTAATTTACAATGCGATGCGTACAGCACTAACCCGGTCGTGGTGGGGAGGCCTTTGTCCTGCAGTGGACCCCTTTCGGCTGATGATGATGATATATCATCACTCCAGATCAGGGTATGCAGAGTGGTATTTGATAGAGAATTGGTAATTTCAAATTTAAAATGGATGTCTTTAGATATTATTATATTTCTTTATAATGTTTAAGAAAGTAAAACATATTTAAAGACTTACTGCTATTTCTTCTGGATTTTGTGTAGTAGCAATGATTTCTAATTCGTCTTCCTTTCTGATAGCGTACGCAGATATGGTTTCTAGATAAAAGTGTTCTTGTGCACCGTTTCTCACATGCCCTTCTACCACGTGAGTTGAATTTAAGAACGCCTCGTCTGCATTACCCTTATGAAGTATCCGTGGGTAACCCGAAAAAAATGATTGGTGGGAGATTGCGTCTTCTAATGTTACTATTACTGGTTTTAAGGGCTCGTAATCTACAGTTACTAAATCCTTTCCTTTCCTTGCTGCGCTCTCAGATCTTGCTATTATGGCGCCGATCACACAGGAACGACTGTTGACGATTTCACTTGAAAATATTTCTTCATCTTTCATTATTGGGCCCATTTTATTACATCCTTCGTATAGATCAGCAGCTGAAAAGAACGCTTCTACTCCAGGAACTTCCATTGCTTTACTGGCATCTATGCCTTTTATCCTAGCATGTGCTTCTGTACTAAATACAAGTTTTAAATACATTTCTCCTTCAATAGATGGTATGTCGTCACAATATATCGCTTCTCCTGTAGCCTGTTTTAATGCCGATGTATGTGCTATCGGAATTCCAACTGCATCAAATGTTTTCCGATCTTTATTTTTAATTTCAAAGCACTGTGAACTACTTGGCTCGATAGAAGTTTCTTCTAAAGTACTCATTTCATTATCGTGTACTAATTTGATACCATTACTAAAGTTCTGCGTCACATGCATATAAAATTTAAAAAATAAGCTTAGACATAGAGATTTCCGGTATTCAGCCATTCCTCCAGGGACCGATATATCTAACTGAAACTCGTTTGTTAAAGAATCAAGTACATCTTGTAAAAGATTTCGATCCCACCGATGACCTATTAACATTATAGATGTCTGGTTGGCATTAACAGTTGTTGGCCCCATACCACCGTAACATAATTTAGCTTCTGTCACTTCTTTACTGTTGGGTTTTAATTTTATATTGAACGCTGCTGTTACAATAGAAATATCGTCATCTCTTCTTCTTGCTTGTTTATATGCTTTAAAATACTGCATCTCTTCAGTGAATGGCACTTCAACAGATGTAACTACTTCATCATCTTCCACTATTGTTTTCCGATAACCTTTAAAGAAGTTTTCGTCCATAATAACTTTCTTATGCCCTCTTGTATCGCTGTAGATATTGATTACTGCGGAACATGCCATTAGTATGGGATTTAAATCAGATATTGGACTAGCTGTTATGATATTTCCCACAAGCGAGGCAACATTCCGAACTTGATTACCAGCAAACCAATGAAGCATATTTTTTATTGTTTCAAAAATATTACATTTATTGGGATTTTCATTTATAACGTTCTCTAAAAAATAAGACAGTTCCGTTAACGACGTAGCTGCACCTATGATGACACCATCATTCGAAACATAACATAAATTCATTTCTGTAATTATAGAAGGATAGAGTAATACTGGATATATTTTCTTCTTGAATTTAACTTCTATTCCTATTTCTGTATTGCCTGCAATTATTTTGCTATTAATAATCTTCGATTTCAATCGCAATAAATCATCAAGCTTTGTCGGTCGGATCCATGTGACATTTTCACTTTTAAAAAACAAATAATCTTTGCTATAGCGGGTGTTTAGCTTCAGCTCTGGTGGAAAAATAGGTTCTTGCGTTGGATCGTAGGGCTTAAACGAAGATTCGTTGTATAATTCATTACCAGATTTTCTGTTCTCATTTCGACAGCAATCTTCTCCCATCATACAACCTTTATTTCCTTTGTAATTGTAATGAGTTTCCCAGCCTTCCATAAACGTTTTGAAGCCTTCTATAATAGGTCTATAGCCTGTACATCGACATAAATTTCCCTGTAAAGCAGTTTCTATGTCGTTATAATCGATTTTATTTTTGTTTCTAAGTAATGAGTACATTGACATCACGATGCCTGGAGTGCAAAAGCCGCATTGAGATCCATGGGCCTTGGCTATTCTTTCTTGAACTGGATGTAATCGATCTTGCGTGGAACCGATCCCTTCCACAGTAGTGACAGCTAGGCCATGCATGGCACATACTGGCGTTAGGCAAGCATTTACTGCTATATGTCTAGATATAAAAATGAAAAGAAATCATCTTTGTCATTAAACTTATACTAATTCAATTTAATTGTACCCACTTATCTTTGTCACTGCCGGGTCATGGCAGGTTTAATTAAACAATATATCATAACTACAAAAATTAGTCGAATGAAATAAAATAAAAATAACTGGTGGGTATCTATTGGTAGGTAGGCAGGTCATGAAGATAACCATACGCATAGGCGATAATACACATAACAAGTTTAACTAATTAAATTTATATATTGTAGTATGCAGAATATTGGGTAATATAACCCCACATTAAGAATCATTCCTATGTCGTCGATGCATTTACAGTACAGATAACGGTCAATCTGTGGTTTACAAACATGAAATTCACACACAAACACCCAGACCGAAACAAACATTTCTGGGTCACACAAAGATTCGTCCCATGAGGGGACCGATCCCGCGACTACTAGATTCAGTAAGTGGAGCAGTCTACGCTCCACTTCAAGTCGCTAGCCATATCGGTATAATTGCCCACCATCTGTTATTTGTTACGAATATTATTATAATTACCAAATTATTGTTTTAATACCCGTCTCTTTTAGAATACAAATCTAACGACGTAGTTAATACCCATCAAGCCGTTTAGGTTACAGAGCGTGGCAAAACAATTGATATATCTACAAACACTCGGAAACCATTTTCCCCTCCTTCTGAAATAGGCAACATGTACCAGATTACTCCAAATGTTTTAATATGGGGCATCAATGGTATTCAATATCGCCATAATGGTTTTCCAATGGCGTAGTCATCAGAAAACCATTATGGCGATATTGAATTGTCAATACCATAATTATGATGTCTTTAACAACATACTTGGGGCCCAGGTAGTGCCTCCGGGTGTCTTCAAGGATTCCGAAAATTCTTAGACAAAAATATAAATCAATAATCCCGAACGACTTTTTTACGTATGTAACAATAAAATTACGAATCATCACCACCATCAGCTCCGAAGGAGAAGAGCTTTGGAGTAGAGAGAGAGAGAGAGAGAGAGAGTACGAATCAAGCAATTCGTCACAAAAATCATCTGTCAAATAGCTTAATAAGTCGTACACATCAATTATTATTTAAAAATTCTATGAAACTGCCTATGTCAATGTGTCAAGATGGCGCATTGGCGTATTTTTTATTATTTCTTAACTTTGGGCATACCATATATTTAAATCAGATACATGTAATAATATTCATAAAGAAATCAGCAATCAATTTTGTATAGTTTTAAAAACAATTGATCGATTATAACGATTTCATTGTGTCAGTCCCTAAAACGCAAACCGTTCCAATTTACATGATTTAGAAAAAGAGTTAGTCAGAAATAAAATTTATGTAATTACGCAAATTATAAACAGTATGTTTTAAATGCAAATTAAAATAGATTTTTGGTTTTTCTTATCTTGTTTATTTTCTGGATTCCCTATTTTATTCATGAAACGTCACTGTACTGTACCCATGTCTCGTGAAAAAGACTATAGGTTTATTTCTGCGTCGTGGTTGCGACTTCTCTATGGCTACTAATTATGATTACTCGTTTAGTCGCCGTTTAAAACATCCGCAGGAATTTTACTATGTGTGTTTCAACCATCGAATGGTTACAATACAAAACACATGAGTACACACTTTAAAAAGGATACTTCACACGATCTTCAGCTCTCAAGTAGTGGGATACCATGACAGTGCAGGCGCCACATCCTCCCTCTCCACACCCGTATTTTGTGCCCGTGAGCTGAAGCTTTTTCCGAAGATACCAAAGTAAAGTCCATTCTGGATCTGGGCTACTTTCCACCACCTGAAACGTGAAATGATTCTATTTTTATATTTGAAAAAAAGCTGTAGTACCTGCGTCTAGTACCTGCAACGCTGTAAGGCACCTGCCTTATAATGTTTTATCACCTGAATGCCCAAAACAAAAATTACAGAAGAACACTGTGTTGATTTTTCCTTTTGTGGCCATGGGAAAGTAGGACATACGGGCCCTTTTACCCGCATGACCCCGCGAGCAGATGACCTATACATAGCTGACCCCTGCAAGAAGCATTCTACCCTCAGATAAGCGTCGAAGTAGCGGCCAGGAGCATCTGTCTCTAAAATTTATTGATAGTAGTGACTATATGAACGCAATGGCGAAACAGACGCTCACTGTAAAAATGTTACATGCTTGAACTGTAACTTAATCTGTGACTGTACTGTACATAAGTACACCAAACATAATTCCTTACAAACTACTTAGTTAATATGGAATGAGTAGACATCCCATCATCACTATCCATCAGGTAAGATGGGTTGATGGCAAGCATAGGCCGTCAGTGAAAATCGTATTAAAGTTATCTCTTTTCGGATCTCGGAATCGAACCTATTCGTGCCTTTATTAAAAAGGCGACAACCCGATATTTCGCGAACGCGTCCAATCATAGAAATCCGCTAATCGTAGTTGCCGCCGACTACGAACCTAAATCCCCTCCTATCAGCCACTACCGCCTTCCGCGGCATGTTCTCACCGACCCTCCCGATGCCCTTACATCCCTTCTTTCGGATACAGATACCGCACACAGGATCAGACACCGAACTCGCCGGCGAGGTCGAAGAATCCCTTGTCCGCCGGCCGGGGCAGAGCCCCACGGCAAGACTCCTAGTATACGCCCTCCCCCATAGCGACTGCCCAAGCCGAACGCCGTTCCTCCTTGTGACGCCCTTGAGCTAGTTGCCCCCTTGCCCTTCTGGCTCGAACGTAGTAGTTACACGCTCGCCCTCTTGTCCGGTGAAGATGTAAAGGCCGCGCGGCCAACAGCGTAGATCATTCACACACACACAAATCCAAGATTAACGAGGCCAAACATACATCCTCACTCACACACACATGGAACAATAATCATGAATGTTCAAAAATGACATTTCGGACTCGTGGTAAAAACGGTCTGAGGATTATTCTTTTAATTTGTTTGTCTGCAATATAGCCACACAGACTTAGGACACAGTTATCTACAGGTTTATTATTACTATAGATTGAAAAATTCCATATTATCTCTTAGCTGAAAGCTCCGAACACCTGCCCTTTACGCACTACAGAAGTTATTCCTAGCTATAACCTCGGTTTATACGTTGGTAAACACCTAATAGATTCTCGTTCTGCATACTTATAACCAATAACTATTATTATTATCTATGTAATAAGAAGTAATGATATAATACTTTATGATAGAGGCTACTTATTCTGAAGGCTTGTTTAGAAGCGATTCTCAAATTTTTGCGGTCCCGAATTCAATTATATTCTTACCAATATAAAAAAGAAAACCACGTCGATTTTATAATGGTAGTGTTTTATTGAAAAATTAAGATAGATAGAACACACACTATAAAAACAACGATAAATTGTGAAATTATCGTTGAATGCTAGTCCAGTCGGTGGCATACAGAATACGATTACTCGATTATTTCACGGAGTTACCGTAACGCGGCGTGTTGAGTCATAGCGACTAAGGGCCCTGCCGTAAAAATATAGCTACAATTAAATTACTACTTTACCTACTCTATATTACTTTACACTATGTAGTACCCACTTAACAAGTGTTATTAAGCTCGCCGAAATATAACACTATAAAATATCCTTTTAACTCGAACATAACTGGTTTTTTATTCTGAGTGATCTATTTACGTACTTTAGTTACTTGTCTTGTATTCATGCGGAGCCTTCGTTTTATTTTAAATATCTTAACCTACGATATTATTAATATGAATTTCTAAACTTACCTTTTTGCCGTTGACAAAAAACACTAACGTTGTAGTAGCGTCTTTTGGTATCAAAGATTCCATATTTTGGTCCATTATATGAATTGTGAAACTTTATATGATGATTTTAAAGGCAATACTGTTGAGAAATAGGTCCGATACCGCGGACCGGCGTCGTATCACTGCGATATCCGCAGACACGACTGTCTCAATAGATCGTTAGATGCCGTATACATACTCTATATTTTTATAAAATACCACAGAGCAAAGTTATACGGGAAAGTAACGCGGATGAATTTGATACGTATGAAGCAATGGCTGTAAGTCCGCCGTTCATGTGTTACTTATAGTAGATACCTTCTGTGCTATTGACGACGCGGTTCTACTGACATTAATTAACAAATAGATATCTATTGCATAACATTACCTAAACAAATTAAGCAAACCGGCAAGAAAAAACGTAGACCTACGATGTTTATCCAAATATATTAAAGATATTTACATAATAAGGCCACTTCGCTCTAAGGATCATTATCCTACCTTTGTGTGTATGTGTGTGTGTGTGTAAATGAATTTCGCTGTTGAACGAGGGGCCTGTACAGCTTCACTAGGCAAGAGAGTGAGCTGGCAACAACTATGCTCCAGCCGCAAGAGCAAATTGGCAACTAGCTCAAGGGGAACGGCCTCAGCTTGGGCTGTCGCTGTGGTGGAGGGCATATAGTAGGTGTCTCGCCGGTGTGGTCGGTGTCTGATCTTGTGTGTGGTATATATATCCGATAGGAAGGGAGTACAGATCCAATTTATACCAAACTAGCAACCCGTGGATATTGCGTCCGCTGCGTAGGAACGCGCGTCTACCTATTTCATATATGTGCACGCCCCTCTCCCGCACTTCAGTCCCCCCTCCCTCGCCGCGTTGCCCGCTGCGCTGCGTGGGGCCACACCGGTCACAGCGCGGCGGCGTTTATTTTTCTATTAGTATTTTGTACAATAATTGGACATATGGTATCGCGAAGTTTTTCTGTAGATATTGATATGTTCTTAAATATTGTAGAACATTTATTTGTTCTATCATCAATAGTTTCTGCAGCGCATGCTAATAAAGACATTTTATGGATATTTTTTTACACCTTGGGTACATTATTGAAGTTTTAGTAGGGGTCCCTAATTTTTTCTAGTAATAAATATAGCCTATATTACTCAAGGATAATGTAGCATTCTAATGGTGAAAGCATTTTTGAAATCGGTCCAGTAGTTTTTGAGTTTATTCGTTACATACATACAAAAATAGTAATCTTTCCTCTTTATAATATTATTAAGTATACATTATGATAAAAGTGCACTATAATATCTATACACGCGAAAGTGAAAGGACCTGCGTTCCAGAGAAGACCTAGACTATCTTACCATGACCAAATAGACCATGTCTTATCCGAAGGGCAAGTCAGCCGGCGAGCGCGAGCCAGCTGTATGAGAGTGGAAGAAGCCAGAGAGGTATGTAAGAAAAGAACCTGTTGGAACTCTGTACTCTCTGTCTTCCTCGCAAGAGATCTGGCGTGATAATATAGATAGAGATAGATATATAAAATCTATTCAACGGCTTTCGTTACTGATCAGGCCGGAACAACTTACACAATACACCTAATGTGGAAGGCACCAGTACTTCAAGCTTCTAATGTTCCTTTTGTCTAATGTTTAGTTTTGCATGTATCTAACTTCTTACCGTGCGTATTCGCCTGAAATGTCATATGCATATAACTTGCCGTAAGGCGGCAATCTGGCCGAGCGATCTTCTCCTATGTTCTCGTACGAGGAGGTAATAAGGATGTAGGTATCCTTGGCTTCTTCCCATGCCGTAAATGTCATTATTGTTACGACTTGTATACACCCCGATATCTCGTAAACGTAGGCGCTCGTAGCGCTGTGCGACCGTGGTGTTCTTACCGATTACCAAGGTTAAGCAGCGTTCGACTCGGTCGGCCAGAGATGGGTGACCGTGTGTGGCATTTTCATATTCGAGCGTCTCCGTGCTCCGGAAGGCACGTTAAGCCGTTGGTCCCGGCTACGACTTAATGTGGTAGTCGTTAAGCCGAGTTGGAAGCCTTAAAGGCGGCTTGATAAGTTCCAACAGCAGGTTGCCACAAACCTGCCTTTTTTTTTACGTGGGGAAATCCTCATGGACTTCCGCATGCCTCGGGGTAGCTGTCGGGGCATGTCGGACTCTTACCGACTAAAACCCCACGGTGGCCGGCATCGACACTTCGGGGAAGGGCTCCGGGATCTCCGTTAGGAACGCACCGGTGCCCCTCTGTGTCGTGCTCCGAAGAGCCCGCCTTCGGGGGGGAGGCTTTGGATCCGCTCACCCTTGCACCGTCGGGGTGCTCGCGGCGTCCTCCTGTGGTCGCGCGTGAAGGACGATTAGGACCCCCGCCCCAACCTCCCACGACCCCAAGGGCCCCCCTGCGGATGTTGGTGCAGGGGACGGCGGTGACCTTCTGTGAGGTGGTCATAGCGCTGAAAGAGGCGGCGGAGCGAGTGAGGGAGGCTGATCCTCTGGCTAATCCGCTCCGTCGTCGTAGAACAAGGCGGCGACAGCGTGCCTACGCTAACTTAATGCCGCCTTGATGAGGGTTTGCGGGTAATGGGAATGGGGTTGCCCATTGCCTACACACAATAATAGGCCCTCGGGAGGGAAGGGCGTGCCATGTGCTCCCGGCACGCCCCTCAATGAAGTGTGCGGAAAACAATTCCGCCAAGAGTGGATTTCCACATAAGTAGAAGGTCGCTGGCGGGTTGCTCACGCGTTCCCGTAACCCGCCCTAGCCACAGTGACGAGTTGGAGCACGGTGGGGGTTTTGGCCGGTAGGAGTCTCGGCATAACTTCTCGCTTCCCCCAATGGCGAGCGGGTATCCTATGAAGGATTTACCCCATCAAAAAAAAAAAAAAAAATGGGGGGGTACCCCGCCAGATGTTGCGGCGGGGGACACAAGTTAGCCCGTATTATAAAGTGCCTCCGCCCCGGCGCCGTCGCCTTCGCCGGGCGGGATCGGCCCTCTCCCGATCCCGCTCGGCCTCCTCCTTCTGGGACATCACAATCTCACAGAAGGAGGATACGGCCCCCCACGCCGATTCCCCTGCCAACATAGCCGCTACTACTGCCGGCAGGGAGAGGTCTGGTCCGATCCGGTCGACCAGGATCCGCCGCTCGGAGGCCCACGCTGGGCACTCAACGAGCGTTTGTTCTGCGGAATCCCGGTCCCCACCACAATGGTGACAGGTCGCCGTCGCCTCGCGTCCGATCTTGCTCAGATAATCACCGAAACAGCCGTGACCGGTGATTATCTGAGTAAGCCTGTAGGAGATTCGCCCACTTCTCCGCTGTTGCCAGGCTTCAAAGGACGGCATGATGGCTTGAACGACGCGCTTGCGCGCGATGTGCTCCTGGCTGAGTTTCGCGCGCCACTCCTCCAGAGCGCGTCGTCGTTCCTGCCGTCTGATTTCGAGCGCGGGCACGCATTCGTCGCTTTGGCGGACGACGCGAGTCCGGTCGTAGATCCTCGCGTCCATGTCCGCCAGGATGTCGAACGGCGGAAATCGTGCCAAGAGGGTTGCCGCCTTGAAGGATACGGTCCGGTATCCTCGTGCGATACGGATGGCCATCTTGCGCTGCAGGCTATAAATTTTGCTCCTGCAGCGCCGGACGCCCGACAGTCGGTGTGACCATACAGGCGCCCCATAGAGAGCCACCGATCGCACGACCTCCCCGTAGACGCGGCGTACCTCCTCAGACGGCTCCCCGAGATTGGGTAGCAGTCTATGCATGGCACCCACTACCCTTTCGACTCGGGGGACAAGACGCTCGAAATGCTCTTCGAAGCCCCAGCGACTGTCCAGGGTAAGGCCTAAGTACTTAAGGTACCGCCCCACCCGGACTGGCGAATCTCCGACGCAAACCCACGAGTCGGGCGGTTCCCTGCTCCTAGGCAGTTTATGGCAGTTTTATGAGGCGCTATCTGCAAGCCCAACTCGCGGATCTTGGCAACGACGACCTCTGCCTCAAGCTCGGCGAGACCAACAGTCCTCTCGAAGGTATCCCCCTCGGCCATTACTAGAGTGTCGTCAGCGTAACAGACGTCACTGACGCCGGGGGGGAGATCGACACGCACGACCGCATCGTAGGGGGTGGGGAAAGAGGCCAGCCGCCGCGAGTTGCAGGAATTGATCCAGGCCAACCAAGAGGCCAGCCGCCGCGAGCTTCAAGAAATAATCCAGGCCAACCAAGAAGCTAGCCGCCGCGACCAAGAGGCCAGCCGCCGCGAGCTTCTGGAAGTAATCCAGGCCAACCAAGACGCTGTGCTCGGTAAAATAGATACAGGCATCTCAGTGCTTGGGGAAAAAGTGAAGAATCTCGAAGAAGGGGTTAAAGGAGTTACGCTGACTACATAAACCCTGAAAGCAAAGGTTAGAAACGTCTCGTCTAAGGTAGAACAACACGACGAACGGTTACAAGTGTTGAATAAAGAGGTTATAAAGCTCAGATCTCGGGAACCCATTGCAGTGGCCTCCTCGTCACCAGCCAAATTCGACCTCGCTTTGACGGGACATCATCATGCTATGGCTTTAAGGTACCAGCTTGAAACACTTGCAAGCGGAAATTCTTGGAGTAATGAGCAAACTTGCATGGCGCTGACACTTGCCTTGCGAGGGGATGACCTTATGGTTTTAGAGAATCTACCGTCTAAAGGCAGGACACTCGAGGCTCTCATGGAGGCATTAGAGACGCGCTACGGAGAAAAACCGTTTAGAGCACGTCTATCGAGCACAACTCCGGGACCGAGCCCAGAAGCCTAGTGAAAGTCTCCAGCAGTGGACATCGGAGGTAGAAAGAAATGTCTAATTCGTCGAGCCTTTGCGTCCACGCCAGCAGCTATCGAGGTCCAACTAATAGGGGCTTTCATCGACAGCATACGAGAGTCTGACGTCAGGTCTGCCGTCCTCTTGGGTCACCACCAAACATTGAAGAGCGCACTGGCCCATGCTCTTAAGGTGAAAGCTGTGCGGAATAGCAATACAGTACATAAGGTCAGGGAAGTGGTGACCAATGAGTGAACACCGAGGTTTGGCCTTGGCACCGGTGTGTTTCTAACGGAGATCCCGGAGCCCCTCCCTGAAGTGTCGATGCCGGCCACCGTGGGATTTTAGTCGGTAAGAGTCCGATATGCCCCGCCAGCTTCCCCCGAGGCTGGCGGAAGCCCATGAGGATTTCCCAATAAAAAAAAAATGCCCCAACTGTCACAATAAATTACGTTTGTAATGGAAATAGTCTTATTATCGATGGTACCGTGAACAACCAAACTTGCAGTTTTACAGTGGATACCGGAGCATCCCGTACAATCGTAAGGCCAGAGCTGCTGAAAAGCACCATATTGTGGGAAAAGCGGGTTCCATCATGCCATCTTCAGACAGCGACCGGCCAGGCAGTTACCGTCCTCGGTGAAACGAACGTGAAACTGAGAATTGGTGACCGCATGTATCTACAGTCAATACTAATTGCCAGTATCACTGATGATTGCGTCTTAGGACTGGACTTCCTAAGGCAAGAGCAGTGTGTAGTGGATATTGCTAAAGGAGTGATGAGGTTTCCTGACCAGGAAGTTTGTCTAAAAGGATCACAACCGTGCACCTTTTATTGCCTAAGGGATACCACACTAGCGCCAAGATCAGAGAATTTAGTGAAATTGAAATTTCCAGCAAACGTTAAGCAAAGTAGATGTCTCGTGCAAAGCTAGCAATCACCCAAAGCTTATAACAGCTGGAACATTATTGATGACCCAAGGAAACACTAGGGTGAGAATTTTTAACCTGAGTAACGAGGAAATCCACCTAAAGAAGAACAGTGTAGTTGGAAGATGCGAAGAAGTAAAGTACCTGAGGCGGATGAATAGCTCTACGAATAAGCTGGTTGTGACAAAAACCAAAGAAAATCACATTTGGAAACTTCTGGAAGCTTTTCAGGAGATTTTATCACCTTCAGAACCACGGCAAGCCAAAGATCAATTGCTGAAATTTACGGACAACTTCGCCACTAGAAGTGACTGCGGAAGGACGGGACTCGTGAAACACCAGATCGACACAGGTGATGCCCGTCCCATAAAACAAAGACCACGACACATACCATGGGCTAGGGAAGCGTAGGTAACTGAAATGATCAGGGATATGGCTGCCAATAAAATAATCGAACCTTCTACTCGTACGAGTCCATGATCATCACCGGTGGCCTTTTTAAAGGAAAAGGACGGCAGTACAAGGTTTTGTGTGGATTATCGAATGTTGAATAATATTACAAAGACGGATAGCTACCCCCTGCCCCGAATCGATGACACGCTGGATATGCTCAGTGGTATGAAGTGGTTTTCGACCATCGATTTGAAAATTGGCTACTGGCAGGTGGAAATAAGCCCGGAGGACAAAGAGAAGACAGCATTTAGCACCGGAATTGGGAACGGATTATGGCAGTTCAATGTTATGCCATTTGGATTATGTAACGCTCCAGCAACATTTGAACGCCTCATGGAAAGAGTGATGATCGGCCTTCTCGGTGACATATGCCTGGTCTACCTCGATGACGTTATGGTCATGGGATGGAGTTTCAAGGAAAGTTTGAGGAATTTGGAGAAAGTGTTTACTCGGATTCGCGAAGCTAACCTTAAATTGAGCCCAAAGAAGTGTGCTTTCTTTCAAAAGAAAGTAAGCTATCCTGGACACATTATCTCAGCGGCGGGAGTGAAAACTGATCCCGAGAAGGTAAGAGCTGTTCAAGAATAGCCCGTACTAAAGAACAAAACAGAAGTTCGCGCATTCCTGGGGCTATGCACGTACTACAGACGGTTTGTCAAGAATTTCTCGGATATCACAAAACCGTTGCATCGATTGACAGAATAAAAACGGAACTTCGTCTGGACCTTGAATTGCGAGCGTGCCTTCGGCAAACTTAAACATCGCCTGAAGATTTATTGGTCATACTGACGCCAGCAACACCGGTATAGGCGGAGTTTTGTCACAAGTTCAGGGAGACCGCAACGTGGTGATAGCGTACTTTAGCAAGGCACTTTCTAAACCGGAAAGGAACTTTGAGATCGAACACCGGAATGGCAAAGGACACAATATTGCTGACGCGTTATCACGAAGACCATGTGCAGAAGACTGCAAGCACTGCCAAAAGAATGAGTCGCGAGAAGAAGTCCGACTCATAAGAACTCATGGTCTCGACGATGAATGGACCGGAACAACAATGAAGAAGGTACAAGAAGAAGACGACGATCTGTGGGGTGTGTAGTACCACGACCAAGGGCTATTGGGCTCAGTGGGACAGTTTTAGACCTGGAAAATGGTGTGTTATATAGAAAATGGGAGTCCAATAATGGTAAAGAAGTGATTGTGCAGGTGGTGGTGCCACAGTGCAAAGTGGCTCCCCCAAACGCTGGTTAAAGTGCGGCAGCGGTTTTATTGGCTACGGTGTCGAGAGGATGTTGTGGATTGGTGCCGTAAATGCACTGCATGTGCTTCAGTAAAAGGTCCGCAAACAAGAAGTAAAGGTAAGCTGAAGTTTTACAACGTTGGCGCACCATGGGAATGCATCGCTATCGACGTTGCTGGGCCATTCCCGGAGACCGATGATGGCAACAAATACATCATAGTTGTACAAGACTACATTACTAAATGGCCGCAAGTTTTCGCAACACCTAACCAAGAGGCTACAACCGTAGCAACGAAACTGGTCCATGAAGTGGTCTGTCGCTATGGCGTTCCTTTGGAGCTACATTCAGACCAAGGACGGAACTTTGAATCGGCTCTATTCCAAGAAATGTGCAAGCTACTCGGTATTCATAAGACCCGAACAAAACCAGCGCATCCACAATCGGATGGCATGGTCGAAAGGTTCAACCAAACTCTGGAAAATCCAAGTGATTTTCCAATTTTGAGGTTGTGGATGATCACCAGAGAGATTGGGATCAATACATCCCGCTGTTTCTGATGTCCTATCGGTCTGCGGTTCATGACAGTATGGGTCACACTCCAGCAAGACTGAATTTCGGCCGGGAAATGAGGGTTCCGGTGGATGCGATAACAGGCACATCCCCAGATAGTCCTAAGACAGTCACGGATTATGTAAGTGCTCTCCAAACCCAGCTGGACGGGGTGCATAAGAGGGTTAGAGAATACGGCTTGAAAACCGGCATTAAAATGAAAACTGGATATGACCGAAACGCAAACACCAACCGTTTTGAAGAGGGGACCTTAGTGTGGCTTCATTATCCGCTCCGAAGAAAAGAAAAGTCTCCCAAACTTCAGGCTCGGTGGGAAGGACCTTATACTGTGGTGACCAGAATTAACGATCTTACCTATAGAATTAAAAAGGGGCACAGGGGAAAACCGAAGGTAATCCATGTGGATAGATTAACGCGGTATCACGGATCTTATGATGCTTAGGATGAGCATAACTAAGAGGGGGGTAATGTTACGACTTCAATACACCCCGATATCTTGTAAACCCCTTAACAGGGAATGTTAATTTTAAAATGCATTACACACACTTAAGTCCCCTAGCCATCTGCATAGAAAGGTCTAGAATCCGCGCTTAAGCGCTGAAACGTCTAGAAGGTTCCTCCCCTTTAATGATCGCCGGCACGCGGTCGCGGTGTACAAGTACCTATTTGTTTACATACAAATAGGTATGTAATAATAATACCGCTTTGTGGGCCACGCCGGCTATTGTTCGATGTTCTTCTGTCGATGTAGTTAGAGGGTTCGCGACCGTTCTAGAACTTTCATACGAGTATAAAAGGAACACAGAGCGCTGGAGCGGACACAGTCTCTTCTCGGAAGCGATAGTGACCAAATCGGAGAACAAGCGATCTAAGTGGAATACACCGGCGACTTTGGCAACGATATAGGGATACTACGAGTGACTCAGCGACTTGGAAGCAGTATTTGGGTACTAACGAGAGTAGTACTAGTGTGTGATTAGTTCGCGTGTGTATTTGCATACGACGTACTGTTTTGTGTGTACTGCGCCAAATAAAGTACTTCGCACGTTATTCGGCATTTAATTACCCCGCAAACGTAACATTATAAAGAAAAGAGATGGACAATGTAGGCGAAGGCTATTATTATTATCCCCGGTTTAAATCCATGAGTTGATTTGAAACCGGGTAGTTCAATACAAATATTGTTACCTAAGATTGTTACATAGGTACTACCCGCGCTTTCTAGTTTCATGCACAATTCCCTGAACACTGCCATCATGCTTTTTCACTGCCACGTGAATATGCTAAATGTAAAGTAGGGGTTACATTGCATAATTTTTCTGTTCCTCACAAAAATGAGTGGCAAATTCGTCACTCGCTCCATGAGGTATGTGCAGGTGCAAAAGGAGCCTTGATGTCCTAGTCACACGTCATCAGTTGATATGGGTGCTACCTACCCCATATTACTATATTCTAGAACATTGAGGTCGGTACCGGTTAGTGCAGTCGGTTACTTGGCACTGACTTCAAATATTTATTTTTTGCTTTTTGAAGTTAGTTTAATTTTTTTTTAAAACGATTTTTGTTTTGCAATTTTATGTGACAAGCGAATTATTTACTTATATTTATATACCTATATTATATTATTTTGCTAAGTTGTTCAGCAAGGTACCTACAGGATTGATATAATAGCCATATTAACGGAATCTGTACATTCGTGCTGTTCGCCGTTAAGGAGTCCCCTGGTGTATCTTCAAAGTCCAAAGTTAATATTCTGATTAGTTATATAACAGGGTACCTAATACCCATAATCTCAATCTACGCATTTGTATTGTTTGTCGTCAAGGAGTTCCCTGGTGTATCTTCCAAATCCAAGGTCCAATACCGATGAAATTAAAATGGGACCACCTTGGAGCTATACTGAACCCAATGCAAAAAGAATCATCAAAGTCGATTCATAATTGGCGGAATGATAGCGTATCATACATACAAAAAAAAAAATCGAATTGTTATGCTCCTCCTTTTTAGAAGTGGGCTAAAGGCTATCTTAATTGAAAAATACGAAGCGCTGATACAAAACGGCGGACATTCGTACAGCCGTATTACAATTTGCCTAAGGCTTAACCCGCCATTAGACAACAAGGCACAGTTTTAAAACGGCAAACCATTTTGTAATACATCGAATTTTACAAATAGGCTGCAACATATTTTGCTAATTTTTTTTATAATATACATGAAAATGAAACAATCTGTACAATATTAACATTTACTTACATAGTTAACTACAATACTATCTAAAAAATAAATTATGATAAAATCTATATACATAAAAATTTCATACTGTTAATTTTTGAAACTATACAATCATTTATTGTTTATTTATAATTACTGAATATTATATTTGTATGCCATTTTTGTGTTGATAAAAATTTTAAACACAAATTCTAGTTGTATGCAATAACAGCTAAAATCTGTTTAATAGTTATCATCATCATCATCATCTCAGCCTATACTTGTCCACTGCTGAACATAGGCCCCAATCGCTTTCCAGCGTAACCGGTCCGATGCCACCTGCATCCAACCTAATAATAGTTATGATTAGGTTTTATTAATAAGTTCATATACACAAAAATAGCATATAATATATAATGCATTGAATCATATTGATGATAAGACACATGATTATGAAATTGGTAAAAAATAGGTTATGCTGACTTTAGGACACCTTTTTGTTCTAATTCTCTTTCAGCGGCCGTACCTTCGTACAAAATTTTATCTTTCAATGCTTCTTGCAATAGTTGTGCATCAAACCTTTGCTTAGACCATTGATATCTACAATACGACCAATATAGGAGTGTACTTATTGAGAATGTGCCGAATCCAACATGTTGTGATAACATCGGCCGAGATGTTTTTATGAATGCAATTAAACCACAACCAATTCCTGTTGCTATGCCATTAAGGAAACTTTCCCTGAAGCATGGGATTTTTGACACATCTCTACCGAATATAACTAAACCCTGAAATAAAATATACACATTATAGGTTAAGTACAACATAGATAACAGAGCTATACTATATCTAAAGAAATTACAACACATGGAAATGATAAGATTTATAACATACTGTGATTACTAAGTAACAAATTTACTACATTTACAAGTACTTATGGTTTTTTGATCAACTGCATAATATTGGGGTTATGGTTTACAACAAGAATAAAAAGAACTAGCTTTTAACCTTCTTTTCTTCTTCATCTTCTTCCAACATACTTTTAACAACTGTATCCATAATGGCGGTTTATTCGTCTACTTGTTTTATTTGTAAGTAAATTAATTTGTGATCCTTTCAATATAAACATAGAAGACCTGTTTTTCATTTGACATATACCTATTTAGTGTTACCAACATCAAACCCCTAGCAACAGATAAAATAACATGCTTAGCATTTGTATTTGGTAGCGCGAGAATGTTAATTCACATTCCCGCTGTTATTAACAGCGTAGGTGAGTTATTACTTCGATCAAGCCGACGCGACGACGAGATCATTTATAATATTTTATCTAATGCCGTCTCTATTAAACAACAATAATTAACTCTATTAGACAATAATAATAAAGTAATCTCGGGGGCTAGTGCTTATAGTGGCCCAATAATTTGTGATAAGCACGATCCAGGCATTTCGATCCATATTACGGGTGAATAGAAATCAAGGTGTAAATAGGGAAAAAACTGTGATTATAGCTTATTGAATGGCAGCACTGTATATTAAAATTTAGTAAAATTATATAGAAACTGTAAACCTAAGATTCAATCGCAGGACGTCCTGATTGCTACTAGTATTATTCACCAGTATACTAACGAGGCAGACACACTAAATAAGAAAATAAGTATATAAACTAAAAAAAACACACAAATGAAAAAAATATCGTTTAAAAACATTAACGTTTTAGATTCTATGCACTTTCGAACTCCATTTTAAATAATTTCGTATTTAGTCAATTTCAATCCTATTTTTGTCCCTATTCACACAGATTACTATTTACCTTTAGATTTTTATTTACCCGTCGTTAGGTAGAAGAATCGAAAGAATAAAATAAAAGTCGTGAGGATAAAATAACAACAACGAAACACGAAAAATCAAGCTTTAGCAACAACAGAGTTAGGTCCCGATGTAATAGGGGCGATCCTATTGCCATTATACAGGGCACTGTTCCAGTCTCCGGATTCGAACTAGGAGTTTTTCTATCGAAACATTACCGACCTAGGTTTCGAAACCAGGACCAGGGATCAGTACGCGTATTGTTTGCCACTAGACCAATAAAGCAATCAGAATTCATATTTTTAGATTAGGCTCTCTGTCTGTTTACCCCGCAAGGGATCTGGCTATATCAGGGCTGTTCAAAGCACGGCCCGCGGCTTGTATTTGTGCCGCCCGCGGCTTGTTTGTGCGGCCCGCGACCTATTTTTATCTACCGCAAATACGAAAAGTTCATGAAACAAAATTAATTTGATAAAACATTATTGTATTTAAAACTTAAGGTATTTATTTCTGCGGCCCTCCAATATATTTAAAAATTGATATTGGCCCGGGATCGTATCTGGTTTGGACAGCCCTGATATATATTAAAGATAAGGCTAAAATTTGCATGATGAAACGTAGACAAGCCGCTGAAGTATGCGTCTCGGAAGTTTACAATGTCACAGAACACGTTTTTCGATACTAAAATAGACTGGTACAAAAGTAATACGGTAGGCATAGGGGGGATCTTGTGATTTACTCAAAGAGTATTGTACCACAAATATTTGAAAAAATATGTGTGCGATTGTGTCTATTTACGTTCTATGGATGTGTTTTGCAAACCACGTTAACGCACTTGCGTGGAACCAGTGGAGCGGGCCAGATTATATACTCTTTGGAGCGGGCTATACACTACTACGCTTTGGCGTTAGGTTGGTAGTGTTGTTTGTCAGTGTAGACAGTTTAAAATAATGTTACCAGAGTCCATATTAAGATGCCCGTTTTTATCGATATTATATTGTGGTATAAAAATCATTGAAAATTATTTTCCTTTTTAATTTCATTTAATTAACTTTTATAGATCGAAAAATACAAATTTACTGTTATTACCCTAAGATCATTACCCTTATAAAAGATTCTGTTAAACTTTGTACTCTCTGCCTATTCTGCAAGGTATCTGGCGTGGTGATATATAGCTTGGCAAAAAAGAGTAAAAATTAACTGAGGGTGCCTTAATCACGCATATGACCACCCCATATACTTCGACTCAAAGCGTTAAGATACTTGATATTTTTAAACTTTTCCTGTACCTTTTAATTGTGTTACTGTGATGCGAAATGCGTTATTTAACCAAACAGAAAAGTCAAGAATACTACTGAATAATACACAAAATAATTAATCGTAGGATATGTTATTTAATTAACAAAAGCAGTCACCACTCCGGTACCCATTTACAAAATCGTCATATAAAGAAGCCTAAAACCATTGATATACATAACTCAATGCCTAAAACATATAACCCATGACGAACTCACGTCATTGTATTATTAAGAATCCTATTTTTAAATCAATATGTAACGTCTATAATTGAGAAGACTAGTCTCGCAGTGGGCCAGTTATGGATTGTTCTACGTACAAATATCACCACGTCAGATGTTTGCAAGGTAGGCAGATAGGAATATGAATAGATTCTTATAGACCTTTATTGCTTTCTTTCCCATACTTCATTTCATATATGTAGGTTGTAATGGTTGTATATGATAATAAGTGTATAGTAATAGGGTAAATAAAATAACAAGTTAAGATGAGATTTCGTTTTTTTTTAAAAAACAAGTAAATCTGAGTCAAAAAAGTACTCATTTAAATATTCTCCTCGGAAACTCTAAAATTGTCTTGGCTTTCTGCAACATTCATTGATATACATAACACGCAACATCATAGTATTTAATCTTCTCAATCTAATGTCTCATTGGTGCGATTATCGTCTTTAATACTGATATCGAATTCATTATAGTATATACCCCCTCTCACAAACTGAGTTCTTAGATTTACGCGAATATTACACATGAAATTAAACTATTTTTTGGATTTTATCGCGGTTTATTTTTGATTTTTAAGTTTCCGACGTTTGGAGTGCTTTTCAGTACTTATGGTCACGGGAGAGACTGAGTCTGAGGCCCTCCCGTGATGATGGGTCACATCACAACCACTAAGGGGTTAATTCATTTTGGATAAATAGGCGAGCCACCAGTGGTCGATAAATTTTGAATTGTAATATAACATGAATATAGCACGAAAATTAGTTTGAAATAAAACTCGATGACACAGATAGAAGCTACTAGCAATTGTCAACCAAAGTAGGTACCCCTATTATTCGTTTTTCATTTCCAACTGTCACCGCGTTTTACTCTTTTTTTGCCAAACTGTAGATAACTCTATTTCTGGAGTCATCTGAAATGGAGTAATGCGTAAATCTTCTTTTTTTTTACGTAGCCCCACACTATGATTTATTCCTGTGTCGTGGGTGCGTTTACAAACACGAAAATTCACAAACACAAATACCCAGACCGAAACAAATAATTGTAGATCACACAAAGATTTGTCCCGTGCGGGAATCGAACCCGCGACTATTAGACACAGTGGGCGGAGCAGCTCAAGCTCTTAACCACTGCGCTACATCGTCGGTAATTATGATGTATTTCCCTTTTATGCGAGGTATATGCTTTTGTGTTCATTGGCAGCCAGCATTGCCAATTTGTGGGGAATTCCCCAAATTGCGGGGAATTTCAAGTCGATTGGGGATTTAGTGGGGATTGGCATTATTTGGGGAAAATGCAGGGATTTTGACATACTGGGCTAAAAATTTAAAATAATTCAATTTACATAATATGTTTAATCTCTTACTATGTTATGTCCTGGCAATTTACTAGCTGCGATCCAAGTGCCACTTCCTGGGCAAAAGATTAGGTTTTGTCATTGAGATTGATGGATGAAGTTTAGTTAACTGAGAATCTTCTTTTATGCTATTTGGCTAATGGCTAAGTGATTTCAGAAAATATATTTTAGTCAAACAAGGACCTATACAGAGTATTTGGCACATGGCTCTTCTAAAGCTTTCCTCAAGCAAGTATTAGGTGGAGCCCCTCGAGTTGTTTATATTTTTCCATTGAATACAATAACGTTTTTCAATTATTTTCCTTCCTGTTTTGGCCATATATAATTTATTCTATCTCTATCTATCTATACCATCACGCCAGATCCCTTGCAGGGTAGGCAGAGAGTACAGAGTTCCAACAGGTTCTTTCCTTACATACCTCTAGGGCTTCCTCCACTCTCATAGTCCGTCTCATACATGCTCACCGGTTACGGAGACTCCTGACTTGTCCTTCAGATAAGACTCGGCCGATTTGGTCGTGGTAAGATAGTCTAGGTCTTCCCCGGTTCCGGTTCCGGTTCCCTACGTCCTTCCACTTTCGCATATAATTTATTAATGTGCTACAATGACTTATTTGTTTAAATGAACGAGTCTGTTATTTATAAACCTTATAATTGCAAAAATAATAAGCGCTGAAGTAAATTTGCCATTCGATATCGCTTAATTTACAATAAAGACGCCTGAAAAAATACCCTGAAACAAACCAATTTCGTGGGGAATTTGAGGGGAATCGGAATATTTTTCTCCCCAATTTGGAGAATTTGACCTAGATTTTTGGGGAATTCGAAAAATTGGCATTGGCAACCCTGTTGGCAGCATCAAATTTAATCGTACCAACCTACACTACCACGGGTTAGCGATGGGCGATTGTTACGAAAAAAACTATCGAATGAATCGACAATTGTAGTTACACACATTCGATTGTCAATTCATTCGGCCTCACAAAAATACATTCGTTATTCGTAGTCCGCCCATTGCCACTTCAGCTTGCTTATCTTAAGGGCTATGTCGGTGACCTTGGTTCTTCTACGAATCTTCTCATTCCTGATTCGATCGTGTAGAGAAACGCCGAGCATAGCTCTCTCCATAGCTCGCTGAGCAACTCTGAGCTTTTTATGAGACCACGTCTCTGATCCATATATCATCACTGGTAACACACATTATGAATTATACCTATTTACTAATAGTAGTATACATATTTACTAAAAGTTAATAAGTACAATTCATAAAAATACTTAAAAAATTATTTTCTATATAATAATTTATGTGTATAAGTAATTATATTTATGTACATCAATTATTTTATAAAAAATTAAAAAACAAGTCCCGATTCAAATCTATCGAACGGTGCCAATATAATCGATGGCGCGTTCGATTCGTGCGTCGATTGCATACTCGTTACTAAATTTACGCGCGCGCGGTAAACGCTAAGCAACAATCTAACAATCGACCAACAATCGAAGAATTATGATTGTCATTCGATTGCATTCGAATCAAAGGAACAATCGAATGATTCGATTGTTTTTAGTAATAATCGCCCATCGTTACCACGGGTAGTGGTACGTGAAAAGGATTATACCATACATTATAGTTGGTTTCTTTGTAAATACTATAAAGGGATTTATAGGGGTATCATTATTGCCCTAAGCTTACCTTCAGCCCATTCGCTCCTAGGAGATCTGAAAAGTTAACCTTGAGTTTTGGCGGGAAGTCGAAGAGTGATGTTGTCAATTTGTTTTAATTTCCAAAACTTGTGTTATTACGAATAATAATGTGTAATGTTGGTGGAATATTAACCATTATGTGTTCTTATATGTGCATGAGTGAAGGTAATTGTAACAAAGTGATAAAACGTGCCTTTTTGACTTCCCTCAAAACGACCGTTGCAATTGGTATGTAAAATATCCACCGCTTTACTATCCAGGGTGGGGTACTTCATTAATTACATTATCATCGTTGTCATCAAATTCATCGGGGAGTCGAATTATTTAAACAAACACGATTATATATCTCACTGGACCCTGGCAAAATACACTTATAATTAGTGTGAAGCCATAACTTGAAGAAGAAGAAGTTAACCTTGAATTTTGATTTGGGGTTGGCAACTCTAAATGAATGTCAGGTAAATGTCAGTCATGTTACAGTTTCAATTTTAGTTACTTAAAAACATTTTTAGCATTAAATTATAACTGTTTCACTTACTCGCAAGTGACCGGTAATATTATCTTTCCTGTAGTCAACTCACTTTCGCAACATTTTATCTCGATTCAGGCTCAGCAAAAGCGCTGTTTGCGAGTTGCCCTTCCGTTCCGAGTTTCCGTAATTTCAGCTAGCCAGTCAGGCTTTTTTCAATATTCGAGAAATCTGATGTAATTGATAAATTTCTGTGCAATTTCCTGCGTAAACTATAGCTAAGCGATAGGTTTATCTTTTCTATTAAGGCTCTCCACAGTAATTAAAAGTAAATCAGTGCAGAAAACGCGAGTGTTAAGATTTAGAAAGCTTATCGCCAGCTTTGTGTTTACAGTAATTGAACATATTTACAGAAACGATTTAGAGTGTAGACTGTATATGCGAAATCAGAATTTATTTAATGCGCGTATAAGGATATCCCATTCACCTAAATTTTCTGATAGGTAAGTACTTGCCAATAAATATATATCAGTAGTAAGTTATCATATCTAACGAGATATCGGCTTCTCTTAGAGTATCAATTACAGGTCATGCTTTGCTGGTTATTGCAATAGTAATTATTTCTTACTATTCATAATGTATTTTAATTCCTATTAGAATCTACTATGATTTATTTTTGAGTCGTAAGTTTTTGAATTAGATGCATTTTATATACTTACATTATCTATTAAAACCTAAACATTTATGATTAAGTTACACTAATACTACAGGTAAGTACCTAATTATAGTTAACATTCTTTTTGTTAACCCGAATTCATCTCTGAGTACAGAATATGTTTAAAATTCATTTTAAACATGTTTTTATTTTTTATCTATATCATCACGCCAGATCCCTTGCAGGGTAGGCAGAGAGTACAGAGTTCTAACAGGTTTTTTCCTTACATACTTTCTGGCTTTCTCCACTCTCATGTTTTCAAAAGTTAAGTTTTTTTTAATATGTATACATCGTTCATTCTGATTCAAGATAGGATCTGCACATGTGGGTTAAACATATGATAGTTTAAAGTACAGAGGTCCCTTCCTTTAGTTCTCTTATTCATGTTAATGTTAATAGAAGTGGATAGATGCCAACAATAGGTCAATATATGTAAAAAAGTTGGCATGAATTCAAGTTTTTTGTGATCCTATTTAAATAGACATAATACTCATTAGGCTATGACAGATTATAAAAATAAATCATCTTGTGGCATATTTTTTTCAACCAGAATTTGGTACATTGTGAAGTTACTTTATATGACTCAAATAACTCTTTCTCAAATGTAATTGACTGTGCCCAAGGAGCTTCATAATCTAACTTGAAAAATTACAAAAACCCGTGAATATACATAAAATTCTTTTTTCTCACTTCAAAAATAAAAAAAATGTCTCCTGATTGAATGAGCCCTGATTTTTACATACAAAGTTTTCAGCCAACAATGATATATAACTTATTATTGTGTGACGCTAAAATACCTTTGTCCATTTTAACATTGTTGGAATTTCCAGCATTATAGGTACAATTTTCTAACAATATGGAGGATAATCTACTTTTGGTACTACGTAAATATTAGAATGGTTAAGTCTGTAAAATAGATTAGTACCTGCCTGGGTACTACGGTGAGGTTGAACTATGTTTGGCTTGGGCTAGTTGTTCATAGACCTTTCCGCTCACTGGATTGAGTAGTCACAGATGTAATCCCACCCGGGACAAATATTTGCGTGACCTATAAATTATTTGTTTCCATCTGGTTGTTGGTGTGTGGTAATCTCATGTTTGTAAACACACTCACAGAAAAATACCTTGTGTGGGGGTCACTAAATGGTACTATATGCATTTCAATTGTATAGGTGTAAAAAAATAGCACAATGCTTAAAAAATTAAACTTAACATCTATAAAAAGATATAAGAGGCGCTCGTAGCGTTGTGCGACCGCGGTGTTCTTACCGATTATCAAGGTTAAGCAGCGTTCGACTCGGTTGGCCCGAGATGGGTGACCGTTTGTGGCATTTTCATATTCGAGCGTCTCCGTGCTTCGGAAGGCACGTTAAGCGTTGGTCCCGGCTACCACTTAATTTGGTAGTCGTTAAGCCAAGTTGAAAGCCTTAAAGGCGGCTTGATAAGTTCCAACAGCAGGTGACCACAAACCTGCCTCCACCAATCCGCACTGGGTCCGCGTGGTGGAGTATGACCTAATCTCTCTCACCTCGATTAGTGAGAGAAGGCCTTTGTCCAGCAGTGGGCAATACAGGCTGATATTATATAAAAATGTTTTGTGCTTGAAGACATCTAAATAATTAATCACAACATTATAAAAAAAGTTTGGATGTAGCATAATCCCTGCTTATCTAGTCATAGTTATCTGTGACTAGGTACCTAGTTTGATGTACAAAAAAATGACAGCAGCAAAAGTTCACAATGTTATATTGTTCTTATTAAGTCTGTTATCTTTATTTTCCTTAGCTTGCATTTACATAAATCATATTAATTTTTGAGGCACTAATTTTGTGTAAAGGTTTCAAGTACTTATTTAAATCAATTTGCAGTAACAAACAGCTAATTATTTATTTTAGTCAAGTATTCCAATTTTACCCTCAAGGTATCTGGCGTGATGATATAGAATATAGGAACCGGGCAAAGATAGATTACAATTTTAAATGGCTGGCAAGTCACCTTGCGGTGTTGGCTTATTACAGCATTCAGAAATTCCAATCATACAAAAATCCTAAGGAGTGCCTGCGGCTCCGCTCACTCAAAACTAATGCATTGAGAAACATTATATAATTCGCCTTTCAATTCTATACCTTCAGAGAAAGCTGATACAACTCCAAAATAATAGTTTTGAGAAAATCGACTTTAAAGTTTAAAAAAAACTTTGTCTTTTTTTACTGAACTGATTTGAATGTTGATTACGGTTGTTGATAGACTCATAGATTATTTTACTACAGACTTAATTTATTTAGTTTCGTTAATATTAATCAAAATGTTCGATTTTATTGTTTCACACAATAATATTTTTTTATTTCCTTGTTTAAATTCATGTAAGTTTACTTAAATCATTTTACACTTTATTTTGGTTTAGTGTGGTTTGGTGTGGGGTAAGTATTTTGTATAAAAAACGCTGTTTAAAAATGTGTTCATTTGTTGAGTAACATTAGTATACTGATGTAAAATGTGTTGATTCGAGTTAGAACAGCAATAAAACAATCAGGTCAGTTCACTTTTTAAATATAAAAAATGCTCAGTTATGTCATTATACACAAAAGAAAAATTTAATCATTTTAAGCCTTACGAACATGGGGGTGAGATGGAAAAATAGCGGATTATTTTTTCCGATGTATAATGTGTTAAAATAGGAAAAGTGCTATAACTTAAGTTGTATCACCTTTCATTGAAGGTAGAGCGAGGTTGCGATCAAATACTGCATAAACATACCTATTTTCAGTAACAGCTCGCATACTACAAAGAGGTCACGCTGTATCCCTTAGTCTATCCAACTGATTTCATTCAGTCATGAATAAATAAATAGCAGAAGTTGTAATAAAAAAATTCTTTGGCCTGAATCGGTATAGATCTGTATTATTTAATTCTACAATTTGGTAACTTTTTTATGGGCCGCCATACACGCCTTTACGCGCTTAAGCCGTGATCTCATATCACGACCCCGACTCCGACCTGACGCGATTGAGACGCCACTTCAAGGGCGTCAGGTCGGAGTCAGAGTTGGATCCAACTTCACCCGACCCCGACTCCGACTGAGGACGTTTAGTAATGCAGTCATCGTTATGATAAACATCAATATAATATATCGTGTATAATGTATCGATATAATATGATACTGATATCGTGTAAAAAATGATGTGAAAATAAAAGTGATTGAAGATGTGTCGAAACATTAAACTTGTATTAAGCTTTCTTTATTTATATGTCTCTTTGTCTTTCCGGTCCGGATAAAATAAAGTAATAGGTAGACTGAAAATTTATCTTTGATCAGTCGGCGCGTGCGCTTCTTCACAGAGGGGCGTGTAGCATGCGGCGACATGGAATTCAGCACTAGGGATGAAAACGATCTATCGATGTTTTAATAGACAAGACATCGACCTTTTAAATTGCAAATTATTTATGTATCGATTTCGCTTCGAGGTTAGTACAATGCAGGAAACGGATATCGAGTGTTGCCATACATACATCTAAGGAACTTTATTATTGCATTGGCACCGAATCAATATTCGTATTTTAAATTTCAGCTCATACAGATGCCCGCAAGTGTTTGTAAAATGGATCACAAATTTTGAACCAACATGAAAAACAGAGATACGAAAAAAAAAGTGTAATAAAAACTTGTAAAACATCGATATTTTCAAAGCGATGTTATTTAAAAAAAAAAATTAAATCATTCATCGACATTTAACATAACGATGACCGCATCACTAAATGTCCTAAGCTGGATCCGACGCATGACTAGATTCCAAACTCTCCCTACTGCGACTCTAACATGACGCCCTTGAAATAGCGCCTCAAGGACGTCAGGTTGGAGTCGGCGTCGTGATATGTGATCACGGTTTTATCTCCAATGACACACTCGAGTCACATTACTACACTAATGTAAATATTGCTAATTAACGGATTCGAAGGTTAGAATACATCTAATACTTCAATGAAATGGACGGACGATTTAGCGCAGTGGTTAAGAGCTTAAGCCGCTCCGCCCACTGTGTCTAATAGTCGCGGGTTCGATTCCCGCATGGGACAAATCTTTGTGCGATACACAATTATTTGTTTAGGTCTGGGTATTTGTGTATGTGAATTTTCATGTTTGTAAACGCACCCACGATACAGGAATTAATCCTAGTGTGGGGCTAAGTGTTTATAAAAAAAAAAAACTTCTATAAACCTTCGCAAAATTATTTATTATATAACCTACCTACTCGTTGTTCCTTGAAAAAAGCTGTCACTGTTACTTATGTAAAGAATGTCGTAGGCGTTAACATTCATTAAAAGAATATCTATGAAGCTGGAAACCGCAAACGCGCGTTAGTTTAACGCCGTTCAATTCGACTTTCTATTTTGTTCGTCTTTAAATTAAGGATAAAAGTATCTTAGGTAAGTTTATAATCAAGTAAAAAGCTTCGGTATGAAAATATTTTTAGGCAAAAACTTGATCATAAAATCGTCAACATGGTGCTTGAAAGGATAGCGGGAAGACATGACTGCCCCTATATCTTTGTCCGGTCGAGCTGTAAAGGCCCCGCGGCCAAGAGCGTAGATCATTCACACACACACGCCCCTATGTTACACACTTGTGCGTTACATGTTCGCCTACAGGCGTAAATGTTAAACTGTATCTACACTAGCATAAGAAAATTGTCATTACCTAAATAATAAAGTAATAAATTCCTTATTTACGGACAACATTAATCCAAAGTATTAGTATATAGACGACTTATGCCTAGTGTTAGTAAACGTAGAAAACCAAAACCGCGAATAGTATATAACATAGGTATGCAGGACAATCAAATAAAGATAACGATCCTAATTGATCGTCCTCCACACCATCTGCTTACGAATACGAGAGGACACTCCGCCTCCATCCCCAGAATGCTGTTAAATGCCTTCAATAAATGAATTATTATTGTTATTAAAATTCTAAATTAAATGTACTTACAAAATTAAATATAACGCATTGAAAGAAGCATGGAAAAACTTGCATAAAATATAGTTTAGTGATATTTTTATGTAAAACGCATCACTTGTGATTTCATAGGCATAAAGAGAAACAGCGCTACCCAGTTCTACTAACAACCAGTGTCACGGAACCAGATGGCGGTGTCACGGAACTGCTCTATGCAGGAAATGGCGGCTGTGACATAATGTAAATCCGGTATAACATGTCAGGATTTATACAATTTATCATTAAGAACAACTTGCCTGCAGACGCTTTCCGCCGACGGCCATTGACCGCATTTGCTGAATTGTGACGTCACTCATTAATAATCTTTACAAATCATATAATTAATCAAAGGGAGCAGTTTTTCTCATAACGTGACGAACATAAGGACTTTCAGTTCAAAGTAAAGCCTATAATGAGTAGTCCATCAACGTCTAGTTACGCTTCGAAAGCTTATGATTATGTTATATTAGGTAAAATATGGGAGTTATATGTATTCACGACGATCATTTGTACAGTTTCACGTGTTATTTAAATAAATAGGATGTTATCAATTAAAGCTTTAGCTTCCTCTCCGCCGTCATCGTATTTTAACGTGACACCGAGTCGACATGTTTGAAACTGACGTTATCCAAAATGATGGAAAACGATAGAATTAATAATAGGTAGGTATATATTTATCTACATTTAACCTGCGAGTTGAGAGTGAAGGAAGTCAGAGAGGTTTGTAAGGAAAGAACCTGTTGGAACTCTGTACTCAGTACATCTGGCGTGGTGATATAG
This sequence comes from Phalera bucephala, assembly GCA_905147815.2. Taxonomy (NCBI): domain Eukaryota; kingdom Metazoa; phylum Arthropoda; class Insecta; order Lepidoptera; family Notodontidae; genus Phalera; species Phalera bucephala. Next base: position 17,395,010 of record LR990613.1, read on the forward strand.
ATATATATATCAGGATTGAACGAGGATAAAATCTATCTATATTTTATCCTCGTTTAATCCTGGAAAACCTATATATAATAAAGGTAATCGCCTTGATAATACCGATACCACAGTTATAAAATTACCATTTTTCATCATATTTATCGTATTCTCAAAATACGTATTTTTCATTTGTATTATTTGCATTGAATGTATTGATCCTATGTTACTGTACCTATTGATATAATACTTATGGTGAACTTATAATCAAAACGCAATATACCAATTTACTTTTATTTTCGACTTTATCAACCATATTCCATTTCATTCATCACAATAAAATTGTATTTTACAATTGGCAAAAACTTCTAAATTCTTTATTACAATCTTTAATCGTTGTAATGTTCTTCCACACTGCATCTCTACATATCATGCAAAAATATAATCTTGTTAAAAAATGTAAAATTGAACACCTGAAAAGAGTCAAGTAATATACCCAGCATATAGGCGCTTTCAGTCCACTTAAACCGGGGCACCTGGGTCTATTTACGTATAAAGGAGCTCTTCTGTGTAATTATAATATAGGCTAGAGTTTATTAATTCGGACACAAGGTTTATAGTTGCGCTGCGTGATATGGCACGTTGTCGGTTTGGTATGTCGAAATAAAATAATGGAATTTAAAACGCAAAGCTTTGATTTAAAATAAAAATATGAGGTTGTAATCAAAAAGATGTATCGTCTCTGTATTCGTGTATCTACCTATCTCATATCTATATCAACTCGCCAGAACTCTTGCGGGGTTGGCAGAGAGTACAGAGTTCCAACAGGTTCTATACTTACATACCTCTCTGGCTTCCTCCACTCTCATACACTCTCGCCGGTATTCATTTATGATATAGATTATTAAGTAACCTGTCTGCTGATTGGTATTATTGATTTGAACTACATATTGTTACCGTGAGGGCTTTTAAGACTATATACTCCTTAAAACAATTACTTGCTATAATACATGTGACCGTGAAAATATAGACTAAAACAAGAAAGTTGGTTAACTATGTTAAAATTATTTTCGGACGATGTGGTTAGTTAAGTGTTGCTGACGTAACGTCTATTAGTATTATACATTAAGAGCTGTAGTAATTGATCGTAAAGATCTCTGTAATAAAAATATTTAACAGCTCTCTAATTTAGCTGTGGGTGACGATTGGCGGCGTCCAGGAAACCATCAAACGCCCACTGTAAATAGATTTTACAATCAACCTATTGACACGAATACAGCATCGTCTTCATTTCATACAAATTGACGTTTGCCTGCATTCGAATCGGAAGTTAGATGCGCGACGGAGAAGTACATTCGGTTTTGTATTTTCTAACAAAAATGTCAAAACTAATTATCATTATCACAAGCATTTAAAATTTGACATCGTCATTTCCACAGATATATATTTGTTTATTTGTAATCAGTTCCATCTTCAAGTTTAGAATAGGCGTGACGCCACGCATTGTCATAAAAAAAGCGAAGCGAGAGAACAACTCATTGACAGGAACTCACAGGTCGGTGTTAGCAGCCAAGATCTCTTCTAAATAAATATTTTTAGCAACCCTTTTTGCCCCTAGCAATTTTATCCTCACACAGGTTTCAGTCAAGAGATCTGTGATATTGTGTTTCGTTTGCGAAAGTTGTGCATTTTTCCAGACAGATATGTTGTTTCCCTAATTATTGACTGCAAGATAACAAACAAGTATAAATTTCCTAGCGTTGGGTAAACCGCGCTGGCTTGTGTCAAACCAGAATCACCTCTGATTGTACACCATACTAGCTTCCTATCCTTACTTTAAAATACTAGCTTTATGGAAATCACGCATTACCATATGTTAATGATAGTAATTTAAGCTACTGTGAATTATGGATAATCGTAAGCCTAGAGGCGAGACTTGAATTATGACAAAAGACGAGTAATGTCCTCCCACTAGGCATAGGCACTTACATAATAAGTCTTTCTGTGTCTAACCTTGCAAAACACGGCGAAATTACTTACGCGATAAATGTAAAGGAAGCATCAAGGTTTGGCTCCTTGTAAAAACGTAAGAGGTTGTGCAACTAGACTACCTACTTCCACACACGAATGGATATGCGGTTAGTCATTGTCTGCCTACATAAAAGTGAAGGGATTCAGGCAGTTATATTCTGCAACAGTTATAGTGTAGGTGACATAAATCAGTAACGAAGTATGTTCCTGTGTATAAAATTTTATTCTGTTTTGCATATGAATAAATCGCCATTTTCCTGTATAGATAGAATTGAGCATAACTTTCCGAGTGCTATTATTTTTAATTAAGGAAATTTTAATTATGATGTCTTATAACAAGATTTTAATCAATTGACGTGTTTGCTTCTTGACTTATCAGTTTATTTAGTCACAAGATACATTTATCATTATGTGTATGTATATAATTAAAATAATATATGTTTGTAATTAAACAATTCGCAGAATTCGAAACGAGTGTGTTTAATAATAGTTTACCGGCTTGTAGCTCATCATCAGATCATAAATACTTCGTAGCTATTTTGAAATAATACATGTATAAATGAATTTATTATCCTTCATCATTCGATGCATGTAGTTAGTTATCTATATCAAATAGTAATTCTACTAGTTTACAATAATTAACGTTAAACATATTCTTTGAATATCTAGTCCAAGGTAAATGATGTACCATAAGGTTTTGTAGTCGCAGTTGCAAATTAACTGAGCATCTAACGTAACGCAACTGTGCAAGATGTGTGCACACAAAACCTACGCCAGCAGCCCACCCAAACCAACCTATTGTTTTAAGCTGTAGATGTTAAATAATTTCGGCACTGAATACACTCTCCTAAATCAACACCCATTTTATTTAGAATCTCTTTGTTATGTTTGTAATTTATTTTAGACGTTGTAATGAATGGGATTGTAGAGTAGATCGCTCGAGTACGGTTCGTCTCGATATGCGACCTTCAGCAATTTCTGTAGTGTTGAAACTTTCAGCCAGTAGGTAGTTAGTCAGTAGTGTTGATCGCTGTGAATCAGACTGTGCTGTTGGTTCACGTGTCCGTTCGACTGAAATAGTTAGTGCAGTGGGGTAATAAGTACCGTGAAGATGTTACGTCTTCGAACTTGGCATCTGAATATATATTAATTTTAGGTTTCCGAGACCTAAATATTGTAGCGCCGCGGTACGCTGATAATGTCGGGAGGTGGAAAATAACAAGTTTGGAATGCGTGCTTTTGGTTCTCATCCTATAAGTTTTGTTTTAAACAAGTGCCCTTATGTGCAACGAGTTTATTTGCATCGAGTTCATTCGAGTGTTTTATGAGTGTCGGTGCGACTATCTACAGCATCCTCGTTGCTTGACTTGGATTTGAATTTGGTGTAAGTACATTTATTCAAAAGCAGTCGCTTCCAGTAATTTACAATAATAAATCTTTTGTCTCCAAAATTAGTTTATTGCCTAATATTTTAACAATTTGTAATTATTATAGTCTTCTGTCGATACTAATTATTTAACATGAAATTTCTTACATAATGAGATCAGATACTGAACAATCTTGGTACTCACGTACGCACGTGATAAATATGTAATTAAATAAAATTATATCCTGCCTACATAAAACAAACAATAATATATATAACAAACAATAATAATTCCAATTAAAATATACATACATATCGCCTAAATATTATATTTAATACTCCTAATAAGAATTTTGTTTGCATCTTATGGATTTTGCGAATAACTGTAACGTACATGCTCCTACATAAGTTGACAGTCTGTCATTATTTATCTATCAACATGCCCTTTCATCAACTTTACAGGCTTATAGAATAAACTAGTGCTAAAAAAATGTATACACAATAAAATCCAATTTGAATAGAAACTTAACCGAAGAATACAATGTTAAGGCAACATTAAACTATGCCACAGTATTCACATGAAATAAAAGTGGGTTAATTACTAAGCGGCTTAGACGGTTTCTAGAGATCAAACAACTAGACTCCTGCAATGTAGTGTATTGTTGAGTATTTTAAATACCACCGAAGCAACAGCCCGTAGCGTCCGTAAACAAAAAAAAAGCTATAAATTCTGCTTACACTTCGCACGTCATTCTCTATATTTGTCTCTGACTATCTCAGCAACGATATCTCTAGGGATCATAGTAGCACTTGCCGTCTTTGAGAGAGCTGCCTTCGCGCTCCTCCCCGGGCGTCTACTGAAGTACACATACACATTGTACACCAATTGCCGCGTGTCTGCCGGTAGCTCCACTCGGGAGTCGTCCATGGTCTCACCCATTCTTCCGCTATAAAGTCTTCTCCAACTGAACATTGTCCATGCGGTCATTGCCTCGTCTCCGTATTGCGCCGTTTTGACGATTGACTTTCAAAACTTTTATAAAGATAATAGTTCTTTCCAAACACAAGAATCCACTCGACGTATAACAATATACTTGAAATATGATTTTCTTTTTCAAATTCTATCTAATTCGATTTAATTTTAAATATTTGTATAGATACAATCGTTGTCACTACAAAAATATCCGTTCAATCGGATAGGCACCCGACTACTGGTGTTTCAATAGTTCCAGAAGACCGCGTTCGTAATCAAGTCACATGTTCGTGACATCCGTTGTGTTAAAAACGTGATCACAATGCTGTAGCAATGAAAGATACTATGCAAGTAGACCAAGATGTTCCAACTTTGTATGCACGCTAGCTTTTCTATTGACAACCTTAGCCAGAGATAGCATAACGTCCGTTATAATATAATAAAAAAATATATTGCACATAACATTAAATATGTTCATCGCTGTTTGAAGTACCGTTGGTTTATGTGGGTTCTAGTAGTGCAAATTCAAAATTGGCACTACTAGAACTGTGTCTTTTCAATATGATTTAGATTTTTCTCTTTCAAGTTCTTAAGACGAAAAGCGAAATGTGATCCTGATAATCTTCTGATTTGTCTGTATTTCAAAAAATATATTTTTCTATCACGTTGAATAAACAACACTACATTTTTACTGTTTCTTGCAGGACTTGCAGGTAGGTATTTTTATTTTATTGTTATTTATAATGAAGTAGTACACATACTAAGTAAGTGAACATTTTGTTGTTGTTCAAATAAATAAATGCATGTCTATCTATATCATTACGCCAGCTTCCTTGAGGAGTAGGCAGAGAGTACAGAATTTCCTTTCCGGGTGCCTCCATTTTTATAGTACGTCTCATAAATGCTTGGCAGTTACGAAGACTCTTGGTTGCACTTCTGATAAGACGCTGTCTATTTGGTCATAGTAAGGTCTTCCCCGGTACCTACACCCTTCCACTTTCGGATTGTAAGTAAATTTAAACATCTTAAAGCGTGTGTATAGAAGTACTAAATAGCTACTTTAGATTGAAATGGTCCAAAAGTTATTGCTATGTTTTAAGTAAAGCCTTTTGACTAGTTCTAAAGCGTTTCGAGTTGGAATCAAAAAATGTAAAGCAATATATATATATTTTTTAATCGAGAAAATTTCTTTTGTTCATGTATTCCTTTTACATTCTAAAATATATTATCAATCATATTTCTAATTTTTTTCGCGGGGCTACCCTTAATGAGTAGGTAACTTAGAAATATGTGATCTGACGATTCATAAATACTGCCTATACTAGTTTACATGAATTTAACATATTCTTATTGCTTTTACGTTGGGTTAAAGTAACGGTAGCAGAGATGGTTTATGCGCGAAATTAAATTTAGGTAACCGTCCACTGCAACTACACCTAATTTCTGTCCAAATCGTAAACGGTGACTGAAAGGAGTAAAATAGTAATTTTCAAATAAGAAGTCTTTTTTAAAAACAAGCTTTTATAACATAAACACAACCAAATATCGTTCTTAGTTGAGGTGTCCCTATATATAGGAGCCACTCGTCAAGACGAATCCAATGAGCCAAAACATGAAGGGGTTATATTGAGTAGTCTGGTCGTTTTGGCTTCATCGTCAGACGCTGAACACCATTTTATTGCATTGTCATCGAGCTTATATTCGTATGCCAAATTTCAGCTCAATCGGATACCCGCAAGTGCTTGTAAAATGGATCACAAGATTTGAACCGAAAAGACAAACAGACATACGAACATTGCAAGTTAAATAAAAACTTGTGAAAAGAAAGCTTTATAAACGAGGTATTCAATATAAAAAAAAGAACTAAATAAAGTAAAAGCTTGTCACGAAGTTAGAACAGATACTTGTTTCATCATTAAGCGCGCCTACACTGACAGCACCAAAGTCAAATGTAGGTGTTCAATGCGCACTTAAAACTACCCCTACGGAAAAATACTAATCAGCATACAACATTTTACAACGGCACCATTAACCAGTTAGGAGTTCCGTCGTGTAGAGACGATAGGGAATATGCGTGTAATTCAAATAAGGGTCAAATATTTTTTTTACAAACTTTATCGCATTAGAATAATGTCTATACCAATATTTTTTTAATAACTTTACTTTTTATTAAAAAAATAATTATCGAAAGTACAAAAAATGAGTGGGAAATTCAAAGGAACGCCACGCTATTGGTCAGATCGAATATGACGTCAAAGTCTAAAATACAAATGTCAACAAGTGCATATTAGTTTTATTGTTATTTTTTGTTGTGGATTTACACAAAGATAAAATTTTAGTTTAAATTATTTAAGTTAAAGTGATCTTCACAGCAATATAAACAAGTTGATAGAGATACCATGTATCTTTTTCTGATTTTACACCACTTTCTCCTTATGTCCGCACCTATCGGGTGCATTTCTTATTGTATTTTTACACCTAGGCACAAGACAGTGTTGTATAATAGTCGCAAAATACAAAATAAAAATAAATTACAGAATAACATACTTCTACAGCTGTTCACTAATTGATTGTTATTATAGACCTTGACGTCACGCCAAGCGCGCCAAAATGGCGGGCGTTTAAAGTGCTCTTATCTGTTTGCTATTTTCAACATTTTTTTTGCCCTTTACATTTTGTTTTTGACGCTTAATTTTTCTTGCAATTATATATTGATGTAATCTATCGTATACAAAATATAAAAAAAATACGCGCATATTCCCTATTCTGGGAACCGGAACTGATCATAACAACCAAATAAATTCATTGTCTATTTGTCACGTTGACAGAATGTGTATAATAAACATCGAGGTATATCAAAGATAATATTTGATAGGTCAAAAACAAAGAACATTGATTAGCTCCCGGCTTTTGGTTGTACCTTAAACATACTAGGTGAAGTTACATAAAAGCTTGTAACAATAATTTGGCATCGGTGACATCCTCTCGGCCGATTGTTTAGTTGGGATCCCAAATGGGAGAATTTTTGTGAGTTAAAGATTATTATTTTGATCTGGTTATATGTGCATGTAGAATTGTAGAATTGTTTGTAAATACACCAGCGCTACAGGAATAATTTCTAGTGTGGGACAATATTTATAATGCAGGACCAGTCGGTCACGGCAATAACATCAACTTTTCTATTACGTTTGGGAATATTAAAGTCTTCCAAAGTGCTCCTTCTGTGATATTAGTCGTTATGATTTTATGTTTGCTTGCATAAATTGTATGGATACATATTTATGTATCCATACAATTTATGCGCATCGCATAATTCGCATTAATTATAATGCGTTTATTATTAAATATTTCTTGAGAATACGAATAAACGTTTCTGTGTGCTAAATCGACATGTATTTTTATCAGTAAGCATACCTCTACAAGTTTTGAATTAGATTTTAGTTTTTAATCCGGGAATTATATAGTATCCCAACGTTACAACCGCGCCGTTCTGGCTGGCCTTCTAAGAACAAAGGTTATTTATATATTAATATATTCGGCCTTGTATATCTCTACTATTATATACACTGTCTTGTGAAGTTTTCTAATCGATAAAGTTGCTGAGGCGAGGTTTCTTACACAAGTCATTGTTTTAACAATGAATTTCCGCAAGGTAGCACGTAACGTGATTCACTCAATTTTCAACTCAACTAGTTAGCACAAATCTATTCCTAGTTTAGATTAAACTTAGCTCTAATTATGTTCTCTTATTCCTGGTAGTTGTTTTAGTTTAGTTAGTAGATTTTTAGTAATACGAACGAATTAGCGCAGTGGATATGAGCTTAAGACGCTCCGCCCACTGTGTCTAATAGTCGCGGGTTCGATTTCCGCACGGGACAAATCTTTGTGTGATCCACAATTATTTGTTTCGGTCTGGGTATTTTTGTATGTGTATTTTCATGTTTGTAAACGCACCCACGACACAGGAATAGATCCTAGTGTAGGGTTATGTTTTTTTAAATAAAAAGACTATGGCAGTATCATGTAAAACCTAAGTAAAAGTTGAAATGTAGCTTCGGTTAAAATATAATTCTCGGTGGCTTTTCAAGTCGATACTAGATCCAATCTTGTTAGCCTTGAAGATATAAAAATCAACGTTTTTTACGTTATTTTACAAAAAAAACGTACAACACGTTCCTGCCTACTTGTTCTTTTATGCTTATAACCGAACATACTTATCGTAAATAATAGTCCGACAAGGATCTTATGGCCCGTGGATGTCATTGCCGCGGGGGGGGGGGGGGGCGTTGGTTTGAAATTAGTGTTACCATTCAGTAATATTTTTCTACTTACAAGGAGTTTTATCAACAGGTACGTACAGTTATTAAAAAATGAATCTGGGTAAATTCTGCGACTGTCATAAAATGACATATCACTTGATAACAGTAATTTGAGCGTAAGTTCCGATATGGCCACGGGCCAAAAGTGTTAAGCATAAAAACATACTTGTCATTAAATTATTAATAAATAAAAAAGAAGTGCTATGGCTCTAATCAAATTACGCGAAAAAAGATAAAAGCCTTAAATATAATCAACACAAAGTTTTTAAATAATAACATCAAGATAAACATAATCAGTTTCAAAGTTTCTGGACTTATATGTTTAATAATTGAGAGTATAATTAATTAAAGTTATTCATATAAATCATTCGCATGGTTCCCGGCTTAGAATAGGACCAACCCATCTCATCCCATCGGGTGTCGTACAAGGCGACTAAGGGAAAACTAGGGAATGGGCAGCAGCGTTCCCTTAACACTTCGACGACCAATAACTGCGCTCGCCAACCCGCCTGCCAAGCGTGGCGAGTATGGCAAACACCCCCAATTATGGAAGAAAGTAAGAAAACCAGGCCCCTAGTCCCCGGCGGTCCTGTTCGTCCTGGCCACGGTAGCAGCCATGGTAACGACAGGACAAGGGGTGCTAAGAATCTCCGGCAGAGATTCGGCTACCACCAAAACCGAAAATTGGCCCTGGTGACATACAACGCACGCACATTGAGGACAGATGAGAAGCTAGTTGAGCTGGAAGAAGAGTTAAACAAGTTGCGGTGGAGTATTGTTGGTTTATCGGAGGTCCGAAGAGAGGGCGAGGACACGATAACCTTAAAATCCGGCAACTTGTTTTACTACCGGGAGGGCGAACAGCAGTCCCAAGGTGGTGTCGGATTTATCGTCCACAAGTCACTCATAAACAACGTTGTGTCCATCACTAGTGTGTCGAGCACGGTAGCGTACCTGATACTCTTAATATCCAAAATATATTCGCTGAAGGTCATACAGGTCTACGCACCGACCTCAGCATACTCAGATGATGAGGTCGAAGTTATTTATGAGGACATTAGTAGAGCCATACATACTTCCAAAGCACACTTTACAGTAGTTATGGGTGACTTCAATGCGCGACTGGGCAAACGGGGCGATGATGAGTTGAGAGTGGGGCAATTTGGATATGGGCAGCGCAACCCCAGGGGTCAGAGGCTAGCCGAATATCTGGAGAAGGAGGGACTCTTTATGATAAATTTTTTTTTCCGGTTGCCGCCTCATAGGAAATGGACCTGGATGAGCCCTGATGGTTTCACAAAAAATGAGATAGACTTCATCATGAGCACCAAGCGACAAATATTTAATGATGTCTCCGTGATTCACAGGGTAAAAACCGGCAGTGATCACCGAATGGTCAGAGGCACATTAAATATGAATGTCAAAATGGAAAGATCGCGTCTGATGAAGTCTACGCTCCGACCTTCTAATGCACATATCTAAAACCCCGAGAACTTTCAACTCGAATTGTCAAACGGCTTCGAATTGCTAGACAGCAGCGCATCAGTGGACGAAATCAACAATAGGTTGGTAGAGACTGTCCATACGGTCGGGTCCAAGCATTTTAAGCCCCACCGTAAAAATAGGCAAAAAGCTATCTGACTACACCTGAAACCTTATGGCTGAGCGACGTACCATGACACTCCAAACCTCCGATGATGCTAAGTCCTATAGGCAGCTCAATGGACAGATATTGAAGTCCTTGCGACACGATTTACGGTCCTTCAATACAAGACGTATTGAGAAGACCATAGAGCAGAACAAGGGCTCCAAAGTGTTCGCAAGAGACGCGTCTATTGGGCAAAGCCAGTTGACGAAGCTGAAGACGGAGGACGGAAACGTAACGTCGAATAGGTCAGAGGTGCTCAGGGAGATAGAGAGATTCTATGGGCAGTTGTATACCTCAGTAGCTGAACCTGTTGTTGAGTTGGTAAAAGACCCACGAGCCAAGCTAACCCGACACTACTCTGAAGATATCCCGGACATCAGCCTGTACGAGATTAGGATAGCTCTCAAACAACTCAAAAACAACAAAGCGCCGGGTGAAGACGGAATTACCGCAGAGCTTCTGAAAGCGGGTGTTTCGCCGGTACTTAAAGTCCTTCAGAGGCTGTTTAATTCCGTCTTGCTCGAAGGAAAAACGCCGGAAGCATGGAACAGGGTGGTACTCTTTTTCAAGAAAGGTGATAACACTTTATTAAAGAACTATAGGCCCATCACACTGCTGAGCCATGTTTACAAATAGTTTTCGAGAGTCATCACGAATCGTCTCGAACGCAGGCTTGATGATTTCCAGCCTCCCGAACAAGCCGGTTTCCGGAAAGGCTTTAGTACCATAGACCACATACATACGCTGCGGCAGATTATACAGAAGACCGAGGAGTATAATCGGCCACTATGCTTGGCGTTTGTGGACTATGAAAAAGCCTTCGATTCGATCGAGACTTGGGCGGTTCTTAGATCTCTCCAGCGATGCCGCATTGACTATCGGTACATCGAAGTGTTGAAGTACTTGTATAATAACGCCACCATGTCAGTCCGAGTACAAGGGCAGTGCACGAAGGCGATCTCCATAAAAAGAGGAGTAAGACAGGGAGACGTCATTTCTCCGAAACTGTTTACGACCACCATAGAGGACGCCTTCAAGCTCTTGGAATGGCGAGGACTTGGCATCAACATCAATGGCGAATACATCACTCACCTTCGATTTGCCGACGACATTGTGGTCATGGCGGAGTCGCTGGAAGATCTAGGACGAATGCTCGGCGACCTCAACAGAGTATCTCAACAAGTGGGTCTTAAAATGAACATGGATAAAACGAAAATAATGTTTAACATCCATGTTGGACCCACCGCACTCACCGTTGGGAACGCTACTCTTGAAGTTGTCGACGAATACATTTACCTGGGACAGGTAGTCCGGTTAGGTAGGTACAACTTTGAGAGAGAGGTCAATCGACGAATCCAACTCGGCTGGGCAGCGTTCGGGAAACTGCGCAACATCTTCTCATCCAAAATACCTCAGTACCTAAAGACCAAAGTTTTTAGTCAATGTGTGTTACCAGTGATGATATGTGGATCAGAGACGTGGTCTCTTACTATAGGTCTCATAAAAAAGCTCAGAGTTGCTCAGCGAGCTATGGAGAGAGCTATGCTCGGCGTTTCTCTACGTGATCGAATCAGGAATGAGGAGATTCGTAGAAGAACCAAGGTCACCGACATAGCCCTTAAGATTAGCAAGCTGAAGTGGCAATGGGCGGGCCACATAGCGGGAAGATCGGACGGGCGTTGGGGCAGAAAGATTCTAGAGTGGAGACCACGTATTGGCAAGCGCAGCGTGGGACGGCCGCCTGCCAGATGGACCGACGATCTTGTGAAAATCGCAGGAAGTCGTTGGATGCAGGTGGCATCGGACCGGTTACGCTGGAAAGCGATTGGGGAGGCTTATGTTCAGCAGTGGACAAGTATAGGCTGAGATGATGATGATATAAATCATTCAATAAATTTTGCTATCCATTATCGATTAATAAATGCTGTAAAATACCTACTATCTATCTATCTATCTATAACCTCACGCCAGATCCCTTGCGGGGTAGGCAGAGAGTACAGAGTTCCAACAGGTTCTTTCCTTACACACCTCTCTGGCTTCCTCGACTCTCATAGTTCGTCTCATACACGCTCGCCGGTTACGGAGACTCTTGACTTTTCCATCAGATAAGACTCGGTTTATTTGGTCGTGGTAAGATAGTCTAGGTCTTCCCCGGTACCTGCATCCTTCCACTTTCACATTGTATATCTGTTTTGTCATTCTTTCCTCTGGCATTCTTTCTATATGCCCGAACCAACGGAGCATGCCCTTTCTCATCTTTACACCGATACTATCTTTCATACCTACTCGCTGCCTTACTATGCTGTTGCTAATGCGGTCGGTCATCTTCACTCCGCACATCTTCCGCAGAGCTCGCATTTCTACCGCATTTATCCTACTTTCATTCTCCTTCTTACATACCCAGCTCTCGCTACCATATAACAGCGTTGGGACAAGAACTCCGTTATGTATGGCCAGCTGCGCCGTATGGCTTAAGTGCCGGCTCCCGAGTAGCTTTCCCATCGCACCATTCACTCTGTTCCCTGCACTCACTCTTCTCTCTATGTCAGCGGTGTATTTCCCATCCTTACTGAAGGCGCATCCAAGATATACAAACTCATTCACTTGCTCCAGCACATCGTTACCAACCACAATCCTTACATTCCTTCTGGTTCCTTCCCTTTCAAAAACCATAATCTTGGTTTTCTTCACATTCAAGTGTAAGCCATTGATCATGCAGTCGTCTTTCATAACTGTGACTAGTGTTTGCAGATCAGTGGCTGTTGGCGCTATTAAAACCGCGTCATCTGCATAAAGTAGATGGTTTACCACTAAGTCACCCATTTGTACCTTCATTCATCGCTTTCAGTCTTTGAAGACTTGTCCAGATATTTTATAAACAGTCTAGCGGACAACACGCAACCCTGCTTGACGCCGATTTTAACGTCAAACCAGGGTGACCTGTTACCACCCACCTGTACGCATGCCTTGCAGTCCACATAAGTGGACTGGACGGCTCGCAACAGAGTGCCATCTATACCATACTCTGGCAAAATGCCCCAAAGTCTCTTTCGCACAACTCTGTCAAATGCCTTCTCCAGATCTACAAAACCGCAGAAAACCTTCCGCCCCACTGCCAGATGCTTCTCTACGATGTTGCGGAGTGAGAAGACTTGATCCGAACATCCTCTTCAAGACCTAAAACCCCCGTGTGCCTCGCACAACATTCCATCGGACTTCACGCGCATTCTCCGTTCAATAATTTTACCGTACACCTTGGCTGCCAAGCTGATCAAACTGATGGCTCTGTAATTGGCGCAGTCATATTGTGAAAAATACCTACTACTACTAATAATTTACTAATGTATGTTATGTTAGTGATTACGTCTAAAATTATATGTAGGCATCAGAAAACACTGATTAAAACAATCCCAACGCGGAAGACTAAAAGGCATAAAGGTGCCGGGAAGGCAGCACCTTCATATTTTAGTAAGAAGAGGTTTTGAATGCACGTCACTTACGGCCGGCTTCTATATTCAACTCATGGATAAGCCTACTACGGATAGAATTTTGACATATTTTGTATGTAAAATCTGTCAAAATTCTACTGACAGTAAGCAAATCTATCTTTGAGTTGAATATAGGAACCGGCCGTTAGTCCCCTGTGAACGTGTGATCCTTCCGCTTAGTCCAATCGATCGGACCACGTGAACTTATTGACGTGAAACGTCTTTTGAAATCACACCAAAACATACGGGTACCAGAAGGCCAATTCTCGTAATTAAAAGTGTTCAAAATGCAGTCTCGATCTAATCTCAATGTAGCAAATCTCACAAATGGGATTCTCGTAAAATATCGAGATCGGACCGAAAGTTAAACAAAATGCAAACGGTATTCCGATAAAATTATGAACTGACATGAGCAATAAATATACAAAACATCGTCAAATTGAAGATTTTAGTTAGATATTTTTTTATTTACGACTGTGGCCTGAATCCTAGCTGAATTAACATGTGATCAACAAATGATGAACAATATATTTAAAATTAAACAGCTTGACATTATAACGAAATAAGACTGAGATGATGAGCAGAATACCAAAAGTGAGTCAATTCATAAATAAATCTCACTTCAGTCAAGATTCAGTCTGTGTCAATTAAATACGAGAATTGGCCTTCAGGTCAGAAAAGTGGACCATAACGAAAAGGTCTATATCGTCTGACCTTAATAATTACAAAACTATTAGTTTTAGAAACATCAATCCAGTGTCATTATTTAGCTAATATAGTTAGCTCGCTTTCATGACCTTGAGTTTCGGGACAGGGCGGGACGGCAGGGGAGGGGCTCTGCGTAGTATGACCGAAACCAGCGCTCTCGCTCCTTTCTATCAATCTTTAACACTAACAGTGACTCGCTGGCATAGACGCTTCACGTTAAAGCTAACAGCCGAGTGCCCAGACACAGCCACATCCGATTTAATTCCCATTGGGACTCATAGGACCAAAAGGAATCACGAATTAAGAATTCGTGATAGTCCGATTGTTCTACGAGTATTCATGGTTCGACTCATCGAACCACGAGTAATGTTAGGACATAAATGTGGTTATTCTAACGAAAACTTCCCAGTATTAGTCCGGAGTCTGGAATTGTGCCCGGTATATGGCAATAGGCTCGACCCCTATTACATGGGACCTGACATAGTCGGCGAAACGTGGGTGTAGTCAGTACATCTCTGCCACCCCGCTTAGGGAATATAGGCGTGACGGTGTGTGAGCACATAAAATCAGACCTTTCGATTTAATGTCTTGTTTCAAACTGCAGAACAGGTCGTCGTCGTCGTCACGTTTCTAATAGGACCCAGAGAAAAAAAAACAGGTTTAAAATAACGATAGTGCCCAGTCCGATTTTTTTTATCGGATCAATAGGAATAAAAAGATCGGACCATGAGTTCTTATAAATCCATAGTCTCGCAGTCCGATTATTTAATAAAACCAATAGGAAAAATACGTTCACCTCGTCCGATCATTCGCACTAAGCAGACGGAACACGCGGTCACGGGGACTTCCATAACAACGTATTTGGTCTGACTACAATAGAGCAGATTAGATTAGGTCAGGTTAACTCGTCTCTATTTGTCACAAACACAGTTACATTTTTATTTAAATAGCTGCCTAAGAACGGCTTTCCCAAAATCGAGGTTACATTATTGTGCCGTGAACTATATCGGCTAAATATACCCAAGTGTCACGTAACGGTATTTCAGTTGAATAGGATGGAATAGTTGGCGGAAATTATTGCCGAACAGACAATGATGGTGCTAACAATTTTACGGTTGGCGACGTTGAAACAATGTCAGCGTGCTCGACGCTTGTTTTTACTATTTTTAAAAGTCGTTTTGTATTTAACTTTACATTTAAACCGATTTACTTGTTCAGAATTAATTTGCAATCGATATTGAAAAGCATTTTTCAGGACCACCCAGTAATACATACAATGAGTGGTGTGTCTCCATTGTAATGTGACAAGCTACGAGATTAGTGCGTCATAGACTTATGTAATATGTAATTCTATCAGTAGGTAAACAACAAATAGGGTTAGTAGGGTTTCCTCTAGAATGTGTCAGAAAGTTGAATGACACAATAAACGAGTAGTAGACGCAACTCGTATTTCTTGCTATGAATAGTCTAATATTATATATAGCTTTCAGATAAATACATGTGTTATGTGTATAATTGTTCGTAGAGCTCAAAAGAGAAACCTTTTTAATTTTGCTGCACTACTTAATTGCAAAGCTAAAAGTATACGGATTGTACTCAGACGAAATAGAAAATGATTTTACTATAATAAATATCAGTCAGTTTGATGCTCTTTCTAGTACATCAAACATGAAATCGAAAATCAATGAAAATCTAAAAACCTTGAACATTTAATTAAACTGAAAAATTTCTCGCTTGATAGATAAGACGTTTTCCTTACCATTTTTGTAAGTATTATATTATTTACTACACCGCAAGGGATTTGGCGTGATTATATAGATAGATTATATTATAGAATGTTAAAATTGTATAGTTCATTATATTAAACTTCTTTTTTTGGTGTGTCTGGTGTAGTCTGTGGCTCTTGTATATATGATTTAATCTTAAGGATTTTATTATTTAGATTATTATAAATCAATAAAGATATAAAATATCCAGATAAGACTAACATCTGGGCTAAAGTGACTACTTAAAAATGTAGACGACTAGTTGTAGTGGGTGTTTAATGTTGACAGTATTGATAGAGCATAAATTGTTGACGACGATTCTACTGCGTATTTAAGTTTGTCTTTAATCTGTTTAGTGAAAGCTCTTGAATACTGTCTAACACAGTCAGTATTGCTGCTTTCATATTATGGTTGGGAAAGTTTAGTGGACATTTAAATGAAAAGTGGATTTCAACCTTTAAAATTACGTCATATTCAAATACTATGTTTTATTTAGCACATGATTTATATTTTCAAGCTGAAGACGCTCATTTAAGTACATGCGATTGTTTAAAGTTGTGCATTAATTATAAATGTCATACGGTCTTGATGATAAACAAAATACATATACGGACATTGGCTAAACCATATTTGTATTGCTATAGCTGATAATGACATGTTTAGAGTTGGAGAATTGTAATCTGAAACGTGGATCAGTCCAGGCACGGTATACGATGACTCAAAACATGACTCAACATCAGTGAAAAATGTGAACTTTCGTTCGTTAGAAGACCTTGCATATAGCTTGCGTCTAAATGCTTATGCACCTTTCGGATTACTATTGCGCAGCCACTAACGATGTTTCGGATAAAAATATTACATAAAGCGCCCTACTTTTAGGTATAAACAAATCTGTTCGAATTAAAAACAACATATTTAATTCAAAACAAAACGACTGCTAGTGTTGCAGATGCTGGCTCAGTTAAAAATAAAATGGATAGACGGCACATACTCGTATAACTCAAACTTTCGACATTCAAAGGCCATATGTTCAAACGCTCTTACAATGGGCTCTTTGGGTTAGCACCTGCGTCCGTCCCAGTCGCACGTGCTCATTCCAGCTGTTACGGCAATGCTTCATCTCGCAGATCGTGCGCACACAATATTTGCAGGTTTTCAGACATAGACATTCACGAAAACATTTAGACTGTTCAAATTGAAATCTAGTTTTTCTTCATACCACAACCTACGTCATTATTATGTTGCAATATTTGAAATGGTTTTATCCGACAACGGAACGAATTACGGAATCATCGGATTCAAATTAAAGACTGGCTATTCGTATGATGATCTCACCGATCGTCAATCTTGACAATGCAAAGGACCGGTCGTCCGCGGGGTGCGGTACGGGACGAGACGGGGACTCCACTGCAGGGTTTCGTGCGATTCACGCCGCACGCCGTACAGCCCACAGTCAGTAGTCAGTGCGACAGTTAGGCGCACAATGCGCGGCGCGCGCGCCTCATCCTCGAATTCCAACAACATTCCTCAAGTCCTGAAAGTCAAAATGAAGTTATGTGATTATTTTATCGAAAGAAGATAGTGTTTGTGCAGATTTAAAAAAAGTGTATACATTCTGTAATCGTTACTCGCTACGGTCCAAAGAACAATGCTGTGGGAAAAAATAACGTTCAGCTGGCATCGGCAGTCGTTCCCAGCTACCTACCTTACCTCTCTCCCCGCGCGCGCCGGGTACTGGGTTCAATGCGCCTCTCTGCGTTTATTCATCGTTTGTGGGAAAAGTTGACCCCCGTTTTTAAAAATTATTGTTAACGAATTCACACGAGTCGTGTTGCAGTCTCTCCCGTATCTTAGATGTACGAATTAAAAGTCACACAATATGCCAGCCTTAACATATTTAGGTGTTTAGTACTTAAAAAATAAGCTTGCATCGAGTATTAATGAGGCACCAGCGCAAACACCCAATGTTATATGCGCCAACTGCCAAGGTTGCAGAATTCCGCAGACCTAAACTATTTATTCTGGGCTTTGTCATGTTTGTCGAGTTTCAACTCCGTCGAAATTATTATCTTACTGTACTGCGGATAGAACATTTATCAGAAGAGGACAGTACTTTTGTATTGGGCAACGTGTTTGGTTGATGAATGAAATGTTAAATCAAGTGTGCGGATACGTTCGTCGTAATCTGAATAGTGATGACGCAAAACGTGATGTGGATTTATTAAATCGAGTGGTTTACGCGTCTAGTGCAGTGTCAGTTTCTGAAGACATTGTTTACTAGGAAGTGCTTACAATGGGGAACCAAGGATCATCGCCGCACGAGCCGTTCGACCGAGCCCAGGCGGCTGCAAACCCCGACCTCAAAATGGTACACTCATTTGATTATGCTTCATTTGAAATTCATTATTCAAATTCGTTTAAACTTGAGTCATTGCATATTTATCGATACTTATATTGACGGTTGCGCTATGGTCAGCGCTTATTGTTCCCAAGGTGCTTACCTCACGTAGTTGCCTACTGTTTAAAATGTACAACAGACACTATGTTTTTTTACTTATATCTGCACGCCATGGTATTGGCCCCAAGAAGTCGATTGGAGTAACTTAGGCGATTGGCACCTTAGCAAGTAGGTAGATTTCAAGGTGAAGACTGGTTTAAAAGTCTTAATTGTTATTACAATACATTTTTGAATTACTATTCGGAATGTGTCAAAAGTTACAGAAAGGTAGTTCGCATTAAGATCCTTCATCATCTCACCTCAAGATTGGGCGCAAACTTAGCTCTCCATTCAAGACGAGGAAAGGTTACTGTGTGATTTTATGTGATTGCATTAGTTAGGTGGCGAAGTTTCTCAGAATTATTACGTATATCTTTTTTATTTGACATTTATTCGTTTGGCATTTGTAATAATATTAGGTATAAAATATTTGGATTGTTAATTTTATAGCAGTGATATTCATAACATGAAGGCAGCTATAGGTAACATAATGTAGAAAATTATTGGTTGTTTAAAAGAATATGTGTAGGGGACCTTAGTTTTATACCGAGAATTTGTTTATTATTATTTTTATTAACACACATTAATGCATACATGTGTTGTCACAGGGAGACGGCACTAATGTGGTTACAGTGTAGCAAGTCAGGTTCTTTAAACTACTAACATAATTATATTTAACATACTTAAATACGTATTGCTTATTTAATAGTCTCATTAGTATTAATATTACCTTTATACTCATATCATAACAATGTTATCCAATCATTACCACTAACGGTATAATAATCGTGAGAAAAACGCGAATTTTTGGCACTCGCACCCTACATAAATTCACGATTTCGGCTGGTAGCATTATCTCCTTTATGTGGAGGTAATAAGTATAATTATCCTATGGTTATTATCGCCCAAATAACAGACTGTTGAGTACTTTTCTAAGCACCCACTTAAGAATTAGTGACATAATTATGTAATTATCTAATACTATCACATCTGATCATCATGAGTAAAGCCAAAAAAATCTCGGCAGTGTTAATTGTTGTCGTTTGTATGAGAACATACATGACATAACTCAAAGGCATCAATTGATTAAAATATCTCTTCCAACATTTGTGTGTAAATATTTGTTGAAATATCGCCTATAAGGACGCTTTAAGGGCCTACTGCGAAAAAAACGTGATTTTGTACTCCATGCGTTTCAAGAAGTAAATATATGATTTTTGTCTGTATATTTAAGAATCTGGTAAAAGGAATACATTATTAATGAAAAATTTTCTCGATGGAAAAAAAATCTAAAGACATTTCTATTGGATTACATTTTCTGATTCGAACGCGAAACGCTTAAAAACTAGTCTATAGAATTAACCAAAAAACATAGCGAATAAGTGTAATCAAGGGCTTTAAAGCAGTTTTATATTTCTAAGTGTAGTAAGTTGTTCTTTTTTTTACAAATGATATAATTTGTTTTTGCACATACGTCGTTTATTTCCGAGCGCGCGCTTAATATATCCGTCTCTTATTATTCATTTGTAAAGTGATTGCATCACTGTCACTCTGCCGGTCGATAAATAGCCGATCGCGGTAGGTCCTTAAGGAGGGACAGGCTCTGCTGGGGCAATCGTTATAGAGGAGAGGACGTTAAATGTTTAGGTTTCTTGCTGTGATGCTCTTTACACGGAATGGCAAGCAATTCTCCGAACTCGCCGGCGCCGTCGGTATTTAGTAAAGAAGTTGGTATGAGTGCACGCGTTCTTATAGGTCGGAAGCTTTCTTTATAAAGGCTTGGATGGGGCCGAAAACGTAGCAGAAGTTTATATTCGGCATGTACGGCGGAGTTCCGACGGCGCTTCGGAGAAACTGGGATACCCCGAAAGCTATCAATATGAGTTGCATACTTTGCAAGTAGTCGAATGCAAGGTTTACAATATAACATCACCTTATTCCTAAGGGACATTTTAGTGCCGCTTGTAGTGCATAGTGTAAAAACAGTTAATAACGAAAGCGGTTCGATTACGGACTAAATTGATGTGCGTT
Organism: Phalera bucephala; assembly: GCA_905147815.2. Lineage (NCBI taxonomy): Eukaryota > Metazoa > Arthropoda > Insecta > Lepidoptera > Notodontidae > Phalera > Phalera bucephala. The sequence continues at coordinate 17,415,816 of LR990613.1, forward strand.
CGATGGTATGGCATTTAGGGTGACCTGGCCCGACCCAAGGATGGTCGAACATGATCATTTGGTCCAGTGTATTTCTTGGATGACGCCGAAAAGGACGCGAGGTAGAATCTGGTCTGGGGCCACCTGAATTCGTCAGAGAATGGACGCCGCTACTTCTAGAACGATGCCCCGACGGAAATGGCGACAACATGAAGGATGTCCGAAATAAAGCCATCTGCATAGTAAAATAAAAAACGGTCTGATCCGAAAAGAGGGCACGCCATATCTTATCTGAACGAAGTATTTAGGAGAGGGATAAGAAAGTAGAGTTTATATGAAGTGGGAATGTTAGATGACCACAAGTCTACTGGCAGACTCAGTCAAATGCATTCGAAACATCAAAGAACAGGACACATTTATAAATAAGTTTCAGCTTCTTGAAGCCTATGTGGGCACTATAATGCTTGACTCAAAAGCCACATTGTCCATCAATGACAATGCCCCTAGATAACATACCATCTATGAGGCGTGCTAGGAGTAGGCGCTCGTAGAGCTTGGCTAGGAATGTGATAGATTGTAGCTGACGGGAATATCACAAAGTTTGCCGGGCTGGTGGCGCATGTGACGTCAACGACGTTCTTTTATTCAATATATTATTTTCTGTATTGGTAGCAGGTTGAGACAGACATTCACGTTTATCATTATGCCGTACGGTAGTCATTTGATAAAATATGGGACACAACCAACACAGCTGAAATAATATAGTTAAATTTGGCACAATCCAGTGCGTACCTACTTAGGAACAGCTGATCATACAATGAAGCAATAATAAGCAATTACATTTATTTATACTCAAAGATTTGTCTCATGTATTACTTAATTTTATTAAGCTTTCTAAATTTAAACTTCATTGTAGTTATAGTATGTTTTACATAGGATGGGTAGTTACTGTTCTAATTACCAAACGAAATTATACTTTATTTAATGGCAATAAGAGACATGTCCGTTTCTATACTTAAGGTTTTATGCCTTAACACCATTGAATTAAATATTAATTTCGTTTGGCAATTAAAACTGTCAGTACAAATCCTCCGTGAATTTAAATGTTATGTTTATGGTCCTACCACAGGTTCTATCGACTCGCAGATCTACTGGAATCGCAATGTCCTTATGCTTACCTGTCTTACGGTAGTGCTAATTGAATAGCTAGATTGGCGCACCCGATATTAGAATTCGAATTCGACAGTGTTCCGTTTTATCTTTACACGATCTTGTCTGTACATAAGTAAAGTTACCACCACCTCGCTTCTGTAAGAAGGCTTAAGGCTTTCATATATTAATAATGTTTGTAACTTCTAACGGAATAGTTCAGTATTGGGCTTACATAAACAGAATTTTAACACTGGCGTCAGTGCTTATCATGGTAAATACTTAAGAACCTAAAGTAGAATGTTTAATCTTATCGCCCGACGAAATTAAAATTTGTTAGTTTTACATCTCTGCTCTATGATAAGTATATATTTAGGAAGACTAAATATTAAATATAGTGAAAGCATTTTATGTTTATTTTGTTGTAATTATTATGCAATTATAGGATTTCCTCATTTACTTTACATATTAGCATACAAATTGAGTTATAATGACTGCACTTCAATGCTATCATAAAATTGTAAAGGGGCTATTTGTTGTTTGTGACATTAAACATTGAAAAAATGAGAACGGCTCTATCGAGGTACATTTCAAACATAAAACGATGTTTTAGAAACAATTTGGTCGGTTTGATGGTTCTAGTGCTTTGCCCCGTGCAAACACAAAAATCATTCATCATCAATCATTTTGACAACCATTCCACATTTGGATAATTTATTGTCCGATCAAAATTTCTTATAGAGAACCGGGGATATAGCTTAATAAAGACCTAGCCGATCCCGATAGCTTCTGGCTTCATATACTATATTATTTTTGTCATCGATAATAAGTAATTGTGAACAAAGGACATTGTCGAAAATTGCCCCAGAACCAACAAACATGTGAACTAAACCGTGATTATTTATCTATTTTATCCTAGTATTGGGAAATATCCGTATCTGACGGACAATTTGCAATCGAAAACAAATATTTCAAAGTATTGTAAGTACTTAAATCGAATTCGCCGACATCTTTACCGAATGTTAACGTTTTTATCGAATTACGGTTTGAGATGCCAATCCTATCAATAGGTTATAGTAGTCAATCGACTACATTCAACCATAATCGATTTCATTATTGCTAATATATTTAAAAAAAAAACACCGTCTCGACTATATTCGGGGGTGGCAGAGGTGTACTGAGTACACCCACGTTTCGCCGACGATGTTAGGTCCCATGTAATAGGGGGCGAGCCTATTGCCATATACCGGGCACAATTCCAGACTCCGGACTCATACTGGGAATTTTTCGTTAGAAAAACTACATTTGTCCGACCTAGGATTTGAACCCAGGACCTCGTAATCACAAAGCGATGCGCTTTGCCACCAGACCAACGATATTTTTACATAACGATTTTACAGATGTATTGTTGGCTACTAAATTATAACCTCAAAATGCAATACTTTTTTGCAATAATGCTATTCCTCCGCTTATCCGTTTATTAATAAATGCATGAAGGTGATTTATAGATGATTTCAAACCAAACAAGCCTTTTAAAAATTGTATTGCTTCTGGGGCGAATCATGTATGGACGCAGAACAATGTCCTTTTAAAACAAGGATTTTCTTAGTAATAAAAAGTAAAACTTATTAATTTCACTGAAATAAAATTTGTTATGCGACACACGAAGACGGACTGACCGGGGCTGTGGATGCGGCTTACACTTTGAATAAATTAAATAATATAAACAAAGTCAATTTTCTAATGCTTGTTCGTTTCACTTTATTATATCACTAATATTTATTACAAAAAATTACAGGAACCACAGCAAATAAACTTGTAATTAACTTAACAGAAACGAAACTATGGTAAAATTTTGACAAAAAAAATAAAAGTGTCACATGGACCCACCTTCTTAATTTCGTTAGTAGTTTCCTCACTATTTTCATGTCCAACCGTAGGTCTTTCTTTCTTTTCTTTTCTTTTTTTTTAAAAACGTAGCCCCACACTAGGATTTATTCCTGTGTCGTGGGTGCGTTTACAAACATGAAAATTCACAAACAAATACCCAGACCGGAACAAATAATTGTGGATCACACAAAGATTTGTCCCGTGCGGGAATCGAACCCGCGACTATTCGACACAGTGGGCGGAGCAGCTCAAGCTCTTAACCACTGCGCTAAATCGTCCGTCCGTAGGTACATCGATCATATAAAAATTACCTTATACCATAAGTATAATTACAAGTTAATATTTTATGAAGTATTTTGATATTACATTTCTACGAGTAGGTATATGGAACTATAGACAACATCCACACCGTGCGACAAATTATAAAGCATACCTATTTGCTTAGCATTCGCGAACTTCTGAGAAATAATTCTAGACTCGACTAGATCTAGTCAGTATTACAACAGCCTGACAACTACTAAATTTGACGGACGATTTAGCGCAGTGGTTAAGAGCTTAAGCCACTCCGCCTACTGTGTCTAATAGTCGCGGGTTCGATTCCCGCACGGGACAAATCTTTGTGTGATCCACAACTATTTGTCCCGGTCTGGGTATTTGTGTCTGTGAATTTTCATGTTTGTAAACGCACCCACGATACAGGAATAAATCCTAGTGTATGGCTACGTTTAAAAAAAAAAAAAATGGGGCGCCTCGTCGCAAGTAATGCGGACATCAGGCCTGGCGCCAGCATCTCCATTGGCGAATATGCGTGCCCTGTGTGGAGTCGGTCCGCCCATGCAAAGCTAGAGGATATAGCCCTGAATGAAACTCCGGTAAAACTGCTGTATCCACTGGCTCGCCTCCGAATATCCTCAGGGCTGTGGCGAGCTCCGTAGAGAGAGAGCAAAAATGGGCAACGACACACGCCACCCTATGTATCGCCACACTCCAGGTCAGCAAAGGCTGAAGAATCATTAACTCTGGAGCCAACAAAAGCGAGGTGCATCTTTGGAGGAAAGAAGCATTGCTATTAAATCCTTTTGTTTCACTTGCTGAGAGTCTCCCAGCTGGAAATAAATTACTATGGCCGGTCTGGAAGTCTTTAAATAAACTTCGGACCCAGGTCAGCTGGAGCAAAGAAAACATGTTCAAGTGGAAACTCACTGACAGTACCAATCCGGAGTGTTTATTTGGAACAACCCAACAATTTGTGCAACCCAAACGATGTCTTACCTTATATCGTGCTCTGCATGCCCTATTCTTGGTATAAGTCACAAACCTCAGTGGTTTATATTGTGCCAATTATGTCTCTTATTTTGTAATCTTGTATATCTAATAATTGATAAATGCATGTTCTCTGTCTTTATTTGTAATATTGATAAAAATCAACATGATTATTGAAAAACACCAAGATCTAGCTTTCGTGGACTATTCGAAGGCTTTTGATAGTATCTATCGTACCTCATTGTTTAAGGCTCTGCAATCACACCAAATTGATAATACCTACATCCAACTTCTCCAGACCATATACAGCAATAGTACCGCTTCTCTCAAAATACAAACAATAGGACCATCATTCCATATAGAAAAAGCAGTCAAACAGGGCGATCTCTCTCCCCAACACTCTTCATATCAGCACTTGAAGAAGTATTTGTTAAGGTGGTGGCCGGCTGGGAAGAAAAGGGGATTGCAATCGGGGAGAAGAGAGTTACAAACCTCCGATTCGCTGATGATATAATCCGCTTCTCCTCTTCAGCTAAGGACCTACAAAGCATGCTAGAGGAATTGAACGCAGCCAGCCGTGAGGTCGGACTTCAAATGAATATGTCAAAGACCAAGCTCATGACGAACAAGAACCGACACAAGATCCAAGTGGAGGGTGTGGGGATTAAATATGTCCATGAGTATATATATTTAGGCCATATAGTCTCTTTCCAAGCACGACAAGACAAAAAAGTCAGACGTCGTGTCGAAAACGCCTTGAAAAACTATTGGTCAATGAAAGACCTAATGAAGGGACAGCTTCTATTGTACTTGAAGCGAAAACTCATGGACATGTGCATTCTCCCTATCCTCACATATGGTGCACAGACTTGGTGTCTGATAAAACTTCAGACTTCCAACCTCGTGGTTTGCCAGTGTAACATGGAGCGCAGCATTTTAGTCATTAAACTAACAGACCATATTTGGAACAGTACATTGCGCTCCATGACAAAATTTCTGATGTGGGTCAGAAAGCCGCCACGTTAAAATGAAACTGGGCTTGCCACATCTGCCGCATGTCTAATACAGCTTGGGCAAAAATAATTACCAACTGGGTCCCACAAAACTATAAACGACATCGCGGCAGGCCCAGACGAAGATGGCGGGACGAGCTAGACTCATTCCAGGAAGACTGGTATTTAAAAGCCGAAAACAGAACCGAATGGAAGCAGTGGAGGGAGTGGAGGGCCTTTGCCCAAAAATGGGACAATATTGGCTGAAGTATATTAATATTGATAAAAAAAAAATTAAAAAATCACCTACCGCAGCAAGACTTGATGTCTGCTTCCAAAAATGCATTTCGTGTGGCCGCTTTCTGAGCCGGATCCAACTAATTGTATCATGTTTACTGTCGAAACGTAATGATGAAGAAGAATTCATTATTTGAAACACTGAAATCTATATTACAATAATTTTTATGGTATTCTGTATTTTATTAATTTCCGTACTTGTAGTAGATACTCTAGCTTGAGAAGAATCCAGCGGATTTATATAGCCTAATTATCAATTGAGTACATAGTTTATAATGTACGGAATAGGCATATATACTTAATAGAAAGCATAATGAAATCAATGATATTTTAACCTTTTGACATCATCAGGAAAAATAGAACAAGCTATAACAAGCCATATTATCCAGGATAAAACCGAATTAAGTCAGCATTACTTATTAACTAGGTATTCGTTATTTGCCGCAACATATCAACTTCGACCGGTCGTATTTTACGCTATTATTTAACTGTACATAGTTGTTTACAGTTGCGTCCCAATTTACATTTGTTTAGTTATCAAGCTAGTGTCACTTATGATGAGTTTATTGACTAACACAATCTATCTTTAGTGGTCACCGGGTGAAGGTTTTCGTACTAAAGATGGCGGAGTTGTTGTTAGAGGTATGTCTGTCCTCATCAAGCTATAGACACAACGTGGTATAAGTGCATGCTAACTCCCTTTGAAAATATTGTTTTTGGGTGTGTTGACGCATATAGGGATTCTTACTTTTTCTTTCTTGCCCTTTTTCTCCATAGGAATGACATTCTGAAGTGGTGGTAGAGTCTTTGTTGCTTTTCTGACAAAATATGTAGCGACACATCGCTACAAAGCTATGTAATCGCAACTCACAGATGGCGCCGAATAAACAATTCTCCATACTTGTTTAGAACGTGATATAAGAGTTTGTACGACACGTGACATATATACAAGCCCCGACAACAATTCTCGGTTTGTAGCAGGCTTCGCCAGACACAACGCCCGGTCTGGCTGGAAGATCTAGTCTTTACCAGATCCTGCAACAAATACTATATGATTTACATGAATAAATATGATTGTGATTATTTTCGCAGAAGTCTTCTGTCCGCGCGTCGCTGCGGCGCGCGCGCGCGGGCGGTGCGCTGTCGCCGCCGCGCGCCGGCATGGAGCGGCTGCGGCGCTCGTTCCGCGAGTCGTTCCGGCGGCGCAAGGGCTCGCCGCCGGAGTCGGCGCGCCCGCACCAGTGGCACGCCGACGAGGCGGCCGTGCGCGCCGGCACGTGCACCTTCCCTGTCAAGTACCTCGGCTGTGTCGAGGTCTTCGAGTCGAGGGGCATGCAGGTCTGCGAGGAGGCGCTCAAGCTGCTACGGGTGAGTTCGCTAGAATCCTCATCATCTTCAGCCAGTAGTCCGCTCCAATTGCACGCCACTAACTACGATCCTCGGCTCGTTACTGTTCATGAATTAACACCGTGTCACCTAACGTGCTAATTGTAGATAATGTTCAACTAACGCACTACCTATGGATGTATTGGATAGGTTGAACATTACAAAGTACTTCAGTAGATACTGCCTGTGATCTTTTAACCCACATTGGACTTTTTTTGGATCAGAAGGACAAACCCAACATTGTATGACTTACAACGTATGATGACGTGTTCGTTTTAAAGACTCCCACAAAATTACCGAAAAAATTCAATGACTTACCAATGCTCAAATAATACTAAGTTTATTTTGCGTAAGTTACGACCAGTGAATGTTTTGTAATACATTACACATCGGAGTTGTTTTCATATTACACGTTGTATGCAAATTGTACCTAAATACCGATATGGAGATAGATGTCTTAGATGTGCCAGGATTTTCGCAATATTGTTTAAACGGTAGATAGTCAGTCGACCTTGTAAATACCGCTATAATAGCGTACTCGCTAGCCATCGTGAATCAATGTGCTCATGTTTTCAGGTTACCCAGCATTCATTGTACTTTAAAATTAGTTTGTACCCGATAGAATGTTCCAGCTTATGCCAATCTTATTCCAGTATATATTTACTAATGTTGTTCCTTTAAGTAAATTTTTTGTATGAAATGTTTAATGGTAAAAGGCTGATTTCTAATTGAGAATGGACGGTTACCGATTTTTAAACTACTTACCTTGTAACTATAACGTCTAGGACTACTTTGTTTTCTTGTTTGTGTAAAAATTGAACCTGTAACAGTCCATTACTCTGAGATTCTCAATTCTGACACGGATCATAAATACAGCTGCAATTGGGGGATGATTTCTAAACTGGGGCTGAATTCGTCTGATGCGCCATATGCAATTGAAAATGTACTAAGAAATTGTAGTTAAAATCAGATAGATTAGCGTATAGCGAAGCGTAGTTATTGATTTTTCTATATTTACTTTCCGCAACTTCCCTTTTTTTCCTATCCACCTTGTGGATTTTGCATCTACTTCAGTTGTTTCTGGATGCTAAGGAAGACTGGTAGAAAATGCCTCAGGCATTAAGTCCGCCTATACCTGTACCCACAGTGCATAAAGTATTAAATAAATAAAAAAATATACAGATCCCGCTTGTTATACCACATGTGCGTGTAATTTAAAAATCTTTAATTAACTTTGTTAACATGGGATTCATTCCAGTTATTGAATCGGCGCCAAATGTACTAAATATCGCATGCTTCTTATTTTACTCAATGTAAACGAATCTGGGAACTCGCCGTGATTGTTTTAAATTGATCGTTTATGATTTATTGCTCGAATATTTTATATACTAGATAGTGATGTGATGCATGCATGCACATGCACGTCCAATTACGTTGCTACAGTGTTTAATTACCGACTATGATTTATTCTCTGTTGTTACGGTCTCGAAGAAATGTATATTTAAACAAAAAAGTATCCTAACACTGAAATATTACACTAATAATAATCTATATTTACATATAATAAAACTGTAACGGTCTCGCATCGTCGTCATGGCAGACGACGATGCGAGACCGCACTTCCTGAAGTTTGCAGATAAGGTTATCCGCATCTGCCTCAGAAGGAACAGCACTCTGGCATCAAAAACTTCCCCAAGAGATACAAACACAGCCACCAACAACACTTACACACCAACACAAAACCCTACGTCACCTCTGGCAGTCGCCATTCCCAAAAGCATACATTTTCTTGGGAGAGGCGAACGTGGGAAGCCGGGTATTCAAATAAAATCAGTCGCTCTGTTTATGGACAATAATTCCGAGCGCATTGGCATCGGCTACTGCAACGCAAGCGGCCCCAAACGGGTAACAATTTCGCCCGGGCTTGCCTCCCTTCTTCATGGCAGCTCGTTTAAGAACACAATGAAGCGTAAGAAGTTCAACGAGCTGCAGAACGCGGGGATCGGAAACACAGCGTGCAGAATAGTGCAAACCAAGAACAAGACCGTGGCACTATTCCAAGCGGGCGAAAACACCTCCCAATTCGCCCAAGCATGCAGTTTTCTGATCAGCCTAGCGGGGAAGGGTGACAAGCCAACAAAAGTAAGCGTAGACGCTATGGTGGTGGAATTTGAGGAAGGTGAGGCCGCCGACCACATCGGGATAGTAGAAGCCTCAAAACACCACGAGGTAGTGGTCTATGAGGATAGAGGACAAAACCTCGACTTCCTACGGCCACGACAGCCAGAAAACCTCATCACAAAAACCCCAACTGACATCTGGGGACACCCCACAGCGACTCAAGACGGGCTCAGCGGGTCTGAACGCCTACAAATGAGGGCAGCTCTCGAGGAGAGCACAGCGAAGCAGAAGCCAAAGGACACTACAGGTGCCAAAAAACTCGCGTCTTTCACAACGGCGCTCGGGAAGGCGGTCCTCGGCATACCAAGTGTGCTGGGGAAAAAAATCAGGGGGAACCAACGGGCGGAGGGGGTGGCAGTCGCCGCCGAAGTGTTCTTGAGGGAGCCCCCTCCCAAAAGTCATAAGCAGCCGGAAAAGGCTCGAACAAGAGCCCAGATGGGGCTTGTCGATCCGCCGGAGCTCAGCGAGGCGACGGAGCCGCTGCAACACACAAAAAACGCGTTCCTCGAGTTCAAAGCAATCACCAAAGCAACAAGAAGGGTCAATAGTGAGACCTGTAGATCCATCCTGCAAACCTATCACCTGGGCAATGAAGGATTGCTAGAGGTGAAGCTCGAGGAGGCAGAAGCGGCGGTGTACGACAACGACAACTCCACCACGTTAAGAGGAGAAATGTCGGGGAGGTACATGGCGGCCTATAGTGGAACCAGCGGTTTCGTCGAATACGATGAGGAGGGGTCCCGGCGGACCGGCAAACACAAGTTCAGAACCCCCCCTAACGACCCAATAGTGATTGCGGCGAAGTGCACGAGGGTGGTGCTCGACGACCGGATACTTGAGATGGCAGAAACTGTCTCAAGTGGCCGGGGTCGGGGACCTGCAATCGAGCACTGGACCGTACCCAAAATAACATGGGTCAACGGGGTTCCTGGATGCGGAAAAACAACATGGATAATCGCAAATTACAACATCGAAAGCGATATCCTAATAACATCTACAACCGAGGCAGCGAATGACTTAAGGGAGAGACTCGCGCAAAAAGTTAAAACAAACACCAAGAGGAGGGTCCGCACTATGGCTTCAATGCTGGTCAACGGATTGAAAGAAGGTGAAGAGTGCACACGTATTATCATCGACGAGGCACTCATGAACCACTTTGGAGCCGTAGTGATGGCCATCAAGATAACTGGCGCGAGAGAGGCTCTTCTCGTCGGCGACTGCAACCAACTGCCGTTCATTGATAGGGAGAACCTGTTTCGACTGCGTTACAACCGCCCAGACTCCGTGGCGCGTGTCAACAGGGAGCTGCTCTGCACTCACAGAAACCCAATGGACGTAGCGTATGCCCTCAACGAGATATATGGGGGCATATACTCGTCCAAATCCCTCGTGAGGTCCTTGAGCCTCAGTAAGTACACGGGAGCGCAAATTCCGAAACACCAGGAGAACACCCTGTTTCTGGTGCACGCCCAGGCCGAGAAGGAAATCCTCCTCGGCCAGGGCTATGCGTCGGGAAACGGGTCGCGCATCCTCACCGTGCATGAGTCTCAGGGACTAACGAGTGAAAAGGTGGTGATAGTGCGAGCGGTCCCCAAGAGACTGAAGCTCCACGGAAGCTATCCACACGCGGTCGTAGCTATATCTCGCCACACTGGAAGTTGCGTCTACTACACAGACAGCTGTGAAGGGGACGCAACGGCTACACTAATAAGCAGGGCGAGGGCAGCTGCGACCAAAAAAATAAAAGAATACAACATAAAGATGGCTATTCGCAGTCGAGACATGGTAGTTGTTAAAAAGCTGCTGGAGGCGGAGGCCTAAAGGAAACCCTCACAAGCAGCCAAACACCTACACAACTGAGGCATTCTCGCTCAAAGGCAAGCCAAAACAGAAAGCCTCATCACTTACAAAATCGTTAATATAAATTAAAAAAAAAAAAAAAAAAAAAAAAAAGAAAACCTCTACTGAAGTACCGCTACAAACAAATACCAAGCACTGTAACAATAAGCTAATAATAAGCGGCATGTACCATACAAGTGCAAATACTAACAACACATAAATTACACAAAAAAAGGTGCGGGACAAACCGGGCCCGCAGTGTCTAATTACAAATAAAAAAAAAAAAAAAAAAAAAAACTGTAACGGAGCCGAATCTGTATTTTTTGAAAATTTTAATTGGAGTACACTTCCTTATCGATATAGAGGCCAAAATAATTGTTTTTTATTGTCTGTCTGTCTCTTTTTGTTTCAATCACGACAAAACTACCGAACGGATTTCAATGAAATTTGGTATGGTAATAACTTGTACCCCAACTTAAAATTCACGTTACTTTTTATCCCGGAAAAATGAAGCAATCGGGGATTATCGCAGGATAAACTTTATATTATTTTTATTATTGTTAGTCACGAGCGGCAATGCTACTTAAAATGTGTGATTTTGCCTACACATGAATTATTCGACTCGGGTTCGTCTTCTCACGAAGAAACTTCTCGTTGGTAATAGCACGCGCCCCAAATTATTCATACACATTTGATTTAGATACTCGTACTCAGATATAATTTTTTGCTTGAACCGATGATGCAGTCAGGATTGTCTCCTCCGGAGTGAACTCTTTAACGATGAGTGATCCGGACACGTAACCTTGCATATTCATTTGTTTCAGATACCTAAACAATATTTTGCTCGTAACCATGAACTGTGTATTCTTACGAGAAGACTAAAATAAAGAGTACTGACAAAACTTTGTTACGTACTTTGTGTTAAGCTCTCATACAAATAAAAAAATGACTCCTCTTTGCGCGATGCTGACACTTACTGTACTTTTTTTAAAATATTATTACGCCGGATCTTTAGCTGGGTAAGCAGCGAATAATTATGATAATAAATACATAAACTGATAATCCTTCACACAAAGAGTACCTAGTTATTGTGTACGGATGGCGTTAGCGTTGAATTCTTCTTTTCGTGTCAATGGTTCATATCTGTCCCGCCAAGTAAGTGGCTAGCTCAATCGCGCCATTTGTGGCGGTACACAGCTCTTCTATTGTACAGGTAGTGGGGGCATAAGGGGCAGACCTGCAGGTGTGGCATAGTCTGTGAAGAACCCCCATGTGCACAAATTTTGCCTGCATCTACCTACTAGCGTTGAATAAGATGACGCTATAGTTTAGGTCATATTATACGAAGACCTGAACGGACTAAGAAGTAACCTATTGATTGAGATTGTTGATAGATAAAAGTTGTCTGGAGGAAGTTGATAGAATAATGTATCTGATAAATATAAAAGTTATCGGACCACGCATTATGGCTACACGGGTTTTGCGGGATAGCTGTTATTTATTCATAATACGGAAAGCTTTACGGATTAATTTAAAACTTAATATGAAAGTATCTTAGGTCGTATAATAATAATACAAGATTCTTTATTTATACACTATGTCATATATCATGTCGATACTACACTTATAAGTGATATATAAAATCATAACAATCTTATTTTGGCTAAATAAAAGCCCTGTAATCTTTCGAATTCGCTCTGGAGGCTTGAGGATCTTTTAAAATTGTCCTGTAACGTAAATTTAGTAGGCAGTTTGGTTTATGCGTTATAACGAAGACCGCTCAACTTACTTTATCAAATAGTTGCGAGTACGATACCCGCACGGGAAAACTAATAAAAAAATGTATGTGCCGACCTGTGATTTTGAAACAAAGAATCTTTCTTAAGCTCATATGGCTATTTGCACCATAATAAAAACCAAACACGTGTTTTTTAAAAATGTTCTGTCTGTTTCTTTGTCCGTGCTAATCTCAGGAACGACGAAACCGATTTTAAATGGCCTGTCACTGGAAGATTGAGAACTTTTTAGAGATAATTTTAGGTTACTTTTTTATGCTCGATTCCTGCGCGGTAATTTTTATTTCTACATACTAACACGGCTGAACGGATTTTATAGAAACTTAGAATATAAGTTTGAATAGAATATATACAGGCTCTGTGCTATTCCGGAATGACCGACCTACATATGAAAAATTACGAAATAAACGCGTAGCCGCGGGTAACAACTAGTGTTAGTTAAATAATCACGGGAGTGTTAAATTAAAAATGCAAGCTTACTTTTATAGGTCAAGTCCCCTTCTCGAGTTCTGATAGTGTAGGCGATATCTGAATTCATCGTTTTTGTATTTTCTGATGAGCTTGCTTTACATTAAGGAAATAAAAATTAATTATTGATTGAGCTTAGGGACCTTATACACCACTGCGCAACGTGTCGCACGGCTATGCGGTTGCGAAGACTGCAGACTAGATCTAGACTAGATCTTTACGATGCGCGGTCGCACCGCACGCAGTGTTGTCTTCTTATACACATATACAACATGTAAGATCCTTACCTTACACACTAAAGCCTGTGTGTAAGGGACTAAGAGCATAGGTATTATTATGTGTTGGCAAATTGTGTTCTAAGGAAGTATGTAAATGATTGCAGACTTCTCGCCGGCGGCCGGTCCGCGCGGTGCTGCATGTAAGCGGCGACGGTCTGCGCGTGGTCGAGGAGGAAACCAAGGGGCTTATTGTGGACCAGACCATTGAGAAGGTCTCCTTCTGTGCGCCCGACAGAAATCATGAACGAGGTTTTAGGTAAGATAGATTTAATACAGTAGCATATACATATACTTTTTAGTATGAACAACGGGTTTTGTAACTGGCTTCTTAATAATATAGAAAATGGAGAATTTTTCATCTCATTTACAATGTTCTTTCTAGAAAAGGTCAATATATAAATGAGGAAATATTACTCAAAAAAACAGACTTTCCGAGAATGTTCTTTAGAATACATTTAACCCGCATTAGCAAGAGCGCTTCGTCAACGCGTGTTTGTAAAGCGTTGGAATTAAAAAAGCGCAAAACGTGCGAATGCCGGCTTAGTCTCCTCCCTTGTCCATAAGGAATTAGGCTGAGTTAGGATAGAAAGGTCTGGTTCGTGCTTTATACGTGTCCGTAACGTTGTCTGCGTGTGCAGCTACATCTGCCGCGACGGCACGACGCGGCGCTGGATGTGCCACGGGTTCCTGGCGTCGCGCGACAGCGGCGAGCGCTTGTCGCACGCGGTGGGCTGCGCGTTCGCCGCCTGCCTGGAGCGCAAGCAGCGCCGCGACAAGGAGTGCGCCGTCTCCATGAGCATCGACGCGGCCAGCCACGCCTTCACCAGGCAGGGCTCCTTCCGCAAGTCCGGTGAGCATGCACTATATAAGCACGCACTAGGGCTGCGCGTTCGCCGCCTGCCTGGAGCGCAAGCAGCGCCGCGACAAGGAGTGCGCCGTCTCCATGAGCATCGACGCGGCCAGCCACGCCTTCACCAGGCAGGGCTCCTTCCGCAAGTCCGGTGAGCATGCACTATATAAGCACGCACTAGGGCTGCGCGTTCGCCGCCTGCCTGGAGCGCAAGCAGCGCCGCGACAAGGAGTGCGCCGTCTCCATGAGCATCGACGCGGCCAGCCACGCCTTCACCAGGCAGGGCTCCTTCCGCAAGTCCGGTGAGCATGCACTATATAAGCACGCACTAGGGCTGCGCGTTCGCCGCCTGCCTGGAGCGCAAGCAGCGCCGCGACAAGGAGTGCGCCGTCTCCATGAGCATCGACGCGGCCAGCCACGCCTTCACCAGGCAGGGCTCCTTCCGCAAGTCCGGTGAGCATGCACTATATAAGCACGCACTAGGGCTGCGCGTTCGCCGCCTGCCTGGAGCGCAAGCAGCGCCGCGACAAGGAGTGCGCCGTCTCCATGAGCATCGACGCGGCCAGCCACGCCTTCACCAGGCAGGGCTCCTTCCGCAAGTCCGGTGAGCATGCACTATATAAGCACGCACTAGGGCTGCGCGTTCGCCGCCTGCCTGGAGCGCAAGCAGCGCCGCGACAAGGAGTGCGCCGTCTCCATGAGCATCGACGCGGCCAGCCACGCCTTCACCAGGCAGGGCTCCTTCCGCAAGTCCGGTGAGCATGCACTATATAAGCACGCACTAGGGCTGCGCGTTCGCCGCCTGCCTGGAGCGCAAGCAGCGCCGCGACAAGGAGTGCGCCGTCTCCATGAGCATCGACGCGGCCAGCCACGCCTTCACCAGGCAGGGCTCCTTCCGCAAGTCCGGTGAGCATGCACTATATAAGCACGCACTAGGGCTGCGCGTTCGCCGCCTGCCTGGAGCGCAAGCAGCGCCGCGACAAGGAGTGCGCCGTCTCCATGAGCATCGACGCGGCCAGCCACGCCTTCACCAGGCAGGGCTCCTTCCGCAAGTCCGGTGAGCATGCACTATATAAGCACGCACTAGGGCTGCGCGTTCGCCGCCTGCCTGGAGCGCAAGCAGCGCCGCGACAAGGAGTGCGCCGTCTCCATGAGCATCGACGCGGCCAGCCACGCCTTCACCAGGCAGGGCTCCTTCCGCAAGTCCGGTGAGCATGCACTATATAAGCACGCACTAGGGCTGCGCGTTCGCCGCCTGCCTGGAGCGCAAGCAGCGCCGCGACAAGGAGTGCGCCGTCTCCATGAGCATCGACGCGGCCAGCCACGCCTTCACCAGGCAGGGCTCCTTCCGCAAGTCCGGTGAGCATGCACTATATAAGCACGCACTAGGGCTGCGCGTTCGCCGCCTGCCTGGAGCGCAAGCAGCGCCGCGACAAGGAGTGCGCCGTCTCCATGAGCATCGACGCGGCCAGCCACGCCTTCACCAGGCAGGGCTCCTTCCGCAAGTCCGGTGAGCATGCACTATATAAGCACGCACTAGGGCTGCGCGTTCGCCGCCTGCCTGGAGCGCAAGCAGCGCCGCGACAAGGAGTGCGCCGTCTCCATGAGCATCGACGCGGCCAGCCACGCCTTCACCAGGCAGGGCTCCTTCCGCAAGTCCGGTGAGCATGCACTATATAAGCACGCACTAGGGCTGCGCGTTCGCCGCCTGCCTGGAGTGCAAGCAGCGCCGCGACAAGGAGTGCGCCGTCTCCATGAGCATCGACGTGGCCAGCCACGCCTTCACCAGGCAGGGCTCCTTCCGCAAGTCCGGTGAGCATGCACTATATAAGCACGCACTAGGGCTGCGCGTTCGTCGCCTGCCTGGAGCGCAAGCAGCGCCGCGACAAGAAGTGCGCCGTCTCCATGAGCATCGACGCGGCCAGCCACGCCTTCACCAGGCAGGGCTCCTTCCGCAAGTCCGGTGAGCATGCACTATATAAGCACGCACTAGGGCTGCGCGTTCGTCGCCTGCCTGGAGCGCAAGCAGCGCCGCGACAAGAAGTGCGCCGTCTCCATGAGCATCGACGCGGCCAGCCACGCCTTCACCAGGCAGGGCTCCTTCCGCAAGTCCGGTGAGCATGCACTATATAAGCACGCACTAGGGCTGCGCGTTCGTCGCCTGCCTGGAGCGCAAGCAGCGCCGCGACAAGAAGTGCGCCGTCTCCATGAGCATCGACGCGGCCAGCCACGCCTTCACCAGGCAGGGCTCCTTCCGCAAGTCCGGTGAGCATGCACTATATAAGCACGCACTAGGGCTGCGCGTTCGCCGCCTGCTTGAGCAAGCAGCACGCGCAAGCTAGCACTAATTGAGACGAGATAATTTTGATACTCGATAAAGAAATATATATTTTGTCCATTCATACACGAAAATAAACGATATATCTAGCACCGCGTGCGAACGTTCAATGTATTTGTGAAAGTTATATTATGTTTTCACTCAAAACCTCCACAGAAACTAACTCATTTAGCGGGATATTTTGGAAGATTTTTCTTTTGAAATAATTACTAAAATACTTTTTAGAATTTATTTGTGTTAAGTATGTTATAAATATTTTAATTATCTATCATAATATCTAATATAACAAAGAACACGTTTATTGTGTTCTAAATTCAAATGGGTCACAGTTGTTATGCGGCTAATCAAAATATTATGATATAACTCATTTAATCGTGAGAAATATTATATAGCCCTTACCTATTTAGTGTCGATAGTATGCATTGGTATGAATCAAAGGGTTCACTGCAACACTTGTAGATTAATTGATGTGGCGTAAGTTAGCATTTTACAAAGCATGCCTTTGGTTGTGGTTAGACAAAATGTGACTTTTCTATTTTTGCTTCATACCTAATCTTATAGTTATAGGACAGGCACAGTAAACATAATGTAAACAGTAGATCTTAGTACTAGCAGGCCGAATAAGAATTACGAACACAAACGCGCGCTCTACACCGGGTAAAATGTTAGTTACTAAACCTGCAGAGAACCCACGTAGGGCGCGCGTTAGAATGATTTTTATTCGGACCGTTTTATGCTAAGATGTTTTTCCATTTACATAATGTTTACTGTGGTACTCGGGTCTGTAGCCAAGTGGACTTACTACAGTCATTACCGCGGATAAAAATCGAAAAAATTTTTCGAGAATGAAGTTTTAAAACGAAGCCTCGTGGTCAGAATACTATTTAGAATATCTATCATCATCACGCCAGTTCCCTTGCGGGGTAGGCAGAAAGTACAGAGTTCCAACTAGTTCTTTCTTTACACACCTCTCTGGCTCCCTCCTCTCATAGTTCGTCTCATACACGCTCGCCGGTTACGGAGACTGACTTGCCTTTCAGATAAGACACCGTCAATTTGATCATGGTAAAATAGCCTAGGTCTTCCCTTTCTCATCTTTACACCGATACTATATTTCATACCTACACGCTTTTATTACTACGCTGTTGCAAATATAGAGTTACTATACAAAATAGGTCACTAGCAATTGGGGCAAGAGAATAAAAAAAACGTTTGACACTTGCCTAAACCATCAGGTTTGTAGTCATAACATACAATCCTGTCAATTTCGATGGCTTCACCGATTGTTATTTACTGGCTTTCTTCTCAATTATCATAGCAATAAATGTTTTTTTTATAGGCATATCAGCACGTCGAGTATCAGAGGCGGATGCGGGCAACGGCGGTGTCGGTGGAACTGTGATCGGTAGTGGGGGCGGGGGCGGTGCAGTGGTGGCGAGTAGTGGCGGCGGCGGGGCAGCCACCGGTGGCGGAGTGGTGGCGCTGAACTCTACGCCGGGGCGTGCGCCCCTCAACCCGTTCGCGGTGGAGAGGCCTCACGCTGCACCGCACCTGCTGGAGCGACAAGGCTCCTTCAGAGGATTCGCGCACCTCAACAACAGGTATGTGTTTAATTTCGGCGGATTGCGTCGACCGGGGTGGTGAAGATTGAACCGAAAGCACGCGTGCAGTTTCGATGGCTTACCGTAGTACAACGATGATAAGCTGGAGGCATGCGCTATTCTTTTTCTTCTGCCGAAAGAGGAAAACAAAGGCCTCTCCCAAAGACTGTCACGACGACTGGTTTTCTACCATTAATGGCACGTTTCTAAAATATAGGGCATGAGTAAATAAAGACATCACATAGGCATTTTTTTAAATAAAAAAGTAAGGATCAAGCATACAAGTTCAAAAAAATATTAGAATATCTGGTAACGTTACATAAAAATGTGTTTGTTGTTGCAAATAAAGACTTAAGTATAATTGTTCACCCATCATTAAGTTAAAATTGTTTGCTGGCACTATGCTAAGCACGTTATGGTAACATGAATATTTTTATTTTATACAAGATGGCATGTGAATGTATAAATGTTTGCCATACCTGGTCTAGTAGATAGAGGGTACGCCGCTCCGCTCATCGAATTGAGTAGTCGCAGGTTCAGTCTCCGCACGGAACACCTCCTTTCTTTGACGCTCAAATTTTTGTTTCTGTCTGGGTGTTAGGGTATGAGAATTTGTATCTATATATATCATCAGACCAGACCCCTTGCGGGGTAGAAGTACGGGACGGAAAGTATAGAGAAGGCCTTATACCTATAAGAATTTCATATTTGTAAATGCACCTACGACACAAGATATTAATTCCATGTTGTGAGCTATGTTTTTAAGAATAAGAATTTTAATTTAAAAAGCCTTTTAAAATCAAGCAAACACACAACGAAAATGTGTTACTTACTTGAGGAGTTCCCGTAGCTTCCTTCCTGGCTCCATCGTCAGACCTTGGACAGCATACGGGCTAAAGTACTTGTCAAGACAAATCCGACGAGCCCAAGCATGGAGCGGTTATATTGAGTAGTAGGGTGGTTCTGCCTGCTGCCTCGTTGGTCTGGTGGCAAAGCGCATCGTTTTGTGATCATGAGGTCCTGGGTTCAAATCCTAGGTCGGACAAATGTAGTTTTTCTAACGAAAAATTCCCAGTATGAGTCCGGAGTCTGGAATTGTGCCCGGTATATGGCAATAGGCTGCCCCCCTATTACATGGGACCTAACATCGTCGGCGAAACGTGGGTGTACTCAGTACACCTCTGCCACCGCCTCTGGGGAATATAGGCGTGACGGTGTTTTTTTTTTTGAATGGTTCATTGGCCACCTTTCGGCTTCATCATTAAATCCTGAACACTATCTAGTTGTAAAGTACTCGTCAATACCAATCTGACAAGCCTAAACACGAGGGGGCTACGTTGAATAGTTCACATGTTCCCATGGCCACCTTCCGACTCCATCATCAGACCAGCTCCTTGCTACCATATTAATGCATTGTCATCGACTTTACATACCTGCAAGTGCAAAAATGAATCGCAAGATTTGAACCGGAAAGACAGACAGACATACGAACATTGTAAATTAAATAAAAGCTTTAAAAAAAAAGGCGTCTGTTATCACTAGTTCAGATGTTGTGAATTTGCCATGCAGTGTAATTAATTTGTAGAACAGCGGCCAAATGTTTCAGATGACAGTCAGTTGTAACTGGCTGAATTCATAAAATTAATATAAATAAACGGTTATTATGATAAATAACTTTTCTCAAAAAGGGAAGCAGACTTCCAAAATCAAAAAAATAATGTTTTGAAGTTATTTATCATAATAACAACCGTCCTTTTTGAAGTTGGTTAAAATTACTATATGATACGGTCTAATTTAAATTTACGTGAATAATTTATTTATTAATATTAATAATATGGGCCTAGTTAGCCCTGTTAAGAAACAGTCCCACCGTTGGGCCACAGTCCATAGTCCAATAGTCCAGTCAGTCCAGTAGGCATAGTCCCTAATTTATGTTACATAATAATAATTTTAAAATAATAATAATTTAAGTTATAAAATATTTAATATTACTAATTTTACTGCTTCTCTTTTCCAGTTCCCCGTTCAAACGGCAGATGTCATTGCGTATAAGCGAGTTGCCCTCTAACTTGGAGCGACAACGCGCCGGTCTCGGCTCTCCCCCGCCGTCCGAAACTAAACCACCCGCTGAAGCACCCGCCGTACAGGTAAATCTTAAAATATCACTCGGAAAACGGTTGTTGTAAGTTACAAGGAACATAAATATAATAATATTAGCCCTGTTAAGAAACTGTCCTACTGTTGGGCACGGGGCTCCTCTCCAACTGAGAGGGTTTAGGCCATAGTCCACCACGCTGGCCCAGTGCGGGTTGGCGAACTTCACACACCTTCGAGAAACTCTTAGGCATGCAGGTTTCCTCACGATGTTTTCCTTCACCGTTAACGCAAGTGATAGTTAATTTTTAAATACGCACGTGTTTTCGAAAGACAGTCAGTGCGTGCCTGGGTTTGAACCCGAGACCTCTGACTTTGCAGTCCAAGGGATAGCCTTACCTACTGCTAATATAAATAGGTACTTTAAATCGTCATCAATTAGCCTTTTGGCGGCGCTTCGGAAGGTTCATAGTGGGTAATGTTAATAATAACCAGTAGCTACCAAAAATAATGTTTATTGAGAGATTGTTCTTAGAATATAGTACACTGGTAATATTAATGTTATAACTGAAATGTTAATGAAACGAGCAGATAAATGTTATGAATGCACCGATTGTCGCGACAGCTAAATGGTCACTGAAGAAAATTACTAATTTTACTACGTATTAGGCAATTGCGTCACACCGATATTGCATAGTAAGATGTTCGGTAGAAATGCACCGAACAACCCTGTTACTACCCAATGCTGAGTGTAAGCCCGTCCTCTATAACGACATTCGTTCTGATACTATGCTAGTCTATTTTACCATTTCTTTAAATAGGTATCAACTAATTTTGTTCTGTCATGACGCTTAATGTAATATACGGTTTTCCTCATATATTTCCTATAATATTTCCTCGTTGGTCTGGTGGCAAAGCGCATCGCTTTGTGATCACGAGGTCCTGGGTTCAAATCCTAGGTCGGACAAGTGTGGTTTTTCTAACGAAAAATTCCCAGTATGAGTCCGAAGTCTGGAATTGTGCCTGGTATATGGCAATAGGCTCGCCCCCTATTACATGGGACCTAAAATCGTCGGCGAAACGTGGGTGTACTCAGTACACCTCTGCCACCCCCTTTGGGGAATATAGGCGTGACGGTGTATTATATGCAAAATTGTGGATGAGGAAGACCGTATATTGTATTACCGCATATTTTTATGAGGAAAGCCGCAATATTATGGTTAAATTTTGTGTTTTTGTAATGAAATTGTGGCAGTATGCAACAAACTGACGAAATCTGTTTAGTCTAGAGTTTAAGGGTAGGCCGTCCGTCTCACCGGATTGAGTAATCGCTTGTTCGATGTCCGCATGTGAGATTCATATTCGACGGACGATTTAGCCCAGTGCTTAAGAGCTTAAGCTGCTCCGCCCATTGCGTCAAATTGTCGCGGGTTCGATTCCCGCACGGGACAAATCTTTGTGTGACCTACAATCATTTGTTTCGGTCTGGGTATTTGTGTACGTGAATTTTCTTGTTTGTGGACGCACCCACGACACAGAAATAAATCCAAGTGTAGGGCTACGTCTTTAAAAAAAATCCAGTTACGGCAAGTTAATAATGCCGGCAGGACTAACACGGGCGGCAAGACTTGTGTTGCATGTGCGGTATAAAATATTGGTGGCGCGTAATTTGAATCTTGTACGTGAATCAAAATAGTCTCGTCTACAATACAATTATTGATTCGAGTTTTCTCGTGTCTCTTTACGCCATTTTAGCACGTAAGACAAATCTATTATCTCACGCCTAGGGCGGGAACATTCGTGACATATTTTGTCGTGTGTGTTAATTCTGCTGGCATGGAGATATGTTGCACGTTGTAACGCTTCGTGTTGCGCAGAGCAGCAGCGACCCAATAGCGGCGATTCATTTTTTTAAATAAAGAACAAGAATGAAGTTCGTCGTGATATATTCCGCTCGGTGGCTGCGATGCATTGAATAAAGAACATGATTGAAATTCGTTATTTTGCAGGAAAGCGGCGACCCAGTGGCGGCGATGTGTGCACAGCTGTCAGCGGGGCTGCGTGCGCTCGCAGAAGAGCCCGTGGCTACAGCCGGCGGCGCGCTGCCGCACCCCGACGCGTGGCTGGGCCGCGTGGCGCGCGCGCCCGCGCTGCAGCTGGCGGGCCGCGCCGCCTCGTACGCGGCGCCCAACCCGCACACCAACCCCTTCCTGTCGCCGCCGCCTGACGCCACGCCCGCGATCTAGGGGGCTCTCTACCCACCACCGACCAATCGCTTACCCACCACGGGCCCTCCCCCCTAATCCGACCCCTCGTGTCCAGCAGTCGTCCAACAGCTCGACTATAAGTTCCCTTTTTGAAAGCGCGAGAAGAGCTGAAGCGCGTCTTATCGTGTCGTACCGTCTATACGAACGTGACCACAAGTTGTTCCCCTTTGAGAACATGGGTAGGGCGGAGCGCATGCGATCGTGTCTTACTATTGATGCGACCTTGGCCCTAAAGTTCCCCTTTAGTATAAGATGAGGCGGAGCCCGTGCGATCGTGTCGTACCCTTGTACGAGTTCAATCATAAGTTCCCTTTTGAAAACGCGAGAAGAAATGAAACGCCCCGGGATGACGAGCGACCGTCTCGTGTCGCCCTCTCACCAACGACTCCAACGATACGATCCCGCTTTCCGAAAAACGCCTAGTACGGACGACTCGATGACGTAATCCTGTCAGTCTTGTTTAAAAGACGCCCGCGCCAACGCTTTATAGAATGCGTTAAAGCTTCTCAGCTTTATGTCGCCACTATAGTATGATGTACTTGATATGGTAATATGTGTCTCGCAATGTAACTAATACTTAAAAAATATACTACGATGCTGAATTTTAAATTATGTACTTAGTAGGGAAGCTACCGACTGTAAAGTTACTATTTGAAATTACTTAAATGGGAATGATGAAAGTTATTAGATCTTATTAAAATTTGTAATAAAAAATAATCAAATTTAAACTTATTACAGTCCATTCATCGATTCATATGTTGCATGACAGATATCAAATGTATATTTAGAAAGGTGGCATAACATAAAGTGCGACAAGGATCTTTTAGCCCGTGGATAACATTGACAGATTGGTGTGAAATTCCTAATTCCAAGAGGATATATATATGACTGCCTCGTTGGTCTAGTGGCAAAGCGTATCGCTTTGTGATCACGAGGTCCTGGGTTCAAATCCTAGGTCGGACAAATGTGGTTTTTCCAACTAAAACTTCCCAGTATGAGTCCGGTGTCGGGAATTGTGCCCGGTATATGGCAATAGGCTCACTCCCTATTACATGGGACCTAACATCGTCGGCGAAACGTGGGTGTATTTAGTACATCTCTGCCACCCCGCTTGTAGAATATAGGCGTGACTGTTTCCAAGAAGATATTTCAACAGGGCCCGCACGGTTACTAATTAAGAAAAAGAACTGGTAAATTTAATAGCAAACTGCAACTCTACGACTGTCATGAAATGACATTTTACTTGTTGACAGCGTTAGTTCCGATTTTGGCCGCGGGCCAAAAGGTCCTTATGGGACTGTAGATCTTTGTTGCCTTGGTCCTACTAAATATCGATTATTTTTAAAACAGTTCATTATCGGTGTTATAAACAACTGAAAGGGGAGTTTTGGCGGGAAATCGAAGAGTGATGTTGTCAATTTGTTTTAATTTCCAAAACTTGTGTCATTTCGACTAATAATGTGTAATGTTGGTGGAATATTAACCATTATGTGTTCTTATATGTGCATGAGTGAAGGTAATTGTAACAAAGTGATAAAACGTGCCTTTTCGACTTCCCTCAAAACGGCCGTAGCAATTGGTATATAAAGTATCCACCGCTTTTCTTTCCAGGGTGGGGTAATTCATTATCATCGTTGTCATCATATTCATCGGGGAGTCGAATTAATTTAACAAACACCATTATATATCTCACTGGACACTGGAAAAATACACTTATAATTAGTGTGAAGCCATTACTTTAAGAAGAACAACTGAAAGTCGTATTAGAGATGTAGGAGAAAGGTGGAAGTCATTATTTATTTGGGTGGCATGCAAATCATGATATCGTGAACAGACTGTAATATCGAGTAGGATAAAAAAAACACCAAACAGATAGTGAAATTGATGGGCCTTCTGAAGGTTTATTTGCTCGGTTGGAGACTGTAAGTCGATTTGAATGATGACAATTACAATCTCGATCAGTGCCACTTAAAGCATAATAACGGTTGTTATAATTGTTATGTGGTTAATTAACCATTCTAAAGAGTGAGACGAATATGTTGTGCTCAACTTATTATAGTTGTGAGCAGTCTCACTGACCGTAAAATATATTTTGACCTCACGATTTTTTTAACGAAGCGATGTGATAAGTAAAAAACACAAATAGCAGTATTGTACGATAGCAATTGCTTGAATATGGAGATTTTTCAGGGAATGGTATTGAAATCCTATTTATTATTATATTAGACATAATGATAAGCCAATTAATTAAAATCGTTACGCAAACTGTACTCAATGTTTACTATATTATACGTAAAATGTGACAAATATTTGTGTGATTTATATGACTCGGAGGTTGAATTATCGATATAATTTAACGAGTATGTTGCTAAGTGAAAACGCTACAGTGTCAACTTTTTTATTAACTCAAGCAGGTGTCAGATAAACGACAGTAATTTGAATTATGACAAAATGAGAACGTTTATAAACGGTTGAGATGGGTAAAATCAGAAATTAGCTCATCACGGCCGAATTGCTCCGTGATTAGTTAATTCAAAAATCCGTAGCTACCTTATCACTGAACCGAAGTCACTTGCGTTATCACGACAAGGTGTAACATAATAAATGCAAGACCTCAGACACCCCGATTAGAGAATTGCTTCATACATTCAAAACGAAAACCAAATTTCCAAATTTAAAGGTTTTTACCCTTTTTTTAACCACTTTTATACCAATTATCAATGAAATTGGTACGTGTATGTGTGCGTTTTGAGAAATTCGTTTTAGGGATGCATTTTAAATCTCCTTATTGGTATAAATCAAGAATCATCATCAATCAGCCTGTATCTACCCACTGCTGAGTGTAGGCCTCTCCTCTATCATGCCATTCGTTCCGATCTTGTGCTAATCTATTCCACCATTTGCCAGCCACTCTTACGATGTCATCGCTCCATCTAGCCGATGGTCTGCCTATGGGTCGGCGTCGTGTACTGGGCCATCACTCTGTTACGGCCTTGGTCCACCTGCCATCTTCACGCCTCATCAAGTGTCCTGCCCATCTCCACTTTAACCTTGTGATCCGTTTACCAACATCTTCAACTTTAGTCCGCCTCGGATTTCTATATTTGGTATTCGGTCAAATCAAGAATAAATTTAGTTTTTTATAGCGCACTGAAGGAGTAAAAGCATGTTATGCAAATTTAAAAAAAAATGTAAGATACATTAAAAATTCTTGGAACCAATTCAGTTACCGATTTAGAGCAAACTACTTTCAGGTCTTGCTTTTATTATGTTACACTTTGTATGTAAGTTATGAATGTTGTACTTAACTCGATAGTATAACCGCACCGTGCTTCCGCGCCGCACGTTCACTGTGTATACGTAAGTTAATTTCATAATATTCGTCCATACAGTATTAATCGGGCCGAGCGCATTGTTGCCGAGCAGTACAACAAAAACGAACAATGCAGTATTTTAATATTAAAACAGTTTATATAAAATAGGATTTTGGATATATTTTTGCCTTTTTTGTATATACATGTAAAGTTTTAGGGTATTTATGTCATTATAAATAATGATTTTGTTTCTCACTTGTAATTTTTTATTAATATTAAAAAAGAAATCGGTGTTCGGGTCGAACAAAATGGTAATTATTTCATTATTAGTCATTTTAAATTTGGCGTGCTTACATTTACTATTTTTAATTAATCATTATAGTGACATTTAGTATGTTATACTGTTATTATTTTCTATTATGTTGACCCCATAAGCGTAGTATTCAGAAATAGAATCAAGTTTTTTACATTGTCTTGTTCAGTTCCCCAAATTCTGAAATAAAATCTCTGTACATAATATACATGAAAACTGTCTGATCTTCTTTAAATATAATAATAACACTTAATAATTTACTTAAAACAACAGCAATAAATAAATTGCATCTCCACATTCCAGATTTTGTTTTCTTTTTTAATAACTCACAAACTAACTGATAGTTATAGTAGGTATTATATGCATATCACTGGCTAGCCTTGCATAAAATAATCGCACTTATGTACTTACGAATTGTTAAATTTTATAAAATAGTACTTAAAAATTGAAAAAAAGATGAAATTAAAGTTGTCTAGTTATTAGGAATTATGGTACTCCAAAATATTATTCTACAAAATAAGCAGCTTTAAACAACGGTAAGGCAATGTGAAGCTGTGTTTTGTGGTCATTGTTTATAATTAATAGTCATAATATTGCGAGTCGAAATGTAGCTTTCAAAATATCTTAGCATATAAAAGCTACATTAATCATTATGGATGTCTTACAAAAGCCGAATGAATGTCCATTTAACGCTTTTTTATCACTTAAAAGTTTATTATTTTGATAATAAGACCAAATTAGATTCAAAAAATTTTATAAGACCATACCACTGCAAGTTAAATATGTTGCTATTAAATAACTCTTAAAATACGAATTGCGCGATTTGCAGTAGTCTTTAATGATAAAAAATACCTAAAAATTATTTTGATGGTAATTTTTTAAGTAAATCCAAAATATATGTGATACTGTGTATTGTGTAGAAGTTAGTGAAAGACTATTTATGCACATTATAACTTCAATATCACCAAATGCGAACTTGTGAATTTTAATCGCTGTTACAAAGTACATTACAGTTATAGGATAATTGGATGAGTAAGTCATTCCTAAATATATTTTCATGTGCTTATTAAAGGAATATACTATTGGACAAGTTGTACTTAAATATTATTACCAAAATCATGTTGTTTCGGATTCTTATTTGTTGGGTGTTATTTGTGTAATATTATACAGCGACTATCTTTGTCTAAAGCATGTATATATCGGCGTATATTTGTAGATATTTTAGATAATGAAAGTTCAAATATTATAAAGAATAATAAATTATGTTTAGTTGAGATGTTGTATTATTTTGTTCCCGCTTTGAAATATATTTCTTTTTCTAGTCTTAAAAATGTATGACTACGTTAAATTGTGTATGTGTGATATAATAATACTTTCATACATGATAATAATACTTTCACACTCATCTATTTGTTCTCAAGTAAGCTAAGGCCGGCACCCAAAGACGGACGGCGCGGTCTGCGGGTATGTGACTGTTCTAAAGAGTAAGCGCGATCACGTCGCGCTTCCACTGCAAAAGGGTAATGAGCGGGTAAAAGTCAACCGGAACGGAGCACAACTAGTTAAAATAGGTTTTACCTTCCACTAAGAAAGAGTTTCCACTATTTTATTTATTTGCCTTCCACTGCAGAAGGTAAATGTGAAAGCGATAAATGAGCGCAGAGCGACTTAAATTGCAAGCGAGTTATATTCGGATATACGGAATATTCTTTTGGAACTTACATCGTCGGCGTAATGTGGGTGTTAAAAGCACACCTATCGTTGGTGGTCGCACATCTGGTGAGGACCATTCCGATCTCGGTCTCGAACCTATTCGCGCCTTTATTAAAAAGACAACCCGATATTTTGCGAACGCGTCCAATCATAGTAATCCCCTTATCGTAGCCGCCGACTAGGAACCCAACTTCCCTCCTATCAGCCGCTGCCGCCGTCTGCGGCATGTTCTCACCGACTCTCCCGATGTCGTACATACATCCCTTCTTTCGGATACAGATATCGAACACAGGATCAGACACCGACCTCAACGGCGAGGTCGAAAAATCCCTTGCCCGCCGGCCGGTGCAGAGCACCACGGCGAGACACCTAGTATACGCCCTCCCCCATAGCTACTGCCCAAGCCGAGGCCGTTCCTCCTTGAGGCATCCTTGAGCTAGTTGCCCCTTGTCCTTCTGGCTTGAGCGTAGTGGTTGCACGCTCGCCCTCTTGTCCGGTGAAGCTGTAAAGGCCCCGCGGCCAACAGCGTAGATCATTCACACACGCACACAAAACTGGTGAGGCTTGAATCGGGAGTTAGAAGCTTAAAGACTCGAGACAAAACAAGACAATCATTCATGAGGTTTTAAGAGATGATGATAATTAATATGGCGTTAATTTTTAGATCAAAGATGGCGTTCGCGAGTGTTGATGCAAAAGAAATATGGGTGTCACTTTTTGGGTTTTAGAAGACGCTAATGTAGCGATTATTTCTGGATCCAAGTCTTTTGTGATTTTTCTGTCTGGTGGTGCGTGAGTACAGTATAAATTCCGAATATTTCTAACCAGTCCCTCCAAGATATTGATGATGAAATAATATTATCAATACAATTGTCTACAGTAGAAAAACAGGTTATAATGGTTTTATCACGGCAGTCTTCTAAAAGAAAACAAAGTTCTAGAGCAGAGTTTTTTTATTCAATAGAAAGCCACCTTGTACACTATATAGAATAACAGGGGGGTTCCGAATGTAGTAGAATAATTCGTCGGAACGTAAAACACAAGTGTAGGTATTAACTAATAATGGTGGATAGGCAGTCTGCTAGCGTTAGCACGAGAAGAGACCGGTCTACGCTGAGGCTGATCGGGAGCGGGGAACGTTAACCCGCCAACGACCATGGCTTAACCATCACCTACTACGTAAGCGTGTAGTTAATTTTACGTCGGTTTTAGTAGGCGAGTAATTCGTTAATATAGGTCCGAATATCATGGTCATTTGCTATAGGGTCTTCTTACCAACAGCAACATGGAACCAAACAACCACAGGAAATAATTTTATTTGCACTTTGTTAATGAAACAACTCGATGGTTTTTTGCACCACTTTATTCATTTTTAGGTACATGAATACATTAGTCAACGGCATAAACTTCAGTGCCTACGTACTACCTAAACAACGTATAATATTGTCTGTAAATTATTTTTCTATACATTTCAGGTCTGGTGACTAAGAAACATCGACTTATTACTAAATTATAATTAACTTTGCTACCAACACTAAACGACGCAATAAATTACTTTGCTTATAATTTTGAAAGCAAGATTACAAGCATCTTAAAGTCATAATATTTATCTTTTCGATATTCCTCTAATTTTTTAGAATTTATAAATATAGAAAACTGCGAATACGTGTGTATTATACAATATTATTTCACTCCAGCATAGACGATAGTATATTTCTTAATGTTTTAAATTTGATTGACCAAGTTTTCTCTAGTTAACTCCTTACAAAACATCACACCGCACTTCTGCTCAAATAGTGTCATGAATCAAAACAAATTTGTTGATGAATATTACTCGGGTCTAACTAAAACAATTTTAATTTTTTCGAATTTTATAAAATGACATATTATAGTCTCGGCTGCTTTGTTACGGCGTTTTAGGGCGATTACGCGTGTATCTGCAACTTGCAGGTTAAGTAGCTTGTAATGATAAAAAAAAAGAAACAAATTTGAGTTGCCACACTATTGCAGAGGTGCGACATGTATACGACGCAAACGATACGCCAAAATCCTAGTACTACCACTAAATTGACGGTTGCGTCCATATAATCAGAGTAGAAGATTCATTAGTATAATCATAAAAGCTTTAGTATTTAGATAATTATGATCTGTTTAATTGTGATAAATTAGATTTTATTTTATTTAACAAATGAAATATTTAATGATAACGTAAACGGTACGCATGCGACTAGGAATGTTATCTATAAATGCGCAAGCTGTCAGTTATAGCTACTAACGTACAGCTGATCACGATTATATTTAACTCTACTGTTATTACTTAACAAACATCTTGCGCTAACACCTACATTTCAAAGCGAGGAAACAACACATGGATAAACAAAATATAGGTACAAAAATATGACTAGCACTAATTTATATTCACACATAATTCCATCGCAATACTGGAATGAATGTTATACATTTATGCACCTAATTAATAATGTAGTTCAAACTAAATAATATATCACAATTTAAAAAAAGTCTTACTAACGTGTTTTAAAAATTTCATTTGATTTAAATTATACAAACATTTATAAAATAATTCAGCGTAATTCATTCCATTGAAAATAAGGATTAACATAAAAATAATTAGTAAAAAACTGAGATTGCGAGATCTAAGTAATATCTTAAATAATATTAAAAACAATAATTCTACAATACCCTTATCATAATTAATACTGATATCTAAAAATATATATATAAGCAGCACCACAAACTTATTTAAAAAATATAAACAGTAACACATTATATTGTTATAAATAATAAACAGATAGAAAAATCAAATAGAAAACAACTTTGGTGGAAGTTATGTTCAATATCAACATATCATGTAATAGTATTTCATATATTTATGCATCAAAAGCAAATACATACTGGTGTTTTAAGTCGACTAATACCTTAATTACGACTTACACCAATTCGAGTAAACATTATACTGAAAGCACATCTCCGTCGTCTGAATTACCACCTCATAGTACATTCAAAGGCGTTGCAATATTAACTATATTCTATAAATAAACGCACGAAGATTGTGTATTATAGTTGCCTGTTACCGTTATCCTTCGCGACAGCGAGCAGTGGAGCCGACATATGACGATGTGAAAATGGGCTGCGCGAGTATCAAGTTTTTGTAAGCCAGCTTTGGCACGAGCGCTCTTTCAACATGAGTTCTTAGTTTTTTTTTAAGAAAATGTACCGTTAGCTAATTTTTTTATTCTAGCGCTTTACCAACGCACGATGAGAAGTGCTCGTGCAAATGAGAGGTAAGTGCTGACTTACGTCACTACCGCTGCACGAATTGTCTAAATGTCAGCCAGGAGTTAAATATACGTTTTATTTTTATTATTATACTGATAGAAGTTATTCCCAAATTTATCGTAAACAGAATGGAATAGAGATCATCAAATACATGTTTCCATTATATAAACATCCTTTACACACATTTAAGACTTATATTATATTCGCTTTGGTGTTATACCAAGTGTATCGTAAATATCGCAAGACCTGAAACCCCGATTTTTGCTTCACAAATTCAATACAAAAACCAATTTTCCAAAAAGGTGTCTAAAAATTGTAACCCCTTTTTTGAGCACTTTTATACCCCAATTAACAATGAAATGTATGCGTATGTGTGCATATTGAAAAATACGTTTTAGAAATGCATTAAAATCTCCGTAATGCTTTGAATCAAGACTAAATTTAGTTCATATAGCGCTTTAAGTGTAATATAGTTAAAAATTGTTGGAATCAATTTAGTTATCGATTCAGAACAAACTATTTTCAGGTCTTGCGTTTAGTATGTTACATCTTGTATATTCGCGACAAAATCACTTAGCTTACGTTCTAGCACTAAAGCAGCCGCCGTTTCCTCTGAAGTTCTTAGATTAGAATAACGGACATATGGTGAAGTTTTACCAGCGACTAGCTGCCGCAGCAGTGGCTTTAGTTATCCACGATAATAACGTTCACAATCAATTTACAGAGTATTATACAAACCATCACATTGTCAAATAAGCATATGGTTACTTGAATTTTACATATACATATTAAAACAGGATTAATAACGTCTAGCCACGGCTTTAAGCTATAAATGTACTCACTTGTTCTCACCGATTTAATTTATCGATGATAAACGATGGCAACCGATCAATATGCGATTTTTCAAGGGAGACTAGCAGCCATTGTGATAAAAGCAGCAGTCATCATCCGTCGAAAGACGTCCACTGCAGGAAAAATGCCTCCCCAAAGATCGACCGGCTTTGTGCTGCACGCATCCAGCTTTTACTTAGATATGACTAATGAAAAATAATATCATAAGATTTTTAACATATTACTTGCAGAATGCGCCATGGCTAGAGCTGGGGGGCGCTCGTAGCGCTGTGCGACCGCGGTATTCTTACCGATTACCAAGGTTAAGCAGCGTTCGACTCGGTTGGCCCGAGATGAGAGACCGTTTTTGGCATTTTTATATTCGAACGTCTCCGTGCTTCGAAATGCACGTTAAGCAGTTGGTCCGGGCATCCACTTAATGTGGTAGTCGTTAAGCCGAGATAGAAGCCTTAAAGGCGGCTTGATAAGTTCCAACAGCAGGTGGCCACAAACCTGCCTCCATCAATCCGCACTGGGTCTGCGTGGAGTATAACCTAATCTCTCTGACCATTTGCGAGAGAAGGCCTTTGCCCAGCAGTGGGCAGTACAGGCTGATATAATATATAGATAGAGCTAGGTATATGCGGGTGGTATCAGCAGGCTAGTCGCGGCGCGTGATGTTGTCGTGGCAGCGCTGGCACACGCGCACGGGGCGGAGCGCGCGCAGGCGGCGCACGGGCGCTTCGTACCGCGAGCAGCGGCCGCAGAACACGGCGCCGCACTCGCGGCAATGGTGCCGCCGCTCTAGCGCCGTGAACCTCACCTGTCATACACAAACACGTTTCTTTCTCAAGTCCTTATAGCCCGACAAGGATAGTAGCTAAAAATCGAAACTAACGCTATCATCTAGTGAAATGTCACTTCGTGACAGTCGAAGTGTTGCAGTTTGCTATGAAATTTATCAAAGTTCTTTTTTTTAATTAGTAGAAATA
The DNA here is from genome assembly GCA_905147815.2 of Phalera bucephala. Classification (NCBI taxonomy): domain Eukaryota; kingdom Metazoa; phylum Arthropoda; class Insecta; order Lepidoptera; family Notodontidae; genus Phalera; species Phalera bucephala. The sequence continues at coordinate 17,448,944 of LR990613.1, forward strand.
TCTGCGAAAATATTTTTTTTTTATTCTGTTATTTAATTTGATTAACTGCGTTCACACGGTGCAACTTTATTAAATTCATTGAGCAAGTGAGTCAACTCTAGCGAGTTGGTTACACCATGCGGTTCCACCTGTTAAAATATGTCCCTCGAAATAGGAAAGTTTTACAATATGTAAGCCCTCATTTCGCACCAACGCATCCATAAGCGAAAAGAACCTTGTCCATACTATACCTAATTTTTGCCGCAAACAACCAAGCAGTAAGCCGGTTCTCAATCTCGGTCGTTAATTTACAATTAGTAATAAAGTTATCTTCTCATATTCAAATTCCACCCGCAGACTTAACGTCAGGATGTCAAGATGACTGGGATATAGGACAGATAATTAATATTATTTTTAGGTACAATTAGGTACATTGACAGTACATTTCTTCCATACTTACTGCATGTTTATTTGTACCATTCATTATACCTGCCACCTGCCTTGATCAAATATGCACCTTAACGATCTATACACATTCAAATGATAGTGCCCGGCAACTAACTTAACATGCAACGGTGCCGAATGACAGCACAAGGCTTCGTGCGGCATCTTGCGAAAATCATGGAATCGCTCACAACACCAAGGCACCTACAACCAGTTGTCCAGTCACTTTTATATGACTTATAATATGCCAGAGTGTCTGTCCTACGCTTATTATATATTGCACTCACCTGACACTGAGTGCAGTAAGGTGCGGTGTCGTCTCGGATCCAGTGGTCCGCCGGACCGCCTTTCGCACCCGACGCGGTTGACATGTCGGGGGCCGACCAACGGAATATCTAAAATCAAGAATTTTTATATTTCACAATCATTTTTCGAAATCTATAGTGTTGAACAACATCATCACCTTCTAAAATTACCTATATGTATATGTATTTGGCTAAAATTATTGAACGGAAGCCTCAAATTCCGGCTACATATAGCATATGTAAATAAATTATAATCAATTTACATAACATATTGAGAGAAATATAGCCACATAGCGCGAAGACTGGACGGGCGTTGGGGCAGAAAGATTCTAGAGTGGAGACCACGTATTGGCAAGCGCAGCGTAGGACGACCGCTTGCCAGATGGACCGACGATCTTGTGAAAATCGCAGGAAGTCGTTGGATGCAGGTGGCATCGGACCGGTTACGCTGGAAAGCGATTGGGGAGGCCTATGTTCAGCAGTGGACAAGTATAGGCTGAAATGATGATGATGATGATTGAGAGAAATTAAAAAAATAACCCTTATTTTTTTATCTGCCAGCATTTCTTTCTTCTGTGACCATTACAGGTTTGAGTTTTTTTTTATTAATAAATAATATATTCTAAATTTAAAAAAATGAAATGAATATAAACATTTATTTTTATTCTTTTTTTATAGAATAGTGCCTTTGATTATTTAGGGTTTACAGTTATATAAAAGAGTGCATTTTGTTTTACGGCATTAAAGAACATTAATCTTATAGTAAAATATTAATAAAACATATACTTAGAAAGAGTTCATGTTACGAAATGTTCAGATGCACGACAAAACGTTTTCTATCAATAATAATAGTGCGTATCGTGAAGCAAATACGAAGAGATGGCATAAGCTAAAATTTCATAGAAGTATTGACGTCATCGTCGTGGGCGTGGCTTACCTCAGTTTGTCATCACTAGTCGCTCCATTCACACGTCTGCTCGAGTTCGCATAGCTATGAAATATTATCTATTTTTACTAAAAAAGGTTTTACCCTTAAAATGAAGTGATGTATCTTAACTTGCAAAAATTACTTGGATCGACATTTAGATGACCCAAATAAAATCAGATTTCACTTGTAAGTATTTTTTTCCTAATTTATTAGAATCTTTCTATAAGAAAAATGTCATCTACCGTAATATAAGTGGCATACAAGTAACACTGACATAGACGAACCGTTTAGTAATTACCAGTCTTCGCCAAATGGAAAATACATAGGGTAGGCTCGGCGTAACGTCTCTCTCGCTCTGTTCCACCCCGCGCAACGACACCTTTCATTGTATGGAAAAATCTGTTTAGGCCATCTCCCCTTCGCATTTAGCTTCGTGGTGCGTCCATTGATGGCTTTAACAGATTTTCATATAGAATGAAATTGTCGTTGCGCGGAGTGGCACAGGGCGAGGAACATTACGCCCAACCCACATTTGTAATTGCCATCTGGCGGAGACTGGTAAGAACTAAACGGTTCGTCTATGTCAGTGTCACTTGTAAGTTCAATTATATTACGGTAGAGGGCATTTTAAATATAAAAGCTTTCTAATAAATTACGCAAATATAATAGTTATTTTTACATGTTAAGATACATTACTTCATTTTAAGTGTTTTATATTTAGTAAATATAGATAATATTTCATAGCTATGCGAACTCGAGCGGACGTGTGAATCGAGCGAGTAGCGATGACAAACTGAGGTAAGCCACGCCCACCATGATGACGTCAATGCTTTTATGAAATCACAAGGCTCATTAGCTTAGGCCCTCTCCTCTTCGTATTTGCTTCATGGTACTTACCCGTCCCCTGGCGTCCCCGACGGCGAGCCCGCGGCCGCTGCGCGCGGCGGCTACTGCGGTCACGGACGCGGGGCACGCGTTGTCGCGGCGCTCGTACGCCGTGTGCATGGTCAGCTTGCCGCGCAGCACCAGCCGGCGCACCCACTTCACTGCGCACTCTGTACGCACACCACCAGAGATAACACACTACACCTACTACCAGAGGTGGGCAAAATGTAATCAGATCAATGATTACAATTGCATTTTGTAGTTCAATCATGATTTAAGATTAAAAGTGTTATCGCAAACGTTGAATATTACAAAATGTAATTGTAATCGTTAATCATTCGTTCACCAGCACGCCTATAATCCCCCAAGCGGGGGTCGTTAATCATTAATCTGATAACATTTTGCCCATCTCCGCCTATTACCACTCAGATTTGAAAGGTTTACAAACTGTAGGAAAATAAATTTCCAATATTATGAAATCACTCAACTTATAGAGTAATCTTAGCATTGACTATTGTTTAATCCGGTACTGGCCGTATATTTATAAACGAAAATTATGAAGAAAATATGAATGCGAGTTACGCTAGCACCATCCTGGCATAGACTTTCTGAAATGCGCATAAAAGTAATTAAAATATAATGAATAACTCACAGGCCCACTTTATCAAGAAAAAGAAAACCTAAGTGTGTATTTCCATCCTAACTTATTGTTATTTTTCGGCCACAACATTGCATGCCACATATATTTTTTTATTGAGAACTGACCATTGATTGATACCTATTTCACCTCGTAGAAAGTGATGACAAAACCGAAGATGCGGCTTCCTAACTCAGTAATAACCTAATCACTCGGAGTTTAAAGATACCAGAGTCATACCTCGCCGAAAAGAAAGAGCGTAGGAACAAATTTCATTCTGCAGCAGTACACATTAGTAAGGATGCATAATGTGTTAAGTTGGACCACTTTACCTGTATCGACAGCGGTGGGCTGAATGATTTTGCCCACCGACTTGTGTTTGGGTGCAGGCGAGGCGGGCGCGGACACGACCACGAATGAATCCGTTAGACTGGTGTCCGACTTGCTGGTACGCAGTCCACCTTCCTGGCTCGCCTCGGTGGAGATCCCGGCGGATGTCTCCATGGAACAAGACTCACTCGAGTCCCCTATGCTACCGCCACCTTTTAAATAAATGTAATATAATAGAGCTTAAAGAAATTTGATTGTTCTTTTTTTTGTGTTTGATCGCGCTAATCTCTATAACTACCAGTTGGGTTTGAAAAATTATTTTTTCACTTGATAGCCTAATCGTTGAGAAAGGGCTATAAGCTTTTATTTAACATCACGCTACGACCCTTATGAGCCAAGCCAGAAGAAAAGAAGTCAAAAAGAACGCTAAGGGGAAACGAAGTTTAGCGGGGCGGGCGATGCGTTGCGACCTCATTAGCTTCGTGGTAAACAGCAGGTGAAACCGGGGAGCACGGCTAGGGAAATTTAATTAACAACATAACAAAAATATTAGAGAATGGACATATTATTGCATAAAATTACACAATACGTGTTACGATACTAAGGTAAAGTAAACTCTGTTGTTTTTTTTGTCTTATTTGTGAAAAAATCGTTACCATCTGATATCATTCTCTAGTCGGCGCGCTTTATTCCTTACAAATGTCAAACCAGTACAATAAACAAAGATTATAAATTACATATACACAATCTCCAATGACATAATAATATGTCCCGAGTTGTTGTGTGTGTGTGAATGATGTACGCTGTTGGCCGCGAGGCCTTTACAGCTTCACCGGACTAAAAGGCGAGCGTGCAACCACTACGCTCTAGCCAGCCAGAAGGGCAAGAGGCGACATACTCGAGGGAGCCTCGAAGAAGCGCCCTCGGTTGGGACAGTCGCTGTAGGGGGACGGGTGCACTACTAAGTACACCGGTTAACCGCCGGCTATGGGAGGGGATCTACTACTACGTCGTCGTCGTCGCCCGTATTCTGAGCGGAAAGAAGGGATGACAAAGCATCGGGGGGGTCGGTGAGAACAAGTCGCGGCGGCAGGGGTCGGGGGGGAGATCGTAGTCGGCGGTGGCTACGATTAACGGATTCGCATGGGTAGATGCGTTCGCGAAATGACGTGTTGACGCCTTTTTAATAAAGGCGCGAATAGGTTCGAGACCTAGATCGGAGTGGAGGTCGACGTTCCGTACGAACCAGGGGGCTCCTACGGCTTTACGGAGGAAGCGGTTTTGAACCACTTGGAGTTTATCGATGTGAGAGGGGGCCGAATGCCCGAACACAACACACGCATAAGTCATGATGGGTCGAACGCAAGTTTTGTAAAGTGTCACCTTATTTCTAAGGGACATTTTACTCCGCTTGCAGATTAACGAATGGAGACGACCGAGCACAAATGATGCTCGGTGACGGACCCGCTTGATGTGCGGGCCGAAGGACATGGTACTGTTTAGGGTGACCCTTAGATATTTGACCTCTTTGACCCAGGGAATGGGTCGGTCGAACATGGTCACTTGGCCGAGATTACTTCTAGGGCGGCGCAGGGAGTGGCGCGGGGTGGCACCTCTGGAGAAGAACACCGCAGCGCTCTTGTCCGGGTTCACCTCAATACGCCACTTCCTGAACCAATTCCCTAGGGACTTGGCGGATGCCTGAAGGTTTCTGGTAATGAAACCCTTATTCCTATGCGGGACGTAGAGAGCGGTATCATCCACGAATAGGGCTAGATGCGCCTTACTCGAACGAGGAATGTCGTTCGTGTAAAGGCTAAACAGGAGCGGAGAGAGAACTGAGCCCTGTGGGACTCCAGCACTGATGGAGTGGGAAGTGGAGCGCGTCATTTCGACGCGATAACGGAAGGTGCGATTCGACAAGAAGTCTCGTAAGATGAGCACGAGTCTGTCCGGCACACCCAATTGGTAGAGCTTGTAGATCAAGCCGTTGTGCCAGACTTTGTCGAATGCCTTCGCGACATTTAGGAAGAGGGCGCCCGTGTAGACGGGTTTGGGTCTATTGAGACCGGAGAGGATGTGCTCCGTGATGAGGTGCACTTGGTGGACGCAAGAGTGTTTGGCTCGAAAGCCGAACTTCTCGTCGATAAGGATACCCCTGGACGTTATGAAGACCTTGAGCCGCGCCAGAAGTAGGCGCTCGTAGATCTTGGCCAGGGAGTTGAGGAGACTGATAGGGCGGTAGCTCGCGGGGAGATTGCGAGGTTTGCCGGGCTTGGGAATGCCTATGACGTCCGCCTTCTTCCACTTAGCGGGGAAGGTGCAGTTCGTCATTGCGGCGTTCAGTATGGCCACTAAGAGGCAGATGAGTTGGGCGGGCAGGCATTTCAGAACGCGATTCGAAATGCCGTCAGAGCCGGGGGCTTTTTTAGTATTGAGACCCATAATGAGATCTTCGACCTCCGTTTGGGTGATAGGAGGTAAGGAATCGGCGGGGGGTACGGATGCCCTGCGCTCGACTTCCCTGTCGACCGCGTCGACGTGGGACTGGTCGACGGACTGCGAGCTAGGGGTGCACTGGCTCTCGAAGGAGTCTGCGAGAAGCTCGGCCTTTTCGTCGTCGTCGAAGGCTGGGGGTGCGCCTGAATACAACTACTTACTTATAGAATATAGTAATGCAAATACTAACTTTTACGATACAACGGATTCGCCTTCGATTTTCTACGGAGCACAACGTTCCCTTGTTTCTGCAGTTTGTTCCTATGTATGTTCTCTTTCTCCATCTCCAAGTCTTTCTCGTTGTCGTACTCCTGTTTGGCCTCGTCGCAGGAGTCGACGGGCTCCTTGTGCTCGGGGTAGCGGGGCGAGTCCTCGTTGTCACTGCACGTGTCCTTCTCGTCGTGTCTCCGCGCAGACTCCTTGGCGCTGGTGGTCTCGCACGCGTCTGATAATGAACTTTCTGATGCCGATTTTTGAAGGGTACCTACGGGGACATTTAAGATTTCCATACTCAGATTTTGCATAATGAAGGGTAGGTAAAATATTGTGAATCACAAAGTAAAATTAAAATAAACAGTGTATTAGGTTAAACGAGGGACGTGTTGCAGGAGGACTGAGTATTAGATTCCCGTCCTGAATATCTAAAAATAAATTAATCTTAATTTTTGACGGAATTATTCAACAAATACATTAATTATGGATACTGAGCGCGCATGAAACCGAGCTTGTAAACGATAAAGTGATCACGCGGTAAAACACGTGACAATCGCGCGATCTAAAAAGACCGCCGTGCCTAAATCCCGCCTCTTTCCTTTGTGTTGTCGCCAATGCGCCGGCAGGACACGACCGGACCAATCATGAAACAAATATGAAGGGGAGATGGCCTAACAGATTTTTCTATAGAATGAAATGTGTCGTTGCGCGGGGTAGCACAAGGCGAGAGGGACGTTACGCCCAACCCAAATTTGTATTTGCCATCTGGCGGAGACTGGACAGAACTAAATGGTTCGTCTATGTCAATGTAATTTGTAAGTTCAAATATATTACGGTAGATGGCATTTTTAATAAAGAAGTATTCTAATAAATTATGAAAAAAATACTTACAAGTGCAATCTGATATTATTTGTGTGATCAGAATGCCAATCCAAGTAATTCTTACATGTTAAGACACACCACTTTATTTTAAAGGTTTTATTTTTAGTGAAAATAGATAATATTTCATAGCTATGCGAGTTCGAGCGGACGTGTCCATTGAGCGAGTAGCAATGACAAACTGAGGTAAGTCAGGCCCACCACGATGACGTCAATGCTTTTATGAAATCAAAAGGCTGGTTAGCTTAGGCCATCTCCTCTTCGTATTTGCTTCATGGGACCAACACACGCTCGCGCACCCCGCAGTCTAAGCGAGTGCGCCGCTACTTCCGCATATTAAATGCGCCTCCGTAAAACAACCCCGCGTGTGTTACGTAATAAAAAACAACAGTGTTAGTAAATAAACACGTTTATGCTACGGAGTACTCGACCAGAGAAGACTTAAAGGTGCATATCACGAATGCTTTTGATAGCGTAAGAAGGGATCCATTCGTATTTAACCGCGTAAAAGACAATACGAAAAAACGTGCAGAACTGTGCATTGCGCGAGGAGGAGGTCATTTTGATGAAATTTTTAAGATTGATTTACAAAACGTGTAAATAATGAATTAATCAAGTAAATCGTTTTAAATAGGTGTTATTCCATTTTTTTTTATTCGCTAATAATACTAGTGTGCATATTAACTTTGTCTTAATCTTAAATTATTGTGGTTGACAATTTACATACACTTATTTTTGTAATGTAAAATTACATTAAAAAATAAAGGGATTGTTAAGTACTTAGGTATTTTTGCCTGTCCTAAACCAGGTTCGAAGTATGAAGGGAAAACGGGTCAAACCTAAAGGTCATTCACATGCGTAATTGACCTTAGATAAGATAGGTCAAGTGGCTTGCGCGATTTTTTGGTCAAGATTTTCTATGCGATTCATCAGTGCTTTCTGTTGTGTATATTTTTGTTAGTTACATGTAAACAAGAACTATCATGGACTTAAATACGTCCCTCGTTTAACCTAACATACTGCATAATATATTCATGTGCTAGATTTATGAGATAAAGCAAACGAATGGCGCATATACGAAGTATTTCCTGGATATGTTTTGCATAAACCCGTCCATCACGGCTATCAAATACAACTGCACAGGGCAAGGACGATGGTAAAAGATGTGAATGTTCCATATTTATGTCGTGTTCAAGGACTTATATAACAATAATGATACCTAATTTTATACCTTCTTTTTCTTGTGAGAGACTCATCTGTTTGACTAGCTCTTCAACCCTTTTGATTGCGGCTTCCCTGTCTTCAGTTTCTGCTTCTTCAGTCTTTACTTCGTTCTCCAACTTGGCTTCTGCCTCAGGTTTGACTTCCTCACTCTCCTGCACGGTGAGGTTTTGTTCTTCTTTCTCCTTTTCAATATCTACGGAGCCTGAGGGAGGGTCTACGCTCCCTCCTTCTATGCTTTCGCTTTGTTCCTCTGTTGTTTCTGCTATGTAGTCTATGGACCACATCTATGGAATTACAATAAATCATAGTTATGAAAATAATTCTATCTTTTGGGTGTTAGTTACTTATTATAGTTTGGGTGCAATTATAACAGATAATATTGCAAGATAATATACAGATTATGTAAGACCAAATAATAATTTAAAAGAACTTTATTTCATGAGCCATAAAGTCAAAATTGGAATGCTTTTGGTTAGCTTATTTTTGTTTGTTTGCGGCAAACATAACAATTTGTCTTCTTAAGTATATTTGCGTAGAGCCTCAGTAGTACAATTGGTCTCGAAACCTACAAGGTTATACTCCTCTCCTGCTTCCCGTGGATGATGGAAAGGCAATTAAAGGAGTAAGTCATTGGTAAAATGTAAATGTTTGAAATATTGTAGTCGTTTTCATGAGACATGGGTATGGTGACGTTTGATCAGGACTATACAGGAATATAAAGGTAAAAAATAAAATTATTTTAATTTGCTTTTAAATCGTAGAATGTATATAAATTTGCGTTATTATTTAAAAACCTTAAAACTCTATGACGCAATTACGTAAATTGCGATTTAGGGTCTGACACAATCAAGTCGATAAATTGTCTTGTAAAATTTACAAAATCAATTACCGATTCCTTTACGAATATTATTCTATATATCCGTCTGAAAGACATGGTATGCCCATGGTAAAGAAATTAATTAAAAAACATGGATGCGCTATCTTGTCATATGTAAATAGACGGTTGCATAGTTTTTTAAAAGATAATTCACGTGAGCGACGAATAAAGCAATTTGTCAATGTTTTTTTTCTTACCAATCGCATGATTCGTATATAAATAATGAATTTATTGTATATTGTATTCTTTTTGTTCCTAAATTATTGTCATTAAAATCGATACATTATTCGTCATAAATTCTCTCGATACGATATTCAATCGATTCTATTTAACTTAATTTTATCACCACCACATTTCTAGAACCGGCAAATTCTAAACTGAAAAAGACTATACAGCTTTGAACGTCTCTTACTACGTCTTTTGGAATAACGGGTAAAACGAAGTAGTCATATAATTTATAAGTAGGTGTACCCTGACGACTCCGTCGGTGGAGCCGGTGATGATGACGTTGAGCGGATCCCACTCCCGGGTCTGGCTAAAGGCCACACACAGCACCTGCTGCGAGCGCTCGCGCCCGCCCACTGTATCCACGGCGCCCAGCAGCTCGCCGTTGATCGACCACGCGTACAGCCAGCTGCCACTGCACGTCGCTATGTCACCCTAGTCAATTTAAGAATGGCATTTTTTATAAAATGCCGATGGATCACTGATTTTTTTTTGTACTTTTCCTATACCCCTATAGGTGCCAGATCCCTTACAAGGTAAGCAAAGAGTACAAAGATCAAACAGGATCTTTAGGGACAAAAAATGCCTACTCAATGATATTTTTTTGATACTAGAACACGCCGTCAATTTAATATGAACGTCCAGAATTGTTTAAATCTGTCCATTACAGTCATAGCCTTACAACCAAATCAAATAAATAGTATTATAATACTTAAAAGTAGGCCCCAATTCTACTAACAAAACCTCGCTTAAATCGAACTTCAACCACCTCCGATCAACGGCATTTAGCTATTTTCGTATATTACTAGAATATATGCCTCGTTGGTCTAGTGGCAAAGCGCATCGCTTTGTGATCACGAGGTCCTGGGTTCAAATCCTAGGTCGGCAAAATGTAGTTTTTCTAACAAAAAATTCCCAGTATGAGTCCGGAGTCTGGAATTGTGCCCGGTATATGGCAATAGGCTCGCCCCCTATTATATAAGACCTAACATCGTCGGCGAAACGTGGGTGTACTTATTACACCTCTGCCACCCCCTCTGGGGAATGTAGGCGTGACGGTGTCTTTTTTTTACTAGAATATAGACTACAATGATTAACGACGGTTAAGATTTGGTTGTAGCGGAATTTTATCGAAATTAAATGTAGGTACTCACAGTGAGATCATCGATGGCTAACGCGGACACAGGCGGGGGCGGTCCGTACGAGTGCGGCGGCAACAGTTGGCGCACGAAGGAGCCGCGCTCCACGTCCCACACGATGGCCTGTCCGTCGCGGCTGCCGCTCACCACCAGGTTGTACGCGGGGCTGGCGGCCAGGCACGTCACGGCTTCCTCGTGACCGTACAGGCACACTTTGACAGCTAACCGTCGGCGGCGAGCCCAGTATTGCCATACTGTCACCACCTTAACAGGGAGAGACATCATGATACCAACTTAATCTTTTGAGAAAAACGTTTCTCTATGAATAACGTGGCCATTCTCTTGTCACATACATTTGGTCACATGCAAGGATGTGATGTACACTATGCCATTTTTATCGTCCTAGAGCATAAGTCCGGCTAATGTATTCAATGTCTACTGTTCATTGATAATAAAAAATGAACACAAATAAGAAACATCTACCTTCTTACCTATTAGAATATCTGTAACTAGGTTGGAAGACCAAAACACTGAAGGTACCTTCCGGCCAGGTGATACGCTGCACGGCTCTTGAATGTCATTTCGCGCACAGTATAGGCATGTAGGGGTTTGTTTAATGCACTAAATTAATATTATGTTGTAGATGTTACTTATTGAAGTGTTATTTATTTTAATTATTTTATTAACAAAAGCGTTGAATATATTAGCGGCGCTAGCGCTTCAAGACGATATAAATTGGCCATATAATGTTTGTGTTTGGGAATAATCAAATTTTCGGCCGGTCCGCCATTTTAACATCCAGCTGTTACCAGTACATTTTTGGTCAAAAACGATATGAAGCTTGAGAACTGCAGTATGTCCGACCGCCATTTTAACATCCCGACACTGGCACGTTACTTTCGTGGTCCGAAAGCATGTCCATATATATATATATATATATATATATATATATATATATATATATATATAGACCCCCCCCGATGCTTTGTCATCCCTTCTTTCCGCTCAGAATACGGGCGACGACGACGACGTAGTAGTAGATCCCCTCCCATAGCCGGCGGTTGACCGGTGCACTTAGTAGTGCACCCGTCCCCCTACAGCGACTGTCCCAACCGAGGGCGCCTCTTCGAGGCGCCCTCGAGTATGTCGCCTCTTGCCCTTCTGGCTGGCTAGAGCGTAGTGGTTGCACGCTCGCCTTTTAGTCCGGTGAAGCTGTAAAGGCCTCGCGGCCAACAGCGTACATCATTCACACACACACAACAACTCGGGACATATTATTATGTCATTGGAGATTGTGTATATGTAATTTATAATCTGCGGACTTAAAGGCGAGCGTGCAACCGCACGCTCGCCTTTAAGTCCGGTGAAGCTGTAAAGGCCTCGCGGCCAACAGCGTACATCATTCACACACACACACAGACACAATATATATATATATATATATATATATAAGTCATTGTTTACATGTTAGAATTGTAAAGCAATAGTGAAAGTATCTACAGTCTATCATGACCACTATAAATAGCAACGATATCGATAGAAATATTGATAATATCGATCGTATTGATTGAGTCGATAGTACAGGATCGGCCAATACTATTGATTGCAGATAATACTACCTACTATAATATTTTCCGTGTACTAATACTATAGTATTTTCCGTGTAAGGTGGGTACTGTGACAGTTGCAAGTGTCAAAGAAAATTATACTTTATTCAATGACAACAGGAGACATGTTTCTACACTTATGATTTTATGAACACCATTGAATTAAATATTAATTTCGTTTAGCAATTAAAACTGTCACCCATCCTATGTGAAAAATGTGTGTGGCCTAACTGCTCGATGAAGATGAAATAGCACCGGGCGACTACATACAATATTAGTAACATGACAAGTTTAATTTCCTAATATACAATATGCCCTTACCGTACTAGTGCCAGCTGTAACAATAGTTTTATCGGACGGGCAGACACACGTGACAATCTCCCCGCATGCCTGCGCAACCGTCTCGCACACAAACACCGCTTTATCATTATCGTAATTCCCGATCCGCAGCGAGTGGTCCGCGAAGCCCCACGCCACGTACTTGTTGTAGGAAGGAGGCATCAACACTTTGTTCTGTTCAACGGCCAGTATTGCTTTGTCTGTGTAAAGTATCTGGCCGACGGGACCTTTCACTTCTGCAATGAAACACGTTGATGAAATTGTTTCTTCCATATCACTCGTATAGATTAAAACTATGTTTATACTCTATAGCGTAGCTATATATAATAGCTTTTTAAAACAATATGTCGAAAATATGTTCAAAACAACCCGTATAGGCGCTTTGGCCAACTTTGAATAGCATACACCTGTGTATTATTGCAGGATTTTATATTTTTGGGTAAGTATTTGTATTTGATTTTGTTATTTTTTTACGAAGAAATTATTGTTTTTAACGGACAGATTGGGTATATTAAATGTTATCTAGTACATTATGAACTCTCTTTAAACATCTAGCAAAGAAGAAAAGAATTGCAAAATGTCGAAATGTTGTTATTGCTGTTTTTTTATTATGGCTCACATTTTCCATACAAAATGTTCCCATTTGATGTTACGTTAAATTCAAAGCTACCGACAAACTCATATGTAATTAAAATGTATACCTTTAACGGGCTGTAAGGACGGTCTCAGGTTCTCCAAATTGTGAAAGAATAACTTTTCCGGTGGCGTTATACCCTGAGAGGGTATTATGTTGTTAGGGTCCAGTATAGTTGAACTCCGTTGCGACATCTTCTTGCTAGGATGCGCTTTTTTGAAAAGTTGCTTTGGTATTTGCCCAAAATTGTTTATGAATCCAATAGTAGCGTTCTTTTTAAGCGGATCATCAATACTATAACAATAAAAAAAAGAAAGATTTACATTGAGCAAATACTAGTATTTATACATTAATGAGCAATATACGATTCAAGGGTTGTGAGACTCAGGTAGAATATTCGTCGTCGTACTTCGTAATTTTATTATGTTCATCTTCATCACATATAAACCCGAATTCATACTAACATAATAACTTCGGAAGTAACTCCATCTGTCTGTTTCCTTTTCACGCCCAATCCGCTAAACAGATATTGATCGAATATAGCAAGGAAATAGATTTTATCCAGGGGAAGGTCATATACTTTTTGTCTCAAAAAAACATAAGGATGTGAAATATCTATCTATCTATATCATCACGCCAGATCCCTTGCCAGGTAGGCAGAGAGTACAGAGTTTCAACAGGTTCTTCCCTTACATACCTCTCTGGCTTCCTCCACTCTCATAGTTGGTCTCATACACGCTCGCCGGTTACGGAGACTCTTGACTTGCCCTTCAGATAAGACACGATCTATTTGGTCATGGTAAGATAGTTTAGGTCTTCCCTGGTACCTACATCCTTCCACTATCGCATTGTATATCTGGTTTGTCATTCTTTCTTCTGACATTCTTTCTATATGCCCGAACCAACGGAGCATACCCTTTCTCATCTTTACACCGTTACTATCTTTCATACCTACTCGCTTTCTTACTACGCTGTTGCGAATACGGTCGGTCAGCACATCTTCCGCAGAGCTCGCATTTCCACCACATTTATCCTACTATCATTATCCTTCTTACATACCCAGCACTCGCTGCCATATAACAGCGTTGGGACAAGCACTCCGTTATGAATGGCCAGCTGCGCCTTTTGGCTAAGTGCCGGCTCCCAAGTAGATTTCCCATCGCACCATTTAATCTGTTCCCTGTACCCTTCTCTCTATGTCAGCGATGTTTTTCCTATCCTTACTGAATGCGCATCCAAGATATACAAACTCATTCCCTTGCTCCAGCACATCGTTACCAACCACATACAACCAATACACGTCTGAAAATAACCCGAACGAAGTTGCGGAAGTTACTTCATAATAAAAACAAGAAAGTACTACGAAAAATGGAAAATGAACCACCGGATACTTGAATCACCCGCAGTAGGTACTTTCCCAATATTGAGATTTAATAACCAAATTTGTAAACACTCAAAAGGTTCACGCCAGAACTTAGTCAAACATAGTAATCGAAACGCGCGGTAGCCGTATCGTATACTGACTTGTAAATGTCGACGTTCCCCTCGTAGAAGAGGTGGTGGAAGACGTTGCAGGCGTCTACGGCGGGCTGTCCCTGCTGCTTGTAGCCGAACACGAGGTCGATCCAGTGGTGCAGGCGGTGCGACACGTAGTCGCACTCCAGGGCCGCGCGGTGCGCGCGGATGAACTCGCGCGCGTCGCCGCGGGCCCACGCAGGCAGAGCGACCGCGCCCAGTGCCACCCCTGACTGCTTGCAGCCTGGCACACACATACGCCTACTGTCAGTGCGCGAAATAACATCACAGTAAAGAGATCCCACTCGTACAAGGATTTTGTGGCCCGCGCCCAAAATAGAAATTAGCACTCATCAAATCGAGGCGCTCGTAGCGCTGTGCGACCGCGGTGTTCTTACCGATCACCAAGGTTAAGCAGCGTTCGACTCGGTCGGCCTGAGATGGGTGACCGTTTGTGGCATTTTCATATTTGAGTTTCTCCGTGCTTGGGAAGGCACGTTAAGCCGTTGGTCCCGGTTACCACTTAATGTGGAAGTCGTTAGGCCGAGTTGGAAGCCTTAAAGGCGACTTGATAAGTTCCAACAGCAGCTGGCCACAAACCTGCCTCCACCAATCCGCACTGGGTCCGCGTGGTGGAGTATGACCTAATCTCTCTCACCTCGATTTGTGAGAGAAGGCCTTTGCCCAGCAGTGGGCAGTATAGGCTGATATTATTATTATACTCATCAAATGAAATGTCACTTCATGAGAGTCGCAGAGTTTTCGTGTGCTATTAAATTTACCCAAGTTCCTTTTAAGGGTTTCGTACCTCAATCAGTAAAGCGATAGCGAAGCGAAGCTTATAGGATCACTTCGTTGTCCGTCTGTCCGACGTTTATTTAATTAGTAGCCGTGCAAACCCACCTATTGAAATATCTCTTTGGAAGTAGAAAAAAATTGATTTCACATCAACGCCCCCTGTCAATGACATCTATGGGCCAAAAGATCCTTGACACACTATATATCATAACATATTAGTAATATCAAAATCAATTTATTGATCAGTTACTCAGAACTCTGCCTCCTCCTGTGCTAGTGTAAACTGTGTTACAGGAGGCAGTCTTCCCTATCCTGGATTGCACAAATTGACCGTATATAGCAGGTACTAAGCCGCGTAGAGCGCGCGTCTATGTGCTTGATTCTTATTCTAACCGCTAGTATTAAGATGTTTTACTGCTTACATTATGTTCACTGTGATAATACTGACCAAATCGATGATAATTGAAATCCTACTTTATTACCCGTGGTCGACACGGGTAATTTGAATAACAGTACAAAATCATGTTAGCTTAACATCTTTAATTAAATAATTTGAAGCGTTCGATTTAGGGTACGTTAAATACTTTGGTGAGAAATAAACTATTTGAACATTATTATTGTTATTTACCCAAGTCAAAATTATTAGAATTGAGGAGAAATTCCGGCAAGTAGAAGAATTCCGGAATCAATTCCTTTACGTCCGCCATGTTATGTCGTGATGCTGAATTCCATGCTTCTTTGACAGAGTGGAACATTCTAGAATACATAAAGTAAACATTAAACATATGCCAGCATTGTTCAACTTCAGCATTAAAGAATATTAATATATATTAAAATTATTTCATCTCACCGATCCGCTAAATCAAAATGGCCGCCCTGGAGTTTGAGAAAGTGTTGAGTAAAAGGTTCCATTCTGACTAAATAAGAGCACACGATCATAGCGGACGAGTAATGTGTGCCGTAGTGGTAAGGAGGAGTCTCACCGTGTGGGTCATCCCATTCCTGAAACAATGTCAGAAGATCTTAGACAAAAATAAACTAGAATTTTCTTGAAATTTAGTTCGTGTGCCGCTATATGATCAAGTCTAACTAATTACTAGACAATTACCAAGCGAGTAGTTTGATAGAGGTGAAATTTGGCACGTTTGAAGTCAGGGCGTAATGTCCCTTGTTTTCTTGTAACTAGTGGTCGCCAATTGGTCGAAATTCGACCTACTCTTTCATCGTTTGCTGGTTATGTTTGACATTCAGTAAGACTATAGACAAATAATATTAAGACAAACAATATAAATCTATTTTCAATTTGACCACAGACTTTTTAACAATAAACAAAAGAGTATATATGCGTGTTTGTGTCAAATACTGGTAGTGTGTGTAATGTATTTTTATTGATTTAATGTATTTTTTATGCATAATTTAAAAAAAATATTAGCGTTCTGCACTCCTTCTCTATATAAACTATAAGTGTGGGAAAATTCATACTCCTCCGTCCGCGCAATTTTCGTAAGAAAGGGTACAAAGTTTTTGCTTCACGTATTAATATAATGATTAGGAAATTGGTCAAAATTCTTTTCACTATATGAAAAGAATTTTGACCAATTTTCTACTGTCTATTGACTATGCTTATAGGCAATTACGATATAATAACTTAGGTCAAGATTTAAAAGGAAAACGGGTATGGTTACAATTTTTTGACTGATAGAAGTTGCGTCGCCATTTCCGTCGCACAGTAGGCAAGACTTATAATATTAGCCCTGTTAAAAAACTGACCACCATTGGGCACGGCCCTCCTCTCAAACTAAGAGGGTTTAGGCCATAGTCCACCACGCTGGCGAACTTCACACACCTTCAAGAAATTCTTAGGCATGCAGGCTTCCTCACGATGTTTTCCTTCGCCGTTAAATCAAGTTATAATTGATTTATAATACACACATGTTTTCGAAAAGACAAAGGTGCGGTGCCTGGTTGGAACCCGATACCTCTGACTTTACAGTCCAACGGTCTAATCACTGCTAGGCAAAACTTAAATATACTATATTCGTGGCCACTTCACCAAAACCAACCATTTTACTCTTCTATCCAAGGTTTAATTGTCGGCACACTCACCTTATATCTTTTCCTAAATTGTTCTAATCTATCAGGGCTCTGTGCACCCATCGGCTTAGTGAGGTCCCGGAATGTAGCGGGATCGTTCAGGTCCAACTCAAGCGAGTCATAGTCGGCCAAGATCCACGGGAACACGGGGTATTGCATCAGGTCATTGTATGATCGACCCGCCAACGTGTTCAAATGCATCAGATATTGGAAGTTTGATATTTCGCCCCGCTGGAAGAATATTAGGAGAATGTAAAGGGTGAAAAGGAAAGGTGCTTAATACTTTAAAATAGGTAGATCATAGTGCCCGTTAATACGACTAATTTATTACGAATACGACACTCGGCGAAAATTAATGTAAAAAACGTCAACTACGACTACTACTACATCATCACGCCAGATCCCTTGCGTGGTAGGCAGAGTACAGAGTTCTAACAGGTTCCACTCTCATAGTTATATATCAACAAAATATATAAAACTTTTCATTCGTATTGATACAGAACTATTTGCGCACCTGTCCCTCGCATTGCCACCTTTTACTTACATAACCAGGTAGAAATTATTGAAAGTCGCTTGCCTAGCGTAAACATACAAAAATGTGATTACCGATAAAGAGTAATTACTCCCGTTTGACGAAATTTTTTCAACATCCTGAATTTTCTTTCCAAATTAAAACTCAGCCTATAGTACATTAATAAAGGTATAATTTTCAACACTTACCAGCCAACGTTGTGTGACGGAGGTGTCACCGATGAGCGTGGCCAGCAAGCCGCCGGGCTGTTCGACGGCGACGCCCCGCTTCTGCCCCGCGACTGAGCCGGCGGCACTGTCCGCCATGCCTGTAGCCAGTGCTGTGAATCTACTGTATACCTGCGAAGATAACACTTTTGTAGACGCCAAATTATTTAATATTTCAAAAGAAGATTCTCACGCGCTGTTATGCTAAGGCTGAACTCTAATTATAAGCTGTAGAAATATATATCGTGTTTACTTCCTATTCATTATCAGCAGAAAGACATCCATTACATGACTGTCTTCCTAAGATTGCCACAACGACGGCTTTCACTGGGTCATCGGCCTACTTTTGGAGCGACTGCCCATTCTATTTTCCGGTAAGTGGTCGCTACTCGACAACCTTTCTTAATAACTGTCCCACTTTTGGGGCACGGGCCTCCTCTTAAACTGAGGTTTTAGGCACCAGGTTGGCCCAGTGCAAGTTGGCGAACTTCAAACACCTTCGAGAAACTTTTAGGGATGCAGGTTTCCTCACGACGTTTTCCTCCTTCACCGTTAGAGCAGGTGGTAGTTAATTTTTAATACGCACATGCTTTCGAAAAGACAGAGGTACATGCTTGGATTTGAACCTGAGACCTCTGACTTTGTAGTCCAACGGTCTAGCCACTAGGCTATTAAATGTGATGATATATACGATACGACGATCAATTAATTGAGACGGTTTTAATAAAAAATCTTGTGAGTATTATTTAATTATAATAACCTTGTTTCGCACTTTTCTAGGAAAAGCGAGCAAGTAATTTCTACCATCACTCGAAAATACTTCTAAAGCTATTGGTTGTAAAAGATATCTTCTTTTGTGAACTTCTCTGTAAACAAAAAAAAACGATTAAGCTTCATATTTACAAATAAAATTTATTACGTATTAATTTTTACTAATAAAAATACATACCGAATGTCTTCATACAAAAACTTAGAGCATTGTCTTTGGTTACTTCTTTGAATACCCTGACTGGGCAATATTGGCTCATAATCATCTGGACAGCTGTCCAAGTCCCGAATCTCTCTGTTCTTCAATAACGTAAAGCCATCGATGACGTAGCAGTGTTCACGGCCAAACAATAATAGACCTTCCGTGGTGTCCAAACCTTGTATTCTTGCACAACGGAACATGTGAGAGATCTAGAAGTGAAGTATAGGTTAATATGAATTAAAGCTAATGCGTGTTTTATTTACGTTTGGGTCGGTTATACCTTTTCATGGTGTTCTAGGAGCCTGAGGAGCGTTTGATTATCTGGTGGAGGAGTTGGCTGTTCATCTTCATCCTCGTTGTCCGGGCCATCTTCATTAGCTATCACAATAATATAAATGAAATCGGAATAAAGTGTTTGATGAAAAAAAAATACTTATTTAAATAAAACATTAATCTAATGGCGCGAGGTTCTGGATTTCAATCCTTCGTCGAACAAAGTAGTGTTAGGGTTCGGAATCAGAATATTTTTTATTCATGTAAACCTTTACAGTATTTATGAATCGTCAGAAAAGTCACAAAGACTCTACCACCTCTTGTGAATGTCATTCCTGCGGAGAAGGGCAAGTAGCTATGGAGCTACTTGCCCTTCTAAATTAGTAAAATACTATTTTAAAAGAGTAACCATGGGGTTACTCTTTTAAAATAGTATTTTACATTTTCTTTTTCCATCTAAATTTTCTTTTTCTAAAAAAAAACGTAGCCCCAGACTAAGATTTATTCCTGTGTCGTGGGTGCGTTTACAAACACGAAAATTCACATACATAAATACCCAGACCGAAACAAATAATTGTGAATCACACAAAGATTGGTCCCGTGCGGGAATCGAACCAGCGACTATTAGACACAGTGGACGGAGTGGCTTAAGCTCTTAACCACTGCGCTAAATCGTCCGTCGTTTATTCTAAATTTTGTTAGGGGTATGGGGGAACAATGTAGGCTGGTCTTTTGATTTAACAAATTATACTATTCATGTGAATGGCTACATGTTTTCCTCATTTACAGATAAAGAAACGAGAAAGAAAAAAATTCTAACTATTTTTTGTTCTATGTAAAAGTTCTCAGTAGCAACCCGGTGCCTGGAATTGTGCTCGGTACAATGGCAATAGGATTGCCTTAAAGGGCCTTTAACGTACGTCGGTATCTAACATCGTTGACAAAATGTGGGTCTAAACAGTACATCTGTGTCACTCTTACTTGGGAAAATAAGCGTGATGGTGTTTATTTTTCAAACATACTAAAGTATTACTGGCTATAACTTTATTTATAAAGGGGGGTAAGTTTGTATGAATATAATAGTGTTAGTTACTAACCTTCGCCAGATGATTGGTTGCCGCGGCTAACGACACCACTACTAACGAGGTCTGAAGGAGATCCTTCTCCGTTAGCTACATCAAGCGAGGTATCTCTGCTCCTGTGATAACATTTTTAATTATTTTGTAACATTACTATGTAACTTTTTAAATTGTTTCCTTTTTTAATTGTTTTTTGCTGTAAGAATATTCTATGATCTCAGTTAACTTGTTATGACAATCCAATATATGTATATAAGGCACAGTGCCCAAGATACAGGCTTAGCCTAGTTTGGGATCAACGGTAACCTCATTTGTATGTATTTTTGTTGGCAAATAAAGAATTTATTATTATTAACGGAATATTATATTCATAATTTAATCTTTTGTTGAACTGACTACTCTACGATCGTTACGGTTACTGCAAATACATACAAAGCGACAGCCGAAAGGTAGGTGATGTAAACAAAGTAACACAATATACTATAACTAAGATTTACACAAACACTAATCCATACTAATATATACGCAATTGGTAAGTAATTCTGCCTGACTATCTATTTGCCTGTTATCTTTTAACGCCCAAAGGACAGGCCCAAGGAAATGCCATAGGCTACATTTTGTTTTAAAAAAAAACTTAAGGGCGTGAAATACACTCCTGAAAATAACGCGATCGAAATTGCGGGTACAGCTAGTGATTTATAAGTTAAATAAAAACTTTGTGATATCGAAAAACAAGTAAGGAACTAACCCTAAAAAAAAATTATTTTGGTGTAAAAATAAAAACTTACGTGGTAGGTACTTCAGAGTTCTGAGGCAATTCAGAGCCCTCTACGCTGTCCGCCTCGCCTAAATTGTTACCCGCTGTCCGCCATTGCTGGTATACCCGGTAGTATTCCTTGCTGTCAAGGCTTTGTGCTACTTTGTACTTCAATTGTTTCTATAAGAAGAAAAAACATAGGGAATACTTCACAATCGTTTTTTTTGTTCCAAAACTTGTGTTATTTCGAACTATAATGTGTAATGTTGGTGGAATATTAAACATTATGTATTCTTATATGTGCACGAGTGAAGGTAATTGTAACAAGTGATATCACGTGCCTTTTCGATTTCCCTCAAAACGGCCGTCGCAATTGGTATGTAAAGTATCCATCGCTTTACTATCCAGGATGGGGCACTTCATCAATTTCATAATCATCTTTTTCATCAAGTTCATCGGGGAGTTGAATTAATTTAGAAATGAATATTCGTAATACTTGACATTGGCAAAATACGCGTCGTCGTGATGCCATAAACATAAAAAAATAATAATAATACTTCACTATCTTCATATTATAATTGGTAAAACTCCATGAGGCTAACCTGTCTGGATTGTTTAGATAAAATATCCAAATGAATCTCTTAACGGCAGTGGCGGTACCTTCATATAAGCCTAAAAGCCGGCATGCATTAATAAAATGCTCAACCAAGAATATTAACTTCAAATCTTATCGCACTATTTGAAAGTTTGCGCACTTATTTTTAATTTAATTAAAAGTATATTTTTATAAATAGCGTTTTGCATTGCACCGCGCGCACGACAAGGAAGCGGTATGAATGAAACGAGGCGAGTTGCAGGCGAATGTGTACAACAAGCTGACTCGCTCACACACGTGGGCTTATAACAGGGCTTCGCCCAAACCGCTCTAACCCATTACGAATTCCCTATACTGAGATAGAACCTTGCCTCATTACAAAATGTATGTATGAAATTGGTACTGAATATGAAGCCGGGCATACGTATGAAGTTGGCCACTGATTGTGGTCATAGCGGGGCGCTTACTACACGTCTGAGTGTACGAACTTCATTCCATTTGTTAAGCGGGAGAGAAGTTTTGTTGTTAAGGTTATATAAGTGTATTTTCTTTGTAGTTAAATTGTTTTGTTGCTGTTTTGATAACGAATGACAATGGAGTTGTGACTTAAGTTGTGATTTAAAGTATGCCCATGTTTTAAAAGATGAGAATAAGGTAAAATTTGTAAACATTACTCAGAAAATACAGTAGGTTCATCTTCGCTGAAACTCACACTCAATTTGTGTATTACTTAGACTAGTAAATAGCAGAAAACACATACATAACTCATTGGACCGGTGACTATTCTCAGTTTAATAAGTTGATTTGATGCATATTTTTCGAATGATACGAGTAACAACGCTGGTTATAATGGTGTAAATAACCTTAGTGAATAACATAATTAGCGACATTAAGAGGCTCATGAATTCCCATGATTTCTATTAGTAAGTGAACAACAAATACATTTTATCTCGCGAGTGAGGTATCAAAAGAAATTTCAAAATATACAAGCGAATTGACAAGAATCATGGTGTCTTAAAAATATTAGTCAGTTTGTCATTAATCACAACTAGAAGTTTCTTTCAGGGGCCCAGATGAAACCAAAACTTGAGTCACCTAAAATTTCAATAAACCAAAAAATGTAGGCATTCAGTATCAGTATACTAACATTGTCTGGATCGTCAAGGTCCGGTCGGTACGGGTAGTGCAAGTAGAACAGATGGTTCCGCCTCAGCATCTTACGCATCCGCGACGGGCCCTCAGTGGAGTCGAGCGCCCACTTGTCGAGGGGGGAGGCTCTGGGTGGGCCCCATAGCGCACGCTCTCGAGTTAGTTCCCGCCAGGCGCCCGCCCACTCCGCTTGCACGTAGCGAGATGTGTGTAAACGTGTGTTCGCTGCTGCACCTAGTAGTGCACACCACGCCTGTCTGTGTAAGAGTTAATACAATTATAACTATATATTGATCGACTGAAATTGTAGCTCAATAAGATTTTTTTCTTTCTAGCAATGATGACTGCCTTGTTGGTCTGGTGGCAAAGCGCATCGCTTTGTGATCACGAGGTCCTGGGTTCAAATCCTAGGTCGGAAAAATGTAGTTTTTCTAACGAAAAATTCCCAGTGTGAGTCCGGAGCCTGGAATTGTGCCCGGTATATGGCAATAAGCTCGTCCCCTATTACATGGGACGTAACATCGTCGGCGAAACGTGGGTGTACTCAGTACACCTCTGCCACCCCCTCTGGGGAATATAGGCGTGACGGTGTCTAGCAATGATACCAATTTCCCGTCAATAATGGTCAACAATGGCCATTCTTTCTGGTCAATACGCGTAGAGGTATCCTACTCAAAATCATATACTACCTATCAATTAGGTAGTGAAGTACTATTATATACCCTATTAGCGTACCGGGTAGGAAGTACAGGCGACTGCATATATATATTAAATACAAATCCGAATTCATGACAGCAACTAAACGACATATCGCTGGCCGAATGAAAAAGCGACACTAACTAAAAAGCAAAAACAGGGCAATTGCGACATTGCGCATATTTTGGAGTTGTGCCACTAAAACATTCGACCAGCGGTAAAGCAATATATAAAATATACACTAGAACAAATTTTACCGCAAGGTCCATAAGTCTTAGCTCAAGATTAATGTCGTATTCTTTAGACCCGATTTCTAATAATAAAATAAAATTAAAGACTACGTACCTAACAAGCTGCACGTGATCCTGCATGTACGCGAGGGCGTGATCTCGCGGCGGGTTATTACGCTGTTTAGCCGAGTCGTCCTTCTTCACCTTGGTCCTAGATGCGAGGCGGGTCAAACCGCCTGTCACCTTTTGTATCTTCGACTGGATCTGATTGTGGAGCTCCCATGGTACGCGATATGTTGCCTGTTTGCGTAAGAACATTGAATTACTGGGTTCTATGCCGAAGTAATAATGTGTACTTTTATTTTTGTTAACAGGCATTATTTAAGAGAACGAGTAGCGCAGCCTGACCCCTAAATTAAGATTGTATTTCCCCCGATATCAGTTTAAAACCCAATATTAATTGTTCGGATCTATTTTTACACACGCTTTTGTGTATTCCTATGTAAAATTTCAGTATGAGTGATATTCTTAGTGATGGTAAATTGTTATTTTTTATGTTTCAATGGAAAAAATATAGTATTTGATAGCACTGAGTTATTATGTACTACGTGATAAAGAAGCTACTTTAATAAAGGCTTGATGACTACGTAGTCAGCACGAGTGTTTGTATTTTCATAGATAATAAAATCTTACGTTTCTCAAGTTGTTAAAACAGTATCTCAGTACAAATGAAGGCATATTTTGAAATAAAACTTAGCACTCGAATGTGTCATGTTGCAGCAAGCACGTGGCACAAAGTAAGCTGGAGTGCATGCACTTTAACTTTTGCTACAAAAAATAGCTAACGTGTCGTACTAGTACATATTTGAAAGACAGTTTTTACATAATATGTTTAATATTTTTATACGAACTTTCCGTTCAGTGTCAATATAGTTGATCCACAGCTTGTGCGCGCTCTCGTTGAATTGTTCTCTCACGGCCGTGAGATCTGGAGCACGCGCATTGCCTGACGGCGCAAGTGTCATTTTGAACACCTCCTCTATTGCTGGCTTCTTGCACACGTACAGTTCCTCCCACACCCGCCGAGCCGCCCCGGCCATTAGATTACGCCCTAGTGGAATATACAGCTTATTGATATGGGAAGATGGTTGATAATTGTATGTTATGGTTATATGTATAGCAAAGGTACCTTGCAAGATTGATCCCAGATTTATCCTGATAAGAACTTGGTGAAATGTAGGGGGACTACCCGTTTCCTGCGCACAACAGTCGGCCCTCGAAAGAATAGTTCGTTTAATATGCTCCCGATACGCGCCTGTGTGTGTGCGGAAACTGATTCCGCTATAAGTGGATGCCCACGAAGGTGGACGGTCGCTGGCGGGTCGCGGATGGTTGCTTACGTGTTCCCGAAACCCGCCCATAGCGACAAGATTGAGCACGGAAGGGGTTTTAGCTGGTAGGAGTCGAGGCATAACCTCTCGCTTCCCACTATCGAGCAGGTATCCTAAGTAGAATTTCTCCCAACCCAAAAAAAAAAATGTTTCCGGCCATCTGCTGTTGGAACCAACTTCCAGAGAAGATACCCAAACATATTATTTAGATATATCTGACAAAAAAAAACGAAATATCGGTGTAAAATACGAAAAATGTTTACCTTGATGTGTTGTGAGTTTATCATCCCTAGATTCTAAGTCGCCGCTAGGATTAACATGCCATGTAGTGCGCATGTGCGAGTCCAGAGCGATCTTCATGTTCGAACTCAATTGTAGAAGGCAATAAGTCAGACAGCCAATGAATTCGAGCTCGTGATTTCCCGCGCCGAATATAAGTAATCTAAAAATAGAAAAAAGAATCATGACACAAAAAAATATATATATTGGAATATGCAACAGAATATTGTATTCCTACACACCTATTGGTTGTCAGTTTATGTAAAGCCTCCAAAACTGACATCTGATCTGCAATGGAATCGGTTGAGCGAGACAGAAGAAACAGTATAGTTCTGTTCAGGCAGTGATGCAATCCTTCCAGAGAGATCACTGATGATTTCTTCTTCGCTTGTGTTACTAACTTCACTATAAAATCAAATACCTGAAACAATTATTATAGTTCCATTACAAGACATATTTTCGTTAAAAACACCGTCACGCCTATATTCCCCAAGAGGTGTACTGAGTACACCCACTTTTCGCCGACGATGTTAGGTTCCATGTAATAGGGGGCGAGCCTATTGCCTCATATCAGGAACAATTTCAGACTCCGAACTCATACTAGGAAGTTTCATCATAGAGAGACTAATGGCCGGTTTCAATATTCAACTTAACGATAGATTTGCTTACTGACAGTAGTATTTTGACAGATTTTCTATATAAAATATGTCAAAACTCTACTGGTAGTAGGAAAATCTATCGTCTAGTTAAAATCTAGTATGTCAAGAGTCGAATAGTCGAATTTCATTAATTTAATTAACGCAAGAGTTTGTGTGTGTGAATGATGTACGCTGTTGGCCGCGAGGCCTTTACAGCTTCACCGGACTAATGGGCAAAGGTTAATTGTAAAAAAATTAAAATATAATGAAAGTATTTCGGATTTTATTGCGGTTTATTTTTGGTTTTTTATGTGACCTGGCCTGAGACGTTAGGCATCCAATAGTCATTGTGTTATCAAAGTACCTTAGGAGGATTAATTTAATTGCAATTGATTGATCCTACAAATACAAAATTGGTTGAATAATGCCCAACACTGATTGACGCTATTTAACGTAACTGGTGGAACACAGCCTTACATGTCTAGGAATAAATATATTGTCTTAAAACTTACCTCGTGAGGATCTCGTGACAGTTGTCCTTGCCATAGCTTATCCACCAACCTCGCAGCTAAATAGCAGACGTTAGAAATATTCGATTCGGAGCCGAACAACTCCGTATTCAAAAGATTCTCCATGAGCGTTGTCAGAACTTCCGTCTGATATTCAATCTGTTGCTGACTTGTAGAATTAGCCGGAGATGCGTCTAACACTAAATCGATTACCTGCAATTTATGTTAGTGTCACGAAATCGATATGTCATTTTCGTCTATTAGAAGTGACTACGTGTGTATACATCAAAATGCGTGAAGCAAATACTCTAAAGAATAGGAAACAGCACTAGCACAGATCCGGACGCAAATATTTGAGTGCGTCCCACGATTTCCTTCTCGCAGAAGCTCTGGTTTTGTTATCAATGCATTTATCACACGCGTTGGCGTAAGCGTGATTGCGGTATTACATAATGTGAAATGTGCTCATTTTACAATTATGGAAAGCGTGACAATAATCAGGCGCGTGATATTAAACAGGTTTAGTTTTTGAGATGATATCAACGGGTAACATTATGTGGATGTGTGCGTTGATATTTAACCCTTTAATCGCTTGATTTTATATCTGTTGCCGTGCCCGTGGCGGCCACTTTATAAAGCGACAAATTAATAAGAATCATTATTGTTAATGCTTCTAACTATGATAATGACTTATCATATGTTGTAAACGGTTTTTGGATGTTCTATCTTTATTATATTTACCGTTTTAGTATAGAACACCGTTGAATAAACTAAAAAAACATGAAGTACTAACGAAAATAAGAAAAAATTCTGACGGATAAATAAGACAGGGGCGGTACGGGCGCGAAAACATTGATCGGATATATCCGACTGGGGCAGTTAAAGGGTTAAACAGCGTTAGTCACGTTAATTGTCATGTTTATAATAAAAAATCCCCATATTTACGCTATAAAAGAAGGACATTCCCGGAGCGGAGCAGGGGCTACATGGTGTACAAAACATTGACGATGGCACTGAGTCAGTTGCGCATTCGGCGTTCTAGAACCAACGGTCAAGCTGATTGTCAGTGTGTTAGTCCATTTATGTGGGCTTACCTTCATTATTGTAGCTATAATTAATTTTATTTGTTAGCTGGTGTTTGATAACTTTAAAAAATGAAGTATATTTTATATAGTTAACACTTATTCTGAACTGATAAGGATATACAGCAACTTAAAAATCACTCGCAACATATATAACATCTAGCTGATCAAAATATAATTCTGAAGCCAAACATTAGTGCCTTATGGTATAACAACAATGAAAATCAGCACGAGAATATAATACAATCTTTAGAATAATGTTTGGTGACACTGAGACATGTGTGGACTTTCTGGTCGTCATGATAATGGATATAATAGTGATTTGCTTAGGGTCAAGAATCTCCGTAACCGGCGAGCGTGTATGAGACGAACCATGAGAGTGAAGGAAGCCAGAGAGGTCTGTAAGGAAATAACCTGTTGGAAATCTGTACTCTCTGCTGATCTGGCGTGATGATATATATAAGGAACGATATCTTATCTTTGACGAAGAGAATAAAAATAAAGCAAATGGATTCGATAACAAGATCAATACGAAAATCAACAGATAACATACCGGTGCAGTTTTTCCAGAGACGTTGAGTGGCAGTGAGTCCAGCACGATGACCCGCAGGAAGTCCATGACGCCTTGTCGTACAGCGTGCTGGGTGAGCGCAGCCGAGTTGCTCGCCAGCACCACTTCCTTCTCTGAGCCGGGCGTTGATGCGCCCGAACTCTCGCCACTCTCACATATCGCTGCGTGTAATATTTAATACCCGGTTTACACACCGATGATTTCCGCGTGAACTGAGGCAAGCTTAGCTTTCAATGCAGGAGCATAATTTAAACCGGGTATAGCGGCTTGGGCTCATAAATCCAACTGGGTGGCATGGCGAAGCGATGTCAACGGGACATGGGTACTCGTAGTTGTAATGCAGGAGTTATAACATAGCTGGGTGGGTCAGCATATGTCGCACCCCGTCGGTTATAATACTCGAGTATGCAGGCGTATATTATGCACGCGGATTTAGACATTTTTAGTATACCTATACTGCTATATGTTCAATTATCTCCTCGTCAGGATTTTGATAGGTTTTTTCAATATGAAAAATTATAGAACAGCTCATTTAGTCAAATTGATTTATAGTTGTTAACGCTAATAGAAAAGGCAAAAACGTACGGGAACGAAATTTCACAACAAAATGTGAACAGGAGTTATCGATTGCGGAAAGAGAATACAAAATGCTTGCAACTTTGCCAGGCCCGCAGGATCGAACACTGCAGTGGGACGGATATATGTTTGAATTTTTCTAATAGGAGACTATCTCAAAGTGGTAAACTTCAAATTCGTGTTAAATTAATTAGTATAGTAGTAGTAAGTAATTAGACGCAAAACTCAGATCCATGTATTGGTTGATTGGTGGAAAGTCACAGTTAACCAACGAAGGTTAAATGACAATTTACAAACAATACTAAAACCAGTTTGGACATACGGTATAGAGCTCTGAGGTACAGCAAGTAACAGCAACATTGAAATTCTAGAAAGATTTCAGACCAAAGCTATCAGGTCGATGTTCAACATTCCAAAATGCATCCACAACAAATACATTCTACAAGACTTAAGGCTTAACACGGTGAAACAAGAAATCGCTGCTCGAAGCAAATACTATCAATAAAAACTTAACTACACACGTTAATGCTCTAGCTGCCAAACTATCGGGTGCTAGAAGTGTCACTCACACAAGACTAAGAAGGAACAGTGTTCCTAATCTTATGAGCCGATTCTTTAAAGAATCGTGAGAGACGTCAATGGACGATCCCTCACTGCTTAAAGAATAATATTAAACCGGCAAAGTCCAGCCAAAGGAGTGGCTAAATGTCGATAGACAGATCGCAACGCCGAGCAGGATTTAAAAATATAATTAATTAGTGGATTTATACTTACGCATATTAATATCATCTGTAGAGTTCGGCGGGAAGAGAATTGCCGCTAAAGCAGTAAGGACCTCCGCAGTCATCATAATCGGAACAAAATCGGGTAGAGTATTGTACAGCGAGAACAGGACCTAAAAACATTTAATTTAACTAGATGAAATGACTACTTGACAAAAAAAAACAATTATAAAATACAATGAAAATATTTGTGATAAATGATTGATTCTATTAATTTCTAACTCTCTCATGGTCATCCTGCTCGTACAGTGGACTTAAAAGTGTTTATGCCAATCAATAATTAATTGACAACTTCACAAGTCTATACACTAACCTGAACAATCGCAACAGGATGTTTGACGAGTCGGGCGTACTAGTACTATCGGCATGGACTAGTGCTCGCACGGTGGCCAGCAGTAAAACAACTGCATGGGGGCACAGCGTGATACGCGCCGCCAACGCGGCCGGTGATTGCTTCCCCCGTGCCGCAGCGCCCCACACACGCTCCCCTGATATCGTGCGCTCGCCGTAGGACACGCGCATCGATCGATATTAATTGACAACTTCACAAGTCCATACACCAACCTGAACAATCGCAACTGGATGTTCGACGAGCCAGTCGGGCGTACTAGTACTATCGGCGTGGACTAGTGCTCGCACGGCGGCCAGCAGTAAAACAACTGCATGGGGGCACAACGTGATACGCGCCGCCAACGCTGCCGGTGATGGCCTCCCCCGTGCCGTAGCGCCCCACACACGCTCCACTGTTACCGTGCGCTCGCCGTAGAACACGCGCATCGGTCGATATTAATTGGCAACTCCACAAGTTCATACACTAACCTGAACAATCGCAACTGGATGTTCGACGAGCCAGTCGGGCGTACTAGTACTATCGGCGTGGACTAGTGCTCGTACGGCGGCCAGTAACACTACGACGGCGTCGGGGCACAGAGTAATGCGCGCGGCCAGTGCTGCCGGCGACTGCCGAGCAGGTGCAGCTGCGCCCCAAGCTGCGCCCCATACACGCTCCACCGACACCGAACGCTCGCCGCACGATGCGCGCATCGGCTGGCCCAACGCCAACCCGAATAGCAGGTAGTATAATTCAGGTATTTGAAGATGGGCTGGCACCAACCTGCAAGTACGGAATGTACTATAGTACGCGTCTAGCCATGTTGCAAGTGTTTTGTATTTGATCTCTGTCGGAAGGAACCTATTCGTACTCTGTACTCTCTTCCGATCTCGCAAAAAATTTGGATGAATGCACGCAAGAATCTGTCCGCAATCGACAGCACTATTCTGACCATGTGACTTTTCATTGTAGAATGCTAATTACGTAACTAAAACAACTACGGCAACGTAATCAAACCCTAGTAAATAATACAAAATATGCTTACCAAGCCAAGAGAGTAAATCCAGATGTATGTAGAAGCGAAGTGTGGAGGTGGGAATTAGAATGCACGGTGGTAGACAAAACGACCCCCGCTTGTTGCGGGGTCGCTATCATCTCGGTGTGTCGCAACCACCCACCGTTGCCGATACCCTCACGGAACCTGATGAAAATACGCTGATATTGAGAATTCATCCCTCAATGTTTTCATAAACAATAAACAAAAGCCTCACTTCATCGTGAAATTATTTTGGTAAAAAATTGCCTACAAATTACATTTTATGGAGTGGAACTGTATAAGCTTTTTAAATATTTTTATATGTCATGTTGTATAATTATGTACTGCTCTTCTAGCTACTTCCTGTTCGAATTCGCGTGTTTCTGTGCGAGTTTACTCAATCGCTAAATAAGAAATATATTAATAATCGGTTTTGCAAACCCACCTTTGCATTATAGCAGAATGTTGACCTTGTCCTGAACACAGAACAACCATTATTCTCAACGCCCATAACACCGACGTCGGATGAACATTCTCGAGCATGAAACTTAGCAGCCAATCCATACCCAACACTCGAGATATCTCTTCGCAGACTATCGTATTCACCAAGTTCCTTGCGGTAAATAGTAAACCATGAATGACATTGAAGCATTTGTTGCGTAAAATTATTTGTTCTCCCTCAGATTCTTTTTCGCAATCGCTTTCTTTGGGGTTTATTCCTTTTTCAGTCTGTGACGGTAAAGGTAAAGTAAAAGCCATGAATTGACCTAAGCATAAGAGATCGCTGGGACGTGGTTGTCCGCCTAACAAGGCAGCCAGTAACTGGATCAATACATTCCTTGTGCTAACAACTTTTACGTCATTTATTATGTACAGGAGTTTCGATACTAATTGTAACTCTCTCATGGTGCGTAGATTGTGCGTTCTGTGCGCGGTTTCTGTCGCCAATTCTAGTAAATGTTCTAGAAGAGATTTTATTAGTCCACCGGGTGCGCCGAGCCATACTTCTAGTTCGCAGATTAAATCCTAAAACAAACAATAAGAATATGTCCATGATAAAAAACAACGAGAGAATACATTCCCTTGTATACTATTTTTCACATAGGATTGGTAGTGACAGTTCTAATTCCCAAACGAAATTATACTTTATTTAATGGCAATAAGAGGCATGACCCATTACAATACTTATGGTTTTATGTCTTAACACCATTGAATTAAATATTAATTTCGTTTGGCAATTAGAACTGTCAGTACCCATCCTATGTGAAAAATACATAAGGTGGTTGGAGTTAGACAGGCGAGTAAAACGGGTTTGATGTTCTATACGAGGCATGCCTTTTAAGTTTTGTCGTTTGAAGAAAAAAACACAACTAGAACCTTATAGTACTTTTTATTGTTTTTCAAAGTATTCACCACGTAGCTTAATACACTTTTCCATTCGCTCAAACCAGTTATTATAACATTTATTCCACTCTAAAGTGGGGGTGTTCAAAATGGCTGACTTGAAACCTTTGATCACGAAGACTTTTCTTAATTTTAGGAAATGTAAAGAAATCGTTAGGGCTTAGGTCAGGCCTGTATGGAGAATGGTCAAGAATTTCTACTTTTTCCTTCTTCAAATACTCAATTGTTTGACGAGCGCTGTGTGAGCTTGCGTTGTCGTGGTGCAGGATGATGCGTCGCTTTGAGTTAGATTTTCGTAGTTCGGCGATGACTTGTGGTAAACAAACTGTGGTATACCACTCTGCGTTAACCGTTCTACGATCTTCAAGTGCAATAGTCGCAACATGGACCGTTTTTCCAACGAACGTGGCCACCATCTTCTTTGAAGTGCTTCGAGAACAAACAACTTTAGTCGGCTTTGGCTCGTCTTGAAAGACCCAGATTGTAGATTGTTGTTTGAAATCAAGATCGTGGCATAGATCCAAGATTCGTCGCCACTGATGATGTTGTAGACGTGATTTGACTCTCCTCGGTTGAACCTTTGCAGAGTTTTCTTACACCATCTGACGCGGGCCGCCTTGTGATCGTCGGAAAGCAGACGCGGTATCCAACGGCAAACTAGCTTTCTCACACCAAGCGCTTCATGCAAGATCTTCTGAATGGTAGTCCCTGAGATGCCTAATAGAGCCTCTATCTCTCGATACGTCACATGACGATCTTCGAGAATTAGTTGTCTCACAGCAATGATGTTATCTTCAGTGAAGGCGGATTTTGGGCGTCCTTCGCGAGATTTGTCACTAACACTAGTATGTCCACGCTGGAATTCTAAATACCAGCGTTCGACAGTCCGCAGACATGGGGCTTCATCACTGAACACAGATGTTAGCTCTTCAAAACACTGAAGCCGTGTCAAGCCTCTTTTAAAGTTGTAGAAAATTATTGCACGAACATTTTCCTTAGAAAGATTCATTTTCGTACGTAACCTGACAGATTCCAATCGACGCTGTGACTAAACAATAGCATTAATCCTAATACTTTCAACTGTTTTGAGATTCAAAATTTAAACATATACGAATATAGAACAGTTCCAAATTCAAAATTGCCGGGAAATGTGGAAACGACAGAACTTAAAAGGCATGCCTCGTATGACTTCTGGTTTACATAATAATAAATTGCTTACCTGAAAAGCAACCAAATTCGGAATAGACGAAGTTTCCTTCTGACTATCAACAGTCCCCACGAGACCAAAAATGAGATGCAGTATATGTGAATTCAGCAGTTGTTTCTTCCTCTTTAACAGCATGGCTAACGTTTGGTATCCTTTCCGTCTATCCATTTCAGCTTGTGCGGCTTTGTTAGAACGGATGACGCAGACAAGAGCTTTCACACTTGCATATAAGCATTCAACATCCTGAGCCATCGCAATCAATCCTAGTAATACTGAGCATCCACCAACTGTGTCGATCTAAAATAAAAATAATGGGTTGACAAATACCAATCTAGAGTCATCAAGAAATATCGGGAGAACGTATTAAGTTTTCTTACATATATATTGTAATTGTTACATTTTCAACATATTTTTTTAAAATATAAAATTTAGCCCCACTCTAAGTGACCCAGGAATAATTCTCCTGGATCACGGGTGAGTTTATGAAATTCAAATATGACACGATACACACAACCCACACCGAGACAAATATATGTAGGTTACAAAAAGATTTTTACAGTGAACCCGCGACTACTTGATCCAACATGCGGAGCCGCTTAAGCACATAACCATTGAATCAAGTCTGTCTGACATTATGAAATAATACACATATGCAATAATTTAAGTTTTTAAGAACTACAAATACTACTTACCATGATTGCAGCAGGTTTCGGACAAAATACCCTAACTCCTAAATAGCCAACCACAGTCCCACCCAGGCATCGCGCCGGTCCCATCAAATGTCCCGCCGAGTTGTGCAATATCCTAATCGGCGTCGCGTTTTCATGTGACGACATCCCCAGCATTTTAGCTATAGCCTTATTATCATTCTTGCTGTATACTTTGCGGATTTTTGCCAGCGTAAGTTGAGACATGGCCCGTGCGTTGATACCGAAGACTACTTTTTCTTCGGCCACTAATGGAGCGAGAGGCTCCTGGTATTGACCGGGAGGTAACGGCGCTTGGAGTGTGCCGACGTAATGGGGGCCAAGTTGGTATATTATGGAGACAGTTTGTACTGGTATTACCTGCGAAAAAAAAGCTTAATATAAACATTGAGTTGTTAAGTACTAGAGAATCTATGTTAAACAAAGAATGACGTGCAACTTGATGACCCCGGGGTTAGCGGCTATGTCTGTGTTTTCATACATTATGAATTCATTTTATTTGGAGTTGTATAAATAATATTTCAATTCACATGAAAGCGTATTTGTGAAATAAAAGAAGGTGACACATTGCGGGAAGTACCTAGCACAAAGTATGCTAGAGTTTAATACTGCTCACTTCCGCGTGATGAAAGGGGAGGTTAGTCGTATAAACGCGCCACTTACGCTCTTCCTTTTCACACTATCTCTTCCAGGCGCTCCCTTCGCTGTCGGTTTTTTGAGAGGGAGTCAAAAGACTGACAGGCCACGCTCACTCAGCGTAGCCGGTTAACAAATCTTTTGGGATGGGGGAAGAATAATATTGGAAAAAAACTTAAGGATAAAAAACTAAATAAATATATAAAATACAAAACAATGTGAGGGTGGTGCATCAGATAAAACCATGGGAAAGCTAGCTAAAATTAGCTTGGGGATATTTTTATGAAAACAATATCGATTAGGGGGAAAGAAAATCTGATGTCCGGAGTTTTTGCAAACATAAGAGAAATACAAAGCGATGTTTGAAGTGCGAAGGGAGTATGTGAACAGCTAACGCTGCCGTGGTACTGCTCGTTACTATTGGCGGGAAGTGGCGGCAGTAGCAGTGTATAAGCCGGGTATAACACGTAACGTGTAACTATCTTCTGTAGTACATAGTACATAATAACTCAAAATATTTTTAGCTGAGACTTTGTTTATAAAACTGAAGGCCAATTCTCGTAATTAAAAGTGTTCAAAATCCAGTTTCGATCTCATCTCAATCTCATCAACTTTACAAACGGTATTCTCGTAACATATTCGAATCCTTCAATGACATTTACCGAATCGAGATCGGACCGAAACTTGAAAAACATGTAAACGGTATTCTGGTAACGTTTTGAACTAACATAAACTACAAAATTGGTATTCTCGTACAATAACAAACGTCAAATTTGAGATTGAAATGACACTGAAGCTTGACTCAAAGTTGACTGAAGAGACATTGTAAATAGTTGGTTTTGCACATAAAAATAAATTTTATTATAAGTTTTTACGCAATTATTTCACGTAAAATGAGTGGATTTGGCTTAAGGTGGAATTATCTAATAGCTGCACTACGAGCAGACGACGAAGCAGCGTCGGAAAGACGTAGGCAACGCCGACGTACATTACGTGATCGTCGTTTCGCTTCAGACGCCTTTTCCATGAGCGATTCGGAGTTTGTAAGAACTTACAGACTCACGAAACCGCTAGTGGAAAACCTTATTGACGAGCTGAAGCCCCATATGCCCAGAGAAAGACGTAACGATGGACTGGATGCTGCTGTAAAGGTTAGTTTAAGTACCTACTACCTATACACAACACACATTTTTACACACCCGAGGTAAATACTCAATATATGCAAAATGAAAGCCATATATTTATATATCTATATCATCACGTTAGATTCCTTGCATTGTATATTCTTAAATATTAAAAAATGATTCTAATATTATCTTTTTTCTAGGTTTTGGTAACAATATGTGAGTGGTTCATACCAAAGTTTGGTGGGACAAAGCATTTCACATGCTTTGCCACAACCCAGTGTGTCGAGGGCTGCGCAGCAAGTGACAGATGCTTTAAACCACCCGGCAGTCTTGAGCAAGTATGTTAACTTTCCTCTGACAAGAGAGGCAAGGGAAAGAATTAGAAGCAGGTAAGTTATACTAATCATTGTAATATGAACCTATCTATTGAAATTAGCTAATAATAACAAATGTAAGATTTCTTGTATTTTAGATTCTATTCCAAATATGGGCTACCTAGAGGTGTTAGCTGCATAGATGGTACTCATGTCTCGATCATAAAACCTTCAGAACATGAGGAGGCATATTAATGCTATAAAGGCTATCATTCTTTGTATGTGATGATAGTAAGTATAAATTAAGTAATATGAAGCTATAATTATTAAACTTTATTAATATTGATTGTTAATAAAAAAAATCTTGCTTTTCAGATTTGTGATACAGGCCAAAATATTCTCTGTGTAGACCCATTCAGCCTGGGAGTACCTATGATTCAACTATTTGGAGGGACCACCCATTAAATGGTTATCTAAATGAGGTCACTGAGGGTGGTGAATCAATTTCTCTTTTAGGTATGTATGTTTGCAGAAGTCACATTATAAGATAACTAATATAAACACTGCATAATGTCACATTTAACTTGCAGGGATAGTGGGTATTTGTTTTGTTTTACTGAAAATTGGTTTTACCAAAAACATATTGAAGCTCTGAATGTGTTGGAATAGATTATAGGAGTTTCAAAAGGGCGATTCAGGTTTGTAAATATAAACATGTTTAACTAAATCAAATAAGTGCTTATTTATTCATATAAAACACATCAATAACAATCTATAATCAAATTATATTAATTAACAATGTTTAAAATTATTACTTTTCTAATCCACAATGGTATATATTTATTAATCAACAATGTTTATTATTATAAAGAATGGTTGTAATTTTCAATTTTTTTTTCTTTTAGGTGTCTATTAGTAGTAAGGCAGCTGCATGCTTGCTGTGTTCTACACAACGTGGCCAATTAGGCTTGGCTTAGAGCGCCAGAGCAAGACCGTGACGAGATGCTCGTCCCGGCCATACCAGCTGCTGTAAGCACATCCACCGATGACAGGTGTAGCTGTGCAGCAAATAGTCATGCAAACCCTGTGGGCAATTAAAGATAATACATTTTCTGTTTGACATGTTTACAATAAAACTATTTTAGTGGTTATTATATTGTTGGTTGTATACTTACTCAAAATTGACCTACATGTCTCCTGTTAGGACATGGCCACTCATGCCCTAATTCCCATCATTCCCGCCACTGCTAGTATTCAGTTCAACAGTCTATAAACAAATCACACACATTAGAATATTTCAAAATTTCTTGATAGAGTTCTACATAAATATTACCACGATATAATATTTACCAATATATTAAGTAGATTATGCCTGCCAGCAGGCAGCTGAGAACTGCATCCTCCAATTATGCCAATGAAGCGTTCCTCCAGAGGTGTTAAATGGACCTCGTCAGCTGGCCCTTCATCAGTTTTCAAGACTCCCATTTTATGGCTTCTTTGTTTAGCCTTCGTGCGGCTCTTGTATTGATTGTAGTACTATAAATATAAAACGGCACTTTATCACTAAGAATAGTAATATTGAGCAGATGTATATAAGACGATAGATTACTTACCTTTTTCCACTCTTGCGCTGACTTTTGGACGTCTCCGACGTCGGCATTCAAAATCAAAGCGCACTGAGCCCACAATTTTGTTAAAAGCGCGTTTCCTTCTTTGTCTTGTTTAGCCAGAATATTATAATGGAAGACAATGAAATTCAAAACACTTTGTAAACAACATCAATTTACGCGCGGTGTTTTTTTCTTATACCTTATGAATTTTTAATTTTTTATGGCCATGGGTACTAGCTCGAGTGCGTGGGGTGGTCATGCACCTAAATGAAAATACCCAATTTTCAGACACATCAAACGAGTATTAAATGAAAATTAAATCAAAATACGCAAAAGTAGAACGAATTGATTATATTTATAGTATTTTTTATTTGTTTATACGTTTATATTTCGATTCCTGTGTGAAATATAATTATGTTTTTATTTAAAATTACCGACACTTCCGGTACTTGCCTACAAATTGGCAACACCGATATTTATAAGTTTGACATTACACTTAATGTTTTTTATTTTATCTATGTCAGCTGTGAATCGACGTGAGATCGGTAATAGATCGAAATGTGATCGACACTAGATTATACTGAGATTAGACTGAGATGATACCGAAATCAGACCGAACTTTTAGTGTAACAGAATACCAATTTCGAGTCAATTCAAAATTAAATCTCAATTCAGTCAGGATCCAATTTCAGTGTCAATTAAATACGAGAATTGGGCCCCTGTTAATACACACTTTTGTATTTATATATAGAATATTGTATATTTTATATTTTTTTGGAAATTCGTAAAAGGTGACGAAGAATGGAATATTCACCATTGCAAAAGGGTCCGCTTCTGACTAATCAGAGGAGGACCTTATTTTGGAAGCTCTATTCTAGGTCAACGTTTACGAATATTCATAGGATGTTCAAAATAAGTTTGGTTTGATTAAAATGCAATGCGGTGTTCCGAGCATCTTAAGAGCATTTGGGGGGATGTAGTGGTGTAAGTAATGTAGTGTTGGTGCTCACGTCTTCAAGCAGCAGCGCGGGCCCCTGCCGCCAGGCCAGGCGCGAGTAGCGGCGCCAGTGCGGCGGCGTGCCCAGCACGCAGTACACGCTGGACGCGCCCGACAGCGTGGCCGCGCCGCCGCCCGGGTTGGCGCTCACGTAGTGCAGCTTGCCCGAGTGCATGTGCTGCCCTGCACGCGCCATAACAAACGACTAAGCCCTCTGCCTAAAATGTGACGTACTGGCGGCGAATGAATCTATTGGGGGTGGCCTATCTAACTTTAGAGATATTTCGGCTCTTCCGGAATCTACAATCTGGTACAGGGAGTATTTGAATCCACAGATACGTAAGAGTATCACACTGAGTCAAAGAGCGCTTGAGGCATCTCAGCCCGGAACTAGCTAACAAAAGATAACGTTCTTTCTTCTACGTTTGCACGAGCGCTTTTTCGGCACGCGTTAATCAAGCTTTGGAATAAAACCAACGGCTAACAAAAGATATATTTTTAAAGCGCTTACAGCGTTTCAGCATACAGCTTTGAAAAAGCGCCCGTGTGAACGAAGGCTTACAG
Organism: Phalera bucephala; assembly: GCA_905147815.2. Taxonomy (NCBI): domain Eukaryota; kingdom Metazoa; phylum Arthropoda; class Insecta; order Lepidoptera; family Notodontidae; genus Phalera; species Phalera bucephala. The sequence continues at coordinate 17,488,743 of LR990613.1, forward strand.
TGCGCACATATCCCTGCTTCAGTTGCGTTGCTTAATGAGTATTAAGTACCTTATATAACAAGTATATTCAATATTTATAAGTATATTCGTATATTCAATATTTGGTTACACTGGACGAACGCAAAATTTTTGCACACCTATCGTAGGTAGTGTGACCTTAAGTAGGGGCTACATACACTATGTAGCTCCTACTTCAGGTAAAGCCTATAAAAAGCGAAGAAAAACAACGTAACCAAAACGGCGACAAGGAACAAGATTAGCGATATCGCATCACGTGTTATGACGCGTCGCTCGACTTCGCGCTTCGACTTTTCAAGCGACACGGGTCACGGTAAAGTATTCTTATTTAAAACATCTAAACTACTAGAAAATAAAACTTACCGTCCAAATACAACGAGAACGAAGAATTTTTAAGTACGGCCCGGTTTAGCACAAGCACGAGATGATGCCATTGACCCTCATGCTGCAAATCGGGACACCACACGCGAGCTCCGCATTCGCCTGACCCCTCAGGCTCCCACTCCCCTACATCTAGATGAATGGAAAGAGTAGTTTGAAACTATTTACACTATGCCGCCGAATCGGACGCTGGCCGCAATACAGAGGGCGTATAACAATCTTACTTTGTAGTGAAAAAAGACGTTTTTATACGCAATTTATAACTCTGTCTCTTTCTCACGGCAAGGTAAGATTGAAATAATACTCCAAAATTAATACCACCCAATTAGGAAGACGCACACGGCGAATCGCGTCCCAGCTTAACAGTTTTGTTCTTGTTAAAAGCTATGAATTAAATACTATGAATACGGCACCGACTCAAAGGACCGCATACTTTCGAAATGTTAAGTACGCATTTTCATAGTAATGCATAGCTTTTTAATCTAAGGCTGGTTAGTGTACAATCTATCGGCCGTATACAGACAGGCTCTCTTATAATAGTTTACGAGATTCTGTCGAATTGTTAGTCAGCATCTAATAGTGATCGCACGGTGTAAACAAAAAAAAATAATTTTGTCTGTATGCACGGACGATTTAGCGCAGTGGTTAAGAGCTTGAGCTGCTCCGCCCACTGTGCCGAATAGTCGCGGGTTCGATTCCCGCACGGGACAAATCTTTGTGTGATCCACAATTATTTGTTCCGGTCTGGGTATTTGTTTGTGAATTTTCATGTTTGTAAGCGCACCTACGACACAGGAATAAATACTAGTGTGGGGCTCCGTTTTTTAAAAAAAAAGAAAGAATTATCAGCAACATCCTAGAAAATTATTAAACGAAAAATAAAGATTTGTAGCAGGGTTATATTTTGTACGCGCGTAGTTTTCGGGTCACGAATTTTAAGTATGTTAACACCGTTCTGCAGGAGATGGCGCCAGCGTGGAATTAAACCGCGGTACTAAGTGTTTTTCTGTTTAACATCGTATTCTCTTCGTGTATGAGTTTATTTTGTTTAATGTGAGGGACCTTGGGTCGCACAAGCGGTTGTGTTGTTTTATACACACGAAAAGAGCTGCATTTGTATATTAAGTATATTTAAAGGGTTTTTTTTATCTTATTATTCACGAGTTGCATAAAAAAGCATCTCCTGTTTATGAGGAGATATATCGTACTGATGAAGGTATGTAATGGTACTCACTATGCGGCACCAATGTTTCTTGTGTGGAGACAATGATGGCCTTGTCTCTTGCTGACAGTACCATTGTGAGGCACACGAGGTGTTCGTCCCGACTGTTGTTGATGTTCCGTACCAGTGTCAGGAGCCGTACGCAGTGGGGATCTGATCGTGGGTCGGAGTACTTCTCTACGCATATCCATGTGGAATAGGTCAAGCCAGTCTGAGGTGGGAACACTCGATCACCTAAAAAACAAAACCCACAACCCTAATGACCTGTCTATAATTAAAAATAAATAAGCAAACATCGTCTCGCCTGTTTTCCAAGTGGGGGTGGTAGAAGTGTACTGTGCACACCCATTTTCGCCGGCTATCTTAGTTCTAAAAGTAATAAGGGCGAGTCTATTGCCATTATACCGGGTATAAATGCCAGCCTTCGGAATTACTCCAAATGAATACTGAAAATTTTCCTATCGAAAAATTACTTTCGAATTTAAGTTAATCATTTTCAACCTAAAATTCGAACTCAGGATCGTTACGCCCATTATTCGTTATAAGACTAGCGAGGCAGTCTGTAATTTAACGTACCTGATCCAATGCCCCCAAGTGTAGCATTATCTTGAGTGCCGAGAGCGTTTAAATTTGCCGACTGCGGCGCAATACTGGGCAAGTACATGCAACCGAAACCCTCCGCAGACATGTCGAATTCCACAAATGGCGGTAACGTGCATGAATTTTGCGACCTGAGAGAAAGAACATAAAAAAATATAGTACATGTTTTTTGAGGGTTCTTTTCTTTTCCTCCGTGGAACTTATGTAGGTATACCCACGTTGATCCGAAAAACTACTTAACTATACTGAAACAGTATTTAATAAGAGTAATAGGCTCATGATAATCATTCAATTTCATTGTGGCAAAGTCCACTAATTTTGATCAAACATTTCCATGCTGAAACTTCCAAATATCAATTCATATTACTTATTTTTAGGCATTCGCGTTCATAACACCTTCCGTAATTTACCTGTAATCTCTAGGTGTAGTCATCGATACTAGGGTCTTGATTCTGGTGAGAGGTACAGGACCGCCGGGCTTGCAGACCTGTCCTGGCTCAGGTGCCACACAATTCAAGGGGTTACCCATGCGTAAAAATTCTCTGCAACAAACCATAATATTTCATCATTTGTAATTAATAAAATGCCGCGTGGTTCCCGGCTTAGAATAGGACGAACCCATCTATCTCATCCCATCGGGTGTCGTACAAGGCGACTAAGGGAAAACTAGGGAATGGGCAGCAGCGTTCCCTTAACACTTTTACAACCAAAAACTGCGCTCGCCAACCCGCCTGCCAAGCGTGGCGAGTATGGCAAACACCCCCAACCAATATGGAAGAAAGCAAGAAAACCAGGCCCCTAGTCCCCGGCGGTCCTGTTCGTCCTGGCCACGGTAGCAGCCATGGTAACGACAGGACAAGGGGTGCTAAGAATCTCCGGCAGAGATTCGGCTACCACCAAAACCGAAAATTGGCCCTGGTGACATACAACGCACGCACATTGAGGACAGATGAGAAGCTAGTTGAGCTGGAAGAAGAGTTAAACAAGTTGCGGTGGAGTATTGTTGGTTTATCGGAGGTCCGAAGAGAGGGCGAGGACACGATAACCTTAAAATCCGGCAACTTGTTTTACTACCGGGAGGGCGAACAGCAGTCCCAAGGTGGTGTCGGATTTATCGTCCACAAGTCACTCATAAACAACGTTGTGTCCATCACTAGTGTGTCGAGCAGGGTAGCGTACCTGATACTCAGAATATCCAAAAGATATTCGCTGAAGGTCATACAGGTCTACGCACCGACCTCGGCATACTCAGATGATGAGGTCGAAGTTATGTATGAGGACATTAGTAGAGCCATACATACTTCCAAAGCACACTTTACAGTAATTATGGGTGACTTCAATGCGCGACTGGGCAAACGGGGCGATGATGAGTTGAGAGTGGGGCAATTTGGATATGGGCAGCGCAACCCCAGGGGTCAGAGGCTGGCCGAATTTCTGGAGAAGGAGGGACTCTTTATGATGAACTCTTTCTTCCAGAAGCCGTCTCATAGGAAATGGACCTGGATGAGCCCTGATGGTTTCACAAAAAATGAGATAGACTTCATCATGAGCACCAAGCGACAAATATTTAATGATGTCTCCGTGATTCACAGGGTAAAAACCGGTAGTGATCACCGAATGGTCAGAGGCACATTAAATATTAATGTCAAAATGGAAAGATCGCGTCTGATGAAGTCTACGCTCCGACCTTCTAATACACATATCCAAAACCCCGAGAACTTTCAACTCGAATTGTCAAACCGCTTCGAATTGCTAGACAGCAGCGCATCAGTGGATGAAATCAACAATAGGTTGGTAGAGACTGTCCATACGGTCGGGTCTAAGCATTTTAAGCCCCACCGTAAAAATAGGCCTCAAAAGCTATCCGACTACACCCGAAACCTTATGGCTGAGCGACGTACCATGAGACTCCAAACCTCCGATGATGCTAAGTCCTATAGGCAGCTCAATGGACAGATATTGAAGTCCTTGCGACACGATCTACGGTCCTTCAACACAAGACGTATTGAGGAGACCATAAAGCAGAACAAGGGCTCCAAAGTGTTCGCAAGAGCCGCGTCGATTGGGCAAAGCCAGTTGACGAAGCTGAAGACGGAGGACGGAAACGTAACGTCGAATAGGTCAGAGGTGCTCAGGGAGATAGAGAGGTTCTATGGACAGTTGTATACCTCAGTAGCTGAACCTATTGTTGACTTGGTAAAAGACCCAAGAGCCAAGCTAACCCGACACTACACTGAAGATATCCCGGACATCAGCCTGTACGAGATAAGGATGGCTCTCAACCAACTTAAAAACAACAAAGCGCCGGGTGAAGACGGAATTACTGCAGAGCTTCTGAAAGCGGGCGGATCGCCGGTACTTAAAGTCCTTCAGAGGCTGTTTAATTCCGTCTTGCTCGAAGGAAAAGCGCCGGAAGCATGGAACAGGGGTGTGGTGGTACTCTTTTTCAAGAAAGGTGATAACACTTTATTAAAGAACTATAGGCCCATCACACTGCTGAGCCATGTTTACAAGTTGTTTTCGAGAGTCATCACGAATCGTCTCGAACGCAGGCTTGATGATTTCCAGCCTCCCGAACAAGCCGGTTTCCGGAAAGGCTTTAGTACCATAGACCACATACATACGCTGCGGCAGATTATACAGAAGACCGAGGAGTATAATCGGCCACTATGCTTGGCGTTTGTGGACTATGAGAAAGCCTTCGATTCGATCGAGACTTGGGCGGTTCTTAGATCTCTCCAGCGATGCCGCATTGACTATCGGTACATAGAAGTGTTGAAGTGCTTGTATAATAACGCCACCATGTCAGTCCGAGTACAAGGGCAGTGCACGAAGGCGATCTCCATAAAAAGAGGAGTAAGACAGGGAGACGTCATTTCTCCGAAACTGTTTACGACCACCATAGAGGACGCCTTCAAGCTCTTGGAATGGCGAGGACTTGGCATCAACATCAATGGCGAATACATCACTCACCTTCGATTTGCCGACGACATTGTGGTCATGGTACAACGGGTCGCAGCGCGTGCGCGGCGAGGCGCTCGAGCATGTACATGGCGGGCGCGTGCAGCGGGTGCCGCTGCATGTTATGTTCAGTACCTGAGTACAACGGGTCGCAGCGCGTGCGCGGCGAGGCGCTCGAGCATGTACATGGCGGGCGCGTGCAGCGGGTGTCGCTGCATGTTATGTTCAGTACCTGAGTACAACGGGTCGCAGCGCGTGCGCGGCGAGGCGCTCGAGCATGTACATGGCGGGCGCGTGCAGCGGGTGTCGCTGCATGTTATGTTCAGTACCTGAGTACAACGGGTCGCAGCGCGTGCGCGGCGAGGCGCTCGAGCATGTACATGGCGGGCGCATGCAGCGGGTGCCGCTGCATGTTATGTTCAGTACCTGAGTACAACGGGTCGCAGCGCGTGCGCGGCGAGGCGCTCGAGCATGTACATGGCGGGCGCGTGCAGCGGGTGCCGCTGCATGTTATGTTCAGTACCTGAGTACAACGGGTCGCAGCGCGTGCGCGGCGAGGCGCTCGAGCATGTACATGGCGGGCGCGTGCAGCGGGTGCCGCTGCATGTTATGTTCAGTACCTGAGTACAACGGGTCGCAGCGCGTGCGCGGCGAGGCGCTCGAGCATGTACATGGCGGGCGCGTGCAGCGGGTGCCGCTGCATGTTATGTTCAGTACCTGAGTACAACGGGTCGCAGTGCGTGCGCGGCGAGGCGCTCGAGCATGTACATGGCGGGCGCGTGCAGCGGGTGCCGCTGCAGGTTATGTTCAGTACCTGAGTACAACGGGTCGCAGCGCGTGCGCGGCGAGGCGCTCGAGCATGTACATGGCGGGCGCGTGCAGCGGGTGCCGCTGCATGTTATGTTCAGTACCTGAGTACAACAGGTCGCAGCGCGTGCGCGGCGAGGCGCTCGAGCATGTACATGGCGGGCGCGTGCAGCGGGTGCCGCTGCATGTTATGTTCAGTACCTGAGTACAACGGGTCGCAGCGCGTGCGCGGCGAGGCGCTCGAGCATGTACATGGCGGGCGCGTGCAGCGGGTGCCGCTGCATGTTATGTTCAGTACCTGAGTACAACAGGTCGCAGCGCGTGCGCGGCGAGGCGCTCGAGCATGTACATGGCGGGCGCGTGCAGCGGGTGCCGCTGCATGTTATGTTCAGTACCTGAGTACAACGGGTCGCAGCGCGTGCGCGGCGAGGCGCTCGAGCATGTACATGGCGGGCGCGTGCAGCGGGTGCCGCTGCATGTTATGTTCAGTACCTGAGTACAACGGGTCGCAGCGCGTGCGCGGCGAGGCGCTCGAGCATGTACATGGCGGGCGCATGCAGCGGGTGCCGCTGCATGTTATGTTCAATACCTGAGTACAACGGGTCGCAGCGCGTGCGCGGCGAGGCGCTCGAGCATGTACATGGCGGGCGCGTGCAGCGGGTGCCGCTGCATGTTATGTTTAGTACCTGAGTACAACGGGTCGCAGCGCGTGCGCGGCGAGGCGCTCGAGCATGTACATGGCGGGCGCGTGCAGCGGGTGCCGCTGCATGTTATGTTCAGTACCTGAGTACAACGGGTCGCAGCGCGTGCGCGGCGAGGCGCTCGAGCATGTACATGGCGGGCGCGTGCAGCGGGTGCCGCTGCATGTTATGTTCAGTACCTGAGTACAACGGGTCGCAGCGCGTGCACGGCGAGGCGCTCGAGCATGTACATGGCGGGCGCGTGCAGCGGGTGCCGCTGCATGGTATGTTCAGTACCTGAGTACAACGGGTCGCAGCGCGTGCACGGCGAGGCGCTCGAGCATGTACATGGCGGGCGCGTGCAGCGGGTGCCGCTGCATGTTATGTTCAGTACCTGAGTACAACGGGTCGCAGCTCGTGCGCGGCGAGCCGCTCGAGCATGTACATGGCAGGCGCGTGCAGCGGGTGCCGCTGCATGTTATGTTCAGTACCTGAGTACAACGGGTCACAGCGCGTGCGCGGCGAGGCGCTCGAGCATGTACATGGCGGGCGCCTGCAGCGGGTGCCGCTGCATGTTATGTTCAGTACCTGAGTACAACGGGTCGCAGCGCGTGCGCGGCGAGGCGCTCGAGCATGTACATGGCGGGCGCGTGCAGCGGGTGCCGCTGCATGTTATGTTCAGTACCTGAGTACAACAGGTCGCAGCGCGTGCGCGGCGAGGCGCTCGAGCATGTACATGGCGGGCGCGTGCAGCGGGTGCCGCTGCATGTTATGTTCAGTACCTGAGTTCAACGGGTCGCAGCGCGTGCGCGGCGAGGCGCTCGAGCATGTACATGGCGGGCGCATGCAGCGGGTGCCGCTGCATGTTATGTTCAGTACCTGAGTTCAACGGGTCGCAGCGCGTGCGCGGCGAGGCGCTCGAGCATGTACATGGCGGGCGCGTGCAGCGGGTGCCGCTGCATGTTATGTTCAGTACCTGAGTTCAACGGGTCGCAGCGCGTGCGCGGCGAGGCGCTCGAGCATGTACATGGCGGGCGCATGCAGCGGGTGCCGCTGCATGTTATGTTCAGTACCTGAGTTCAACGGGTCGCAGCGCGTGCGCGGCGAGGCGCTCGAGCATGTACATGGCGGGCGCATGCAGCGGGTGCCGCTGCATGTTATGTTCAGTACCTGAGTTCAACGGGTCGCAGCGCGTGCGCAGCGAGGCGCTCGAGCATGTACATGGCGGGCGCATGCAGCGGGTGCCGCTGCATGGTATGTTCAGTACCTGAGTTCAACGGGTCGCAGCGCGTCGCGGCGAGGCGCTCGAGCATGTACATGGCGGGCGCATGCAGCGGGTGCCGCTGCATGTTATGTTCAGTACCTGAGTTCAACGGGTCGCAGCGCGTGCGCGGCGAGGCGCTCGAGCATGTACATGGCGGGCGCATGCAGCGGGTGCCACTGCATGTTATGTTCAGTACCTGAGTTCAACGGGTCGCAGCGCGTGCGCGGCGAGGCGCTCGAGCATGTACATGGCGGGCGCATGCAGCGGGTGCCGCTGCATGTTATGTTCAGTACCTGAGTTCAACGGGTCGCAGCGCGTGCGCGGCGAGGCGCTCGAGCATGTACATGGCGGGCGCATGCAGCGGGTGCCACTGCATGTTATGTTCAGTACCTGAGTTCAACGGGTCGCAGCGCGTGCGCGGCGAGGCGCTCGAGCATGTACATGGCGGGCGCGTGCAGCGGGTGCCGCTGCATGTTATGTTCAGTACCTGAGTTCAACGGGTAGCAGCGCGTGCGCGGCGAGGCGCTCGAGCATGTACATGGCGGGCGCATGCAGCGGGTGCCGCTGCATGTTATGTTCAGTACCTGAGTTCAACGGGTCGCAGCGCGTGCGCGGCGAGGCGCTCGAGCATGTACATGGCGGGCGCATGCAGCGGGTGCCGCTGCATGGTATGTTCAGTACCTGAGTTCAACGGGTCGCAGCGCGTGCGCGGCGAGGCGCTCGAGCATGTACATGGCGGGCGCATGCAGCGGGTGCCGCTGCATGTTATGTTCAGTACCTGAGTTCAACGGGTCGCAGCGCGTGCGCAGCGAGGCGCTCGAGCATGTACATGGCGGGCGCATGCAGCGGGTGCCGCTGCATGGTATGTTCAGTACCTGAGTTCAACGGGTCGCAGCGCGTGCGCGGCGAGGCGCTCGAGCATGTACATGGCGGGCGCATGCAGCGGGTGCCGCTCGGCGCGCAGCGCGGCGCTGCACACACGCAGTACTACGCCGGATAGACCCGCGCCACACATCACTTGCTGGTTGCGCTCGCTACACGGCACATACAAAACATTTTCGATTGACTTGCTGGTTGTGCGCTCACTACACGTTACATAGAACACACACACACCGTCACGCCTATATTGCCCAAGCGGGGGCGGCAGAGATGTACTGAGTACAGTTAGGTCCCATGTAATAGGGGGCGACCCTATTGCCGGGCACAATTCCAGACTCCGGACTCGTACTGGGAAGTTTTCGTTAGAAAAACAGGACCTCGTGATCACAAAGCGATGCGCTTTGCCACTAGACCAACGAGACATAGAAAATATTTAATGATAATACTATCGATATACTATTTGTACTAGGTTTAAGGGACCAAGATATAGCCTGTCCGAAAAAAAATGAGGATAAGAGGATACATCTTTTGTGGTCGAATTATAGTTCAATCCAACAATAGCCAGCAAAATGGAGCGTTAAAATGCTACATTTTGCTAACACTATCACAATAAAAAGATCTTCATCGGTCATTAATAATTTAAAACTATTGGGTTTTTCTATGTGCAAAATTCTCAGTAACAATCTGGGGTCACGAAATGGGGGCTGGTATGATGGCAATGAGATCGCCATCTTATCATCTTGGAACCAATCTTTACCACCCCCACTGAGATGTTGTATCTCAGTAACGGTGTTAATTAATAGTTAAAAAAATGAAACCGACAACGAGGGCTAATTAATAAATCACAGCATTCACCCCTCGACTCACAATTGATTACGCAATAGCTTACCTTTCGGAGCAAATTAGTGCTATTAATTCTGACCTATTTAACTGTATTGGCTGCATTCAATTATATAGTACCCATAATACAAGCATCAGTGTTAGGGTTTCTTCGTCGTTGACGAATCCCCGTTGTAGTAGTTATGTTATCGGAGATAGTAAATGATTAACTCTAAACTACGTATCAGTTTAAAAGTTCATTTATATCTTAAAAGTTTCTGTCTACGGCCAAGTTTGGTAATCTGAGTCTAACCGTATTTGTTATTTATTATTCGGTATACATTAGCGCGTGACGGAAGTTTAGTTACGACTGTACTTATTGAGTACAAATGTTTAAAATCAAATTAGCTGTACGATCATAAATGGCTCGTACAATCTGTAAGTAAAGACAAATTTTCGAAGGACATTGTCAAAAATTGCCCCAGAACCAACAAACATTTGACCCATGCCATCATTATTTGTCTATTTTATTAAAATAACGGCAAATATCCATATCTAACGGACAATTTGCAATCTAAAACGAATATTTCAAAGTATTGTAAGTACTTATATCGAAGTCGCTGACATCTTACTAAATGTCAACACACAATATAACCTCATATGTATTAATGGTTACTGAATTATAACCTCAAAATCGAATAGTTTTTGTGCAATATTGCGATTCCCCCGCGTGTCCGTTTAATAATAAATACCTTAAGAGAATTTATGGGTGATTTGAAATCATAATAGTATTTTTTTATTGCTGTTGGTTCTGGGGCAAATCATGTATGGGCGCAGAACAGTGTCCTTTATGTGGCAATACTAAGTTACGAGTCATACCTCCTAACAAGGCTCTTAAGCACATGTGCCAGATAGTCCCTGATGGCTCTGGAATGGGCGTCATGTTCCGGCGGGCGGGGCAACGCTGGCAGTAACTTGGCCAGTACTATGACGACGCCAGAGTGTATGACCCATGCCTCCCCGCTGCTGTTTGCCACGGATAGGTTGAGAGGTGCAGCTCGCCCGGCCGGTTTTGACTATACACAATTAATACTAAAATTAAAAATAACCCAAGCCAGATGAATCATAAGAAAAACACTCGATCAACTCCCCTTTTTAAACAAAAGACAAAACTAAATCAAACAAATGTTAAACTTATAAGTTTAAATGTGTGACATCCCTCTTTTTACGTGGTGGGTTAAAAATATGACATCTTTAAATTAAATGTTCACATTGAAATATTATAACACCGCGAGAATATTTCTGAATGAACAATTCAGCAACTTCAGGTCATTCAAGTCAGAATACTTGTACATCTATTCAATCATTTTAACGGTAAAAAGTACATTACGAATTTTTGGTTATTAGTCTTCAGCTTCAGTACTGAAGATCTGTTACATTTTTTACAGAGAGGATAATAAAAGAAGGTAAAATTTACCTCATTAATTGCAGAACTTTGTCGAGTCAAGCTGGGTGATTTCACATTCAGAGATCCGCAGAAGGTAGGCTTATCAAATGAGTCAAGTGCGACGTCATACAGAAGTCGCAGTATGATGCATGCGTGTACAAACACCACTGGAACATTCTCGGGAAAACTGTTGAAGAATCGTATACATTATTCTATATATTTACCAATATCATCACGCCAGATCCTTTAGGGAGTAGGCAGAGAGTTCAGAGATCCAAACGGTTACTTTCCGCTTTTCTGGCTTTCTGCACTTTCATAACTCGTCTAATAGACGCCCGCTTATTTTAGATACGAAATTATAATAATTAGAATATCGTTTCTTTATAACGTGACGTATTTAAACAAAAATCAATGTCAGAAAAATATAATGTTTTAAATAACAATACTAAGAATCTTACGTCATTTCTAGAATATTTCCGGTAAATATTTCATGAAAGATTTCATAGAGTTCAGTGTCTCCCGCTTCGGTGTCATTTTGCAATTCCTTGTCTTCAGTGAAGCAACCGAGCATTCGAATCGTATTGCACAGTGACGTCGCACAGATCTGAAAAGAAAAAACATTACCTATAACAAGGTATCAACAAAAAAACATATTATTTTAACAAATGAAATTATTTCCAAGGAAATATTATGATTAGATTAGGACAAGATTGTTTCTTGTTGCTGTTACAAAGATTATCTATGCAAGAAAAGAGTCTCCGTAACCGGCGAGCGTGTATGCGACGAACTATGAGAGTGGAGGAAGCCAGAGAGTTATGTAAAGAAAGAACCTGTTGGAACTTTGTACTCTCTGCCTACCCCGAAAGGGATCTGGCGTGATGAAATAGATAGATCTATTCCAGTTATTGTGAGATGCAGAAAGACAATAGTCCGTGCAATAATGAGGGCCGCAGTTACATATGGTAACAATTTATGTCAATAATGAGGTGTATAACTTTCTGAAATATTGTTTCTTATCAGATGAACATGAAATCAAACATTAACACTTAAATAGCGAATGGATCAGTTGACTGTCCGGAATTGCTGGGCAGGGTGGGGTTGCGCGCGCCTGCTGCTTTGTTGTGAAAACCGGATATATTACATGTCCCATCATTTAAAAGTAAGTACAGACAGAACTCATATTTAATTAGAGCCAGCAGTTACGCTCAATGTTGCGCTGCGGGATGTTGACATAGATCTTTTTACAACTAGTGTACCGAAGCTTAAAAATACACTATGTAAACACTTCTTTATATTATAAGATCTGTTTTTAATTCTCTCCAATCTTTTTAAATGTTAAAACTTTATATCTCTTTGCTTTTTTACCGCAGTGGGCTGGCCATATTTGCCGAAGGACCGATAACCGCTGGGGTAGACGTGTTCTCGAGTGGAGACCGCGGCTTGGCAAACGTAGTGTGGGACGCCCTGTAGCTAGATGGAGCGATGATATACGGAGGGTGGCGGGCAGCGGTTGGAAGAGAAGAGCCGAAGATCGGGCTCAATGGCGTGCCTTGGGAGAGGCCTATGTCCAGCAGTGGACTGATACGGGCTGGTGATGATGATGATGATGATGATGATGATGATGATTTGTGCAGTCATATGTATTGTTATAATTAACTGTGACAATTTTTAATGGCCTTATTTTATACATCTTTGTAATTATTCTTACTCTAGCTGTAAGTTTTCCTTGAAAATAAAAATAAAATAAATATAAATAATTTCCAAATTATGTTGCATACCTCATGATGAAAAAACTTCGCATTCGCAGGTTCAAATCTCATAGCCGTGCTTATAGTATAAAAAACAATGTGTATCAGTTGCAGCATGTCTTGGTCCATGATTTCGCTTCCTTTAAGCTTGCCTTCCAACGATAATAATACACTTGTTACGTACACAAACCCGCTGACCTGTAGACAGTATTTTAAGAATATTGATTCTGTATTAAGGATTAACCTCGCGTCTACAATAATGGGTCATTTCAAAAGAAAACCAGATATTAAGGGTGCTTATTAACTAAAAATAGAATTAAAAATAAAATAAATATCTTTATATCCGACTAGCTGTAACCGTGACTTAGTTCGCGTTATTTTCAGGCGCGTGTTTACCCTTAAGTTTTTATTTAAACCAAAGGTAGCCTATGTCCTTCCCCTGGGTAAAATCTATGACCTTGCCGAATTTGATTAAAATCTGTTCAGGGGTTTTGGCGTGAAAAGGTAACAGACAAACAGAAAGTGTAACCTTCGAATTTATAATATTATAAGTATGGATGTGCGTGTGTTTGTAATTCTTCTTCTCCTAAACGGCTTGAACAACTTTGATCACTTTTTTGTACCTATATACAAGATATAACGCAAGACCTCAAATACTCCGATTAAATAATTGCTTCACAAATTCAATACAAAAACCAAATTTCCAAATTTAATTTTTTTACCCCTTTTTAAGCACTATTATACTCCAAATACCAATGAAATTTGTACGCGTTGTGTGCGTATTGAGACATACGTGTTAGGAATGCATTTTAAATCTCCGTATTGCTTTAAATCAAGAATAAATTTAGTTTACTACAGCGCACTAAATCTAAGTCAAAAATCATTTATTTTCAGAGGCCAATACAATAGCACTCACAAACGTCAAAATGATTACATTTTTTACATCTACCACCGGATCGGAACGCGGCCTCTACTGAGAAGATCCGGCGAGAAACTCAGCGGGCTGGTCTTTTAATTTAATTTGTTTAGCTTTTATGATAACCATTTTTTTTGTTTTTCAAAATTGTATTATACATCATTGATTAATGTTGCTGATTGAGGAGCTGCTCAAACCCAATCTGTTTTATCGTCAAGATAATCTGAAATTTTGTAATACCCTTTAGTACAAAGTCTAGTTTAAATTAACTTTTTAAACTTATTGATAGGCATGTTTCGGATATCTATTGGTAATTTTTTGTAGAAGCGTATTCATTGTCCCATAAAAGAATTACTAATTCTGTGGAGACGAGTGGAATGTACAATAAGATCATCTTTGTTCCGTGTATTTACATGATGAATGTCGCTATATTTTTCAAAATTACTGATTTTCTTTTTAAAATATAGAAGACTTTCATATATAAATTATGATGCAACAGTTAGAATATTTATTTCTCTAAATTTTTCCTTAAGAGAAGCTCTCGGGGCCAAATTGTAAATTGCTAGAACAGCCCTTTTCTGGATAACAAAGATGGTATTAAGTTCTGCAGAGCCTCCCCAAAGTATTATGCCATATGACATAATACTATGAAAATAAGCGAAATAAACAAGTCTAGCTGTTTCAATATCAGTTAGTAATCTAATTTTCTTTACAGCATATGCCGCTGAGCTTAATCTACCAGATAATTTATCAATATGGGGCCCCCATTGTAATCTGGCATCAATGGTGATTAAATATCTAGAAATACAGTCGACTCTACAAGGTCTAAAGCCACGCCATTTATTTGTACATTAGTTGCAACCTGTCTTACATTAGGCGTTGTGAATTTAATACATTTTGTCTTCTTCTCATTATGGAGAAGATTATTCATGTCGAACCAATGAACAACCATTGACAGTGCACTGTTCACATCGTCATAATTAAGCTGCTGTCTTTTAATTTTAAATAATAGAGATGTATCATCCGCGAACATCACAATGTCCTGATTATCCCCTACATAGTAGGGTAGGTAATTTATATACATAAGGAATAGAAATTGACCGAGAATCGATCCCTGGGGCACGCCAATTGGCACGTTAGAACCGGGAGATCGCTTTCCATCAACATCGACCTTTTGAATTCTATGACAGAGATAAGATGTCAAGAGGTCTAGAGCCCTGTTCCTAATTCCGTAATGGTGTAATTTCCTGAGGCGAGTTTCATGATGCACACAGTCAAACGCCTTAGACAAGTCGCAGAATACACCTTAAGCATCCTGCGAGTTCTCCCAAGCCATAAAAATATTCTTCATTAATTCAAAACCTACAGTAGCAGAGCGAATCTTAGTGAATCCAAACTGGTTTTTGTGAAGTAGTTTATGACTACTAAAGTGGCTTATCAACTGATTTAGGATAATTTTTTCAAATATTTTACTTAACGTGGGCAGCACAGAAATAGGCCGAAAGTTATTTGGATCCGATGTACTACCCGATTTAAACAAAGGAATCAGTCTACTATGTTTTATAAGATCAGGAAATACACCACTAGCAACACAACCGTTAAACACAGATGCCAAGTGGGGGGCAATAATACGCATTACAGAACTAACTGTCTTTACAGACAGCCCCCCATATATCCGCCGTGTTTTTAATGTTAAGATTATTAAAAGTATTTATTATATTTTTCCCACTGACAACCGAAAATTCAAAGGATGTGCCGCATTCTGATACACTTTGTTTAAGAAGCGATTCAGCCGAAGAACAAGACGACGTCAGAGTTTTAGTAGTTAACTAAGGAATATTAGTAAAAAAAGTTTCAAACTCCGATGCTACTTCCTGATCTACTCTCACATTTTTATTACCAATTTGCAAACTAAAGTCTGTTTATCGCTCTGTTGTCCTACCACTATTAATAACGTTCCAAGTCATTTTGCTGACATTACTCCGGTAATGTCATCAAAATGACTTGTTTAATTTTGTTTCTTAAGTAGATAGACTAAAGGAGTAACAGCACAATTTGCAAATTAGAAAACAAATTAAGATATTTTAAAAATGGTTGAAATAACTTTAGTTACCGATTAAGAACAAACTACTTTCAGGTTTGCGTTGAATATGTTACATCTTGTACATATGAATGGATCTTAGTTATAGATCCCGGTAGGTGACGCTGCTGTCACAGATACAAAGCCGCAGTAAAACTAGTGCATTATAAAACTGTTTTCTTTGTCAGTGGTATAATACATACCTTTCTAAATATAGTTCTCGTTCGATGAGAGTCACGTAGGCAAGCCAGCAATGCTTTTAGTATGTGCAGTTTGAGCCGCAACGCGTCGTTCGGCGCAGCGTGCATGCCGCATAACAACGCAGACATGTCTTCCTCTCCCGATCCACTCACTATAAGTTCTCGTATCACACCTAAGACATAAAACAGTATATAGAATTCGCAGGTAGAGAACTAAATAATATTCACTGTAACAAAAAATAAAACCAAAAATTGCAAAAATATACATATATAGGTCTTAAGGGTAAAAATCTGCCTACAATTTTGTCAAATAGATTCAGCGCACGTGCGTAATAGTATGTAAGAAGATGGACAGCAATATGGGCATGTAAAGTCCCTACTTACTCGCCGCTTAATTGCTTATCAGGCCAGTGTGAGTGGGCTGAATATAATCCATGGCTCATATGTCCCTAACAGAATTATCTGATCAAATAAGAAACAACCATTTATTTATGTAGAAAAACATATTTATGCAAACCAGATAAAGGCTAAAATTACTAAGGATTCAGATTCAGGATAATGTTCTTACAATTTATTATTTACCTAAAGCTTTGCTCCTGCACGATTCATGCACCACCATTCCGTGCACACATTTAGCGCCTCCACAGTCTCTGAATACATTGCAGTTGTTCGAATTTCCGTTTAACAATGCCGTCAATCCTTCCATTACCAAAGCACCTAGTTCTTCTTCTTCCGCATCTATATTTGGATCTTTTATCAAAGAATCCTGCCGGGACGACTGTCTCTTTTTCCTCTCCGGCGCTTTCGGGGACTCGCTGGGTGCATTTTCGGTAGATGTAGCCTCAATAGCAGAACCTTTTAAGGTATTTTCTTCCTCCAGTATTTGTTTATCTTTGAGAAACACAGCGTAACGAGATAGGCAAGTCACAAATACTTCTAACATACCAACTTCCCGGTATACGTCTTTGAATATTGCATTGTGTCTAAAATAATTAATCAGAAATTATTCCGTAAATATACTAGGTAAAAATGTGAAATTTTTATGTGAATAGAAAATCGAATACTTACTTTAAAATATTTAGCAAAGTTTTCATACAGAGTATACTACAGCTTCTAGATCGATTCGCTTTTAACAATAGAGAAAGTGAGATCAATTCTTTGCACGGTACAAAATTCAGTTGAAAAACAATAAATTCTAATAACTCATAGAATTTCTCTTGTATTTCAGCGTTTTTCATATAAATCCTTTCAGAAAATTGACTTAGAGTATTTTGATTTTCGAGTATGAAGTAGTTAGCATTGTCTGCGTGATAAACACTAGATATAGCGTCTAATATCGTACAGCATAAAGCAGGTGAATTCGATTTCATAAAAACTGATTGTAAGACCTGCAAATATAAGAGGAATACAAATTAATGGAATAAATGAGAGAATGCAGATGACGCGGTTTTAATAGCGCCAACAGCCACTGATCTGCAAACACTAGTCACAGTTATGAAAGACGACTGCATGATCAATGGCTTACACTTGAATGTGAAGAAAACCAAGATTATGGTTTTTGAAAGGGAAGAAACCAGAACGAATGTAAGGATTGTGGTTGGTAACGATGTGCTGGAGCAAGTGAATGAGTTTGTATATCTTGGATGCGCCTTCAGTAAGGATGGGAAATACACCGCTGACATAGAGAGAAGAGTGAGTGCAGGGAACAGAGTGAATGGTGCGATGGGAAAGCTACTCGGGAGCCGGCACTTAAGCCATAAGGCGCAGCTGGCCATACATAACGGAGTTCTTGTCCCAACGCTGTTATATGGTAGCGAGAGCTGGGTATGTAAGAAGGAGAATGAAAGTAGGATAAATGCGGTAGAAATGCGAGCTCTGCGGAAGATGTGCGGAGTGAAGCTGACCGACCGCATTAGCAACAGCATAGTAAGACAGCGAGTAGGTATGAAAGATAGTATCGGTGTAAAGATGAGAAAGGGCATGCTCCGTTGGTTCGGGCATATAGAAAGAATGCCAGAGGAAAGAATGACAAAACAGATATACAATGTGAAAGTGGAAGGATGCAGGTACCGGGGAAGACCTAGACTATCTTACCACGACCAAATAAACCGAGTCTTATCTGATGCAAAAGTCAAGAGTCTCCGTAACCGGCGAGCGTGTATGAGACGAAATATGAGAGTCGAGGAAGCCAGAGAGGTATGTAAGGAAAGAACCTGTTGGAACTCTGTACTCTCTGCCTACCCCGCAAGGGATCTGGCGTGAGGTTATAGATAGATAGATAGAAATGAGAGAATCCTATGTATTTGTATATTTAAACAGAATTTTTGTCCTGACCTGAAAAGCTTGGACATTCCTGACTGCTTGTCCAGGTGTGGAAGGTTGTGGCAATACAAAGCCCTGCAGTTGGAAGAGTTCTGTGTTAGCGCGGGTGGGGCGCAGTTCCGAAAAGCCGCAGGCGCACAAAGACGATATCATCAACACTAGATTTCGCAGTGCCGCACGCGCTTCTGTGCCACTTACCCGCTCTTCCTCTAACCTATGGAAATAATATAAAAAATAACTAAAATTTGGCTCTTTTTCAATATGCATGGAAGAGGTAGCACTATATAATTTCTTTTAGTGGATGGAGGTTTGACTGTTAATAGGGAATATGCGTGTATTTTTTTTTATTTTTTTATACGATAGATTACATCAATACATAAATGCGAAATTTTTTTTTCGCAATTATATATATTGCCGCGTGGTTCCCGGCTTAGAATAGGACCAACCCATCTCATCCCATCGGGTGTCGTACAAGGCGACTAAGGGAAAACTAGGGAATGGGCAGCAGCGTTCCCTTAACACTTCGACGACCAATAACTGCACTCGCCAACCCGCCTGCCAAGCGTGGCGAGTATGGCAAACACCCCCAATTATGGAAGAAAGTAGGAAAACCAGGCCCCTAGTCCCCGGCGGTCCTGTTCGTCCTGGCCACGGTAGCAGCCATGGTAACGACAGGACAAGGGGTGCTAAGAATCTCCGGCAGAGATTCGGCTACCACCAAAACCGAAAATTGGCCCTGGTGACATACAACGCACGCACATTGAGGACAGATGAGAAGCTAGTTGAGCTGGAAGAAGAGTTAAACAAGTTGCGGTGGAGTATTGTTGGTTTATCGGAGGTCCGAAGAGAGGGCGAGGACACGATAACCTTAAAATCCGGCAACTTGTTTTACTACCGGGAGGGCGAACAGCAGTCCCAAGGTGGTGTCGGATTTATCGTCCACAAGTCGCTCATAAACAACGTTGTGTCCATCACTAGTGTGTCGAGCAGGGTAGCGTACCTGATACTCAGAATATCCAAAAGATATTCGCTGAAGGTCATACAGGTCTACGCACCGACCTCGGCATACTCAGATGATGAGGTCGAAGTTATGTATGAGGACATTAGTAGAGCCATACATACTTCCAAAGCACATTTTACAGTAGTTATGGGTGACTTCAATGCGCGGCTGGGCCAACGGGGCGATGATGAGCTGAGAGTGGGGCAATTTGGATATGGGCAGCGCAACCCCAGGGGTCAGAGGCTGGCCGAATTCCTGGAGAAAGAGGGACTCTTTATGATGAACTCTTTCTTCCAGAAGCCGCCTCATAGGAAATGGACCTGGATGAGCCCTGATGGTTCCACAAAAAATGAGATAGACTTCATCATGAGCACCAAGCGACAAATATTTAATGATGTCTCCGTGATTCATAGGGTAAAAACCGGCAGTGATCACCGAATGGTCAGAGGCACATTAAATATTAATGTCAAAATGGAAAGATCGCGTCTGATGAAGTCTACGCTCCGACCTTCTAATGCACATATCCAAAACCCCGAGAACTTTCAACTCGAATTGTCAAACCGCTTCGAATTGCTAGACAGCAGCGCATCAGTGGACGAAATCAACAACAGGCTGGTAGAGACTGTTCATTCGGTCGGGTTCAAGTATTTTAAGACCCACCGTAAAAATAGGCCTCAAAAACTATCTGACTACACCCGAAACCTCATGGCTGAGCGACGTTCCATGACGCTCCAAACCTCCGATGATGCTAAGTCCTATAGGCAGCTTAATGGACAGATATTTAAGTCCTTGCGACACGACTTACGGTCCT
This sequence comes from Phalera bucephala, assembly GCA_905147815.2. Taxonomy (NCBI): domain Eukaryota; kingdom Metazoa; phylum Arthropoda; class Insecta; order Lepidoptera; family Notodontidae; genus Phalera; species Phalera bucephala. Next base: position 17,508,898 of record LR990613.1, read on the forward strand.
TCAATGCAAGGCGTATTGAGGAGACCATAGAGCAGAACAAGGGCTCTAAAGTGTTCGCAAGAGACGCGTCTATTGGGCAGAGCCAGTTGACGAAGCTGAAGACGGAGGACGGAAACGTAACGTCAAATAGGTCAGAGGTGCTCAGGGAGATAGAGAGGTTCTATGGACAGTTATATACCTCAGTAGCTAAACCTGTTGTTGACTTGGTAAAAGACCCAAGAGCCAAGCTAACCCGACACTGCACTGAAGATATCCCGGACATCAGCCTGTGCGAAATTAGGATGGCTCTCAAACAACTAAAAAACAACAAAGCGCCGGGTGAAGACGGAATTACTGCAGAACTTCTGAAGGCGGGCGGATCGCCGGTACTTAAAGTCCTTCAGAGGCTATTTAATTCCGTCTTGCTTGAAGGGAAAACGCCGGAAGCATGGAACAGGGGTGTGGTGGTGCTATTTTTCAAGAAAGGTGATAATTCTTTATTGAAGAACTATAGGCCCATCACACTGCTGAGCCATGTTTATAAGTTGTTTTCGAGAGTCATTACGAATCGCCTCGAACGAAGGCTTGATGACTTCCAGCCTCCCGAACAAGCCGGTTTCCGGAAAGGTTTTAGTACCATAGACCATATACATACGCTGCGGCAGGTTATACAGAAGACTGAGGAGTATAATCGGCCACTATGCTTGGCGTTTGTGGACTATGAGAAAGCCTTTGATTCGATCGAGACTTGGGCGGTTCTTAGATCTCTCCAGCGATGCCGCATTGACTATAGGTATATCGAAGTGTTGAAGTGCTTGTATAATAACGCCACCATGTCAGTCCGAGTACAGGGGCAGTGCACGAAGGTGATCCCCATAAAAAGAGGAGTAAGACAGGGAGACGTCATTTCTCCGAAACTGTTTACGGCCACCTTAGAGGACGCCTTCAAGCTCTTGGAATGGCAAGGACTTGACATCAACATCAATGGCGAATACATCACTCACCTTCGATTTGCCGACGACATTGTGGTCATGGCGGAGTCGCTGGAAGATCTAGGACGAATGCTCGGTGACCTCAATAGAGTATCCCAACAAGTGGGTCTTAAAATGAATATGGACAAAACAAAAATAATGTTTAATGTCCATGTCGTACCCACCGCACTCACCGTTGGGAACTCTACTCTTGAAGTTGTCGACGAATACATTTACCTGGGACAGGTAGTCCGGTTAGGTAGGTCCAACTTTGAGAGAGAGGTCAATCGACGAATCCAACTCGGCTAGGCAGCGTTCGGGAAACTGCGCAACATCTTCTCATCCAAAATACCTCAGTGCCTAAAGACTAAAGTTTTTAGTCAATGTGTGTTACCAGTGATGACATATGGATCAGAGACGTGGTCTCTTACAATAGGTCTCATAAAAAAGCTCAAAGTTGCTCAGCGAGCTATGGAAAGAGCTATGCTCGGCGTTTCTCTACGTGATCGAATCAGGAATGAGGAGATTCGTAGAAGAACCAAGGTCACCGACATAGCCCTCAGGATTAGCATGCTGAAGTGGCAATGGGCTGGCCACATAGCGCGAAGATCGGACGGGCGTTGGGGCAGAAAGATTCTAGAGTGGAGACCACGTATTGGCAAGCGCAGCGTAGGACGACCGCCTGCCAGATGGACCGACGATCTTGTGAAAATCGCAGGAAATCGTTGGATGCAGGTGGCATCGGACCGGTTACGCTGGAAAGCGATTGGGGAGGCCTATGTTCAGCAGTGGACAAGTATAGGCTGAAATGATGATGATGATATATTGATTATAATAGATTGATTAAGCGTTAAAAACGAAATGTAAAGGGCAAAAAAAAATGATTAAGATAGCAACCAGATAAGAGCACTTTAAACGCCCGCCATTTTGGCGCGCTTGGCGTGACGTCAAAGTCTATAATAACAATTAACTAGTGAACAGCTGTAGAAGTAATTTATTTTTATTTTGTATTTTAAGACTATTATACAACGGAACAACACTGTGTTGTGCCTAGGTGTAAAAATACAATAAGAAATGCACCCGATAGGTGCGGACATAAGGAGAAAGTGGTGTAAAATCAGAAAAAGAGATATGGTATCTGCAACAACTTGTTCATATTGCTGTGAAGATCTCTTTAACGTAAGAATTAACTTAAATAATTTTAACTAAAATTTTGTCTTTGTGTAAATCGACAACACTACAAAAATAACAATAAACTCAATAGCAAACATCCAACAAATATGCACTTGTTGACATTTGTATTGTAGACTTTGACGCAATAACGTGGCGTTCCAGCTACTTTGAATTTCCCACTCATTTTTTGTACTTTCAATATTAAATTTATTAAAATTATTTTCCTAATAAAAAAGTAGTGTTATTAAAAAAATATTGGTATAGACATTATTCTAATGCGAGTTGAATGCGTAATGAAAGTTTATAAAAAAAATATTTGACCCTTATTTGAATTACACGCATATTCCCTATTGTGTAACACAAGTTCTGTAGATAATGATCTTTCAAAAATGTTCCATAATTAGATACTCTTTCTACAGTCACAGTCACACGGAGCACAGTTTAAAAACAGAACATTAATAACAAGGATAACATAGAAACAGCATTTTCTAATAAAATCTAAAAGCATTGACATAATATACCTACTTAAATGGTAAACTAATAATAATTAAATTTTAATCAGTATTATTTAATAAAACAAAATACACACATAATAAATTAAATAATGATAGATAACAATGACATTATTCCATAAAGTGAATAGTGCTTACCCTGATGTCAAATAATCGGGCACATCTTGTCTCTCATGTCTGTGATAAACAAAACAAAAACAATAATTGAAAAAATAAGCAAAATAAAATTTTAAATCTACATGCCAAAATCTATTTGACCCAGATAATGTATCTAAAACATGCCCATACCAAAAATCCTATCATTTATATTTACTTACTTTAAAAGAAATTCAGATAGAAACAAGTAACCTTGGCAGGAGCGAAAATCATCTAGTAATAATTGACTGACTTCACTTGAGTCTTTTAAGAAACAGAATACAGCCACAAACATTTCTACAACCTGCAAAAAGGATTACATTTTTACTAAAAAAATTAAATATTCCTATTTAATATAAGGTAATTAATATCTTATAATTACCTCTAATGGTGTTAACTCTGGTATTCTTTGCATATTTTCTATGCACAGTGCGACACAGCCTTTATCTACAAATGCGAAATTGATCATTAATTATTCCAATTAATATGAAGTTGTGCAAATCAGATTACTAATTCATGTTTTAATATGTAAACAGTGTAAACAATATCATTAGAATGTGATTAGTTTCAAGATAATGACATCATACATGGACAAATAAAGAGTATAAGTATGATGGGATGGTAATAAGTATTATAAACTGTTCAAGTAGTAGGTAGTTAGGCTATTTATTAACAATACCCAAAGTATTTAGTTTCCTACCTATCTAACATGAAACCAGGCATGACATGTTATAGTAAGTACTTACTGTGTATGTACTGAACAACAGATTGAGTCAATCCATGTCTAGACAAAGTCATTAATACTTCAGCTGCCGATTTCCTCCACATTATATTATGAGGTGCGCACCATGATGTGATGGCAGAGAACAGTAAACTGAGATCATCTTTCCTAGCAAGTTCTTCGCATGGAAATGGGTGGCTACAGAGTCTTACCAGAACCTACAAAAGAAGTGATAATATTTATTTTAAAAATATGCAGCTATGCTTGGAATGTATGATTTTGTTATGTGTGTTCTGGTTGGGCAGTTTTGTGGGGCGATGATTTAACCTTGTGCATTATATTGTTTTTCTAAATAAATCTTCTTATCTAAATAAATAATAAAATTATGCCAGTTTAAATTTTTAAATTATTTTCATAATAAATATTTTTTGATTTAAAAAGACCTTTTTAAAAACAAGCTTTCATAGCAACAACACACTTAAGATGCTTAGTTAAAGAGTTCCTAAGGCTTTTTTCCAGCTCTATCATCAGACCCTGGACAGCATCCAGATCTAAAGTACTTGGCAAAAGAAATCCATCGAACCCAAACACGGTGGGATTATATTAAGTAGTTGGGTGGTTCCATTGGCCACCTTTCAGGTTTATCATCAGACCCGGAACGCCATCTGGTTGTATAGTACTTGTCGATACTAATCTAACAAGCCTAAACACAACCCCTTTTGTATAGGCTTTTTAGATTAGTTAACCCTGTTGATAACCCCCATTACATTGTATATTTCACAAGTTAGTATGGCCACTTTCGGAATCCATCATCAGACAAACTCTTTGGTACCAACCATATTATTGTATTGTCACCAAACTTCCATAAAAGTGCTTGAAAATTGATCACAAGATTTAAACAGGAAAGACAGACATATGAACATTGCAAGTTAAGTAATAGCTTGTAAAAAGAGCTTAGCCAAATTGAGACCATAAACTGATATTTAATACAACATATATAACACTGCCTCGTTGGTCTAGTGGCAATGCGCATCGCTTTGTGATCACGAGGTCCTGGGTTCAAATCCTAGGTCAGACAAGTGTAGTTTTTCTAGTGAAAACTTCCCAGTATGAGTCCGGAGTTTGGAATTGTGCCATAGACTCGCCCCCTATTACATGGGACCTAACATCGTCGGCGAAACGTGGGTGTACTCAGTACACCTCTGCCACCCCCGCTTGGGGAATATAGGCGTGACGGTGCTGCATAATACTTCAACAAAGTGTTCCAATTAAAATGAATTTATAATCCAATTTTCGCTTTAAAAAGTTTATTAGGTATTGCAAGCACAAGTTTCTTACCTGTACAAAAATCTTTTGCAACAAGATTCGCCTTTCTCTAGGTGTAAAATCACTATTTCCATCCTGAATATCTGCTTCAGACTCTGGGATTTCCGGCAGATCAAAAAACAAGTACAAACATTTCACTAATGTTGAAGGTATTGATGCAGTAGTCATGACCTAAAAATAAAAACATACCGATAGCAAGTACATAAACAAACAACAAGGTCTCTATTTAATGTTAAACCTTGAAATGGAGTCAAATAAAAACACACAAAAGATTGCACAAAAGTGTTAGCTAATGATAGTAACATGAAGAAGAATGAGCTAAATCTATTGATAGACAGAATGGACAAGTAAAAAAAGAAACAATATAGAATGAACTCAAAAGTAGAGTCTACATGTTTATAATATTGGGATTGACTGCCTCGTTGGTCTGTTGGCAAAGCGCATTGCTTTGTGATCACGAGGTCCTGGGTTCAAATCCTTAGTCGGACAAATGTAGTTTTTCTAACGAAAAATTCCCAGTATGAGTCCGGAGTCTGGAATTGTGCCCGATATATGGCAATACACTCGCCCCCTATTACATGGATCTAACATCGTCGGCGAAACGTGGGTGTACTCAGTACACCTCTGCCACCCCCTCAGGGGAATATAGATGTCAGTGTGTTTTTTTTTAATATTGGGAAACAATAAAGATCTCGATGTTGAGGTGGCCGATCTTTCTGAAAATTATTATGTACCTGTATCAAAGATTGATCACCAGCTGCCAAAAGATTTAATGTAGACAATAACATCCAGCCATTACTGGACTCCTCAGAATTTTCTATTTCCAGAAATTTTGCAATTGCACAACTAGCTGCCTCTGTACTTTGATTGCTGGCTCTCTTTCTTATCTCTGACACCATGAGTTTGGACACTTGCTGGCAGAAAGACAATATATCCCAGAACTTTTCATTCATATCACTTGATGGACTAGTCCCAAATACCTGTAAGAATGAATAATTTATTTTCGTTTATGCATACAATATTCAAGATACATGCAGAGTGATGAAAAAGAAATGACATAAAACAGCTGTAGTTATATTTCATATTCATTTGACTAAATAATTATTATAGCCCCGGGTGATTCAGGAATAGCCAGGAGCATGCAAAACTAAATTATATTCTATTTTGTACCTACGTTATTATGTCCAGTGTAGGTATTGGATAAAGTGATATAAAAAATAGACAATTTACCTTACAGAACAGAGGTAGCATATTGTACAGTTTATCATCTTTTTCAAGCTCGGTGAGTGGCTGCGGTGGATGTGTATACTCAGCAAAGAGCTTTTTGAGATGCATGAGGCCAAGTTGAATGTGCGAAGACGAGCTGGCAGCCTCGGCAGACTCTGAAGAAGTCGCAGTCGTCGCCCCACGCAATTTGCGCATTAGATTCATTTTCAAAATTTTCTAATAACACTCACACTTTGAAACACATCTTTGTTTTTTTTTTATTGCTATAGCAATTGTGATTTTTTTACAGCAAAAATAAACATCGTGATTTATAAATAAAATGCAATGACACCATCATGTTGCTCCACAGTTTTTAAATATAATACAGTAGGATTCTGATCTATAGGAATGAAGCCTAGCTAAAATGGGCAATAAATAAACGCGATATATTATTTCTTTTGTAATTGATTGAAAATCCCAATAATTTCGTACGCCCACACTGCAAGCAAAGTAGGTACTTGCTTGCCACAGATTGTAATTATCAATATTTTTTTTGTCCATATCACAGTGTTGTCACTCTATTTTTAATGTTACCCTACCAAATAACTTGCGACAAAGAGTTCATTGTTCGTGGTTAGGTGGGTAGTCTGGGTAGTCTTCTCAATGCCAATGCTTGTTTTTCTTGAATAATAAATAAAATATTTACGACACAATCATGCCCAAGCTTATTCACTAGTAAAAAAGAAATAATGTTGAAAATAAAAATATTATGTGCGCCTCAAAAGGGTTTTTAATTCCCTTAGAAAGATTACGTTGACAGGTTGCGGCCATATCAGGTAATTAAATTAAAGTTACTGAAGTCCGTGCTTCCACACCACGGTTCCACCGATTCTATATTGATAATCATGTATATATTATAAATAATCATGATCGGTATTGTAGTATATATCCATCCGGTAATCGTCTCGAACGCAGGTTTGATGACTTCCAGCCTCCCGAACAAGCCGGTTTCCGGAAAGGCTTTAGTACCATAGACCACATACATACGCTGCGGCAGATTATACAGAAGACCGAGGAGTATAATCGGCCACTATGCTTGGCGTTTGTGGACTATGAGAAAGCCTTCGATTCGATCGAGACTTGGGCGGTTCTTAGATCTCTCCAGCGATGCCGCATTGACTATCGGTACATCGAAGTGTTGAAGTGCTTGTATAATAACGCCACCATGTCAGTCCGAGTACAGGGGCAGTGCACGAAGGCAATCCCCATAAAAAGAGGAGTAAGACAGGGAGACGTCATTTCTCCGAAACTGTTTACGGCCACCTTAGAGGACGCCTTCAAACTCTTGGAATGGCAAGGACTTGGCATCAACATCAATGGCGAATACATCACTCACCTTCGATTTGCCGACGACATTGTGGTCGTCGCGGAGTCGCTGGAAGATCTAGGACGAATGCTCGGTGACCTCAACAGAGTATCTCAACAAGTGGGTCTTAAAATGAACATGGACAAAACTAAAATAATGTCTAACGTCCATGTCGTACCCACCGCACTCACCGTTGGGAACTCTTCTCTTGAAGTTGTCGACGAATACATTTACCTGGGACAGGTAGTCCGGTTAGGTAGGTCCAACTTTGAGAGAGAGGTCAATCGACGAATCCAACTCGGCTGGGCAGCGTTCGGGAAACTGCGCAATATCTTCTCATCCAAAATACCTCAGTGCCTTAAGACTAAAGTTTTCAGTCAATGTGTGTTACCAGTGATGATATATGGATCAGAGACGTGGTCTCTTACAATAGGTCTCATAAAAAAGCTCAGAGTTGCTCAGCGAGCTATGGAGAGAGCTATGCTCGGCGTTTCTCTACGCGATCGAATCAGGAATGAGGAGATTCGTAGAAGAACCAAGGTCACCGACATAGCCGTTAAGATTAGCAAGCTGAAGTGGCAATGGGCGGGCCACATAGCGCGTAGATCGGACGGGCGTTGGGGCAGAAAGATTCTAGAGTGGAGACCACGTATTGGCAAGCGCAGCGTGGGACGACCGCCTGCCAGATGGACCGACGATCTTGTGAAAATCGCAGGAAGTCGTTGGATGCAGGTGGCATCGGACCGGTTACGCTGGAAAGCGATTGGGAAGGCCTATGTTCAACAGTGGACAAGTATGGGCTGAGATGATGATGATGATGATTGTAGTATAATAATCATGGGATATAATGTGTGTCTTTTATTCCCGATAATTAAAAATATAAGAAGCAGTTCTGTTCTTTCGGTCTATCCCGCAAGGGATCTGGCTGGCGTTATAATATAGATTACCCAATTGGGTGGTAAAAAATATATCTACCATAGGAATTCCTATAGTAGATATATTTTTTACATTTTTAACTAATTTCCCATTTATTCAGGGTGCATGCTTTTATATTCATTGGCAGCACCCAATTCAATCGTACCAACCTATCTAGGTTGGTACGATTTAGTTGCTCAATCCTTTTGTATTAAATGGATTTAATACAAAAGGATTGAGCACTCTGCGAGAAAAACGTAATGACAAGGATACTCACTAAGAGCCCTACGTCTCCTTCGAAGTGGGGTGACCAAACATCGGTACGATTATGGACTTGTTGACATATAACTAACGTATAATTCTCGGACACTGTTTAATCTTTACTAAAACATATTATTGCTTCTGCGGCGGACGACTATGCAAGCGAAGATATATATATATATATATATATATATATATATATATATATATATATATATGGGTCATTAATTGTAAATAAAAAAAAATAACAAAAACAACATTTATTACACTTTACTCCTTGTAAGTTACTGAAAACCTTAACACTTAATAGAATATTTTTAGTACTGCCATATTTGCTGATTTATCTGAATGTACTCGTATTAGAGATCTGCCTTCCTATGTCAAATTACAAAAAACACGTGCGCGGCCGTAGGTAACAGCTAGTATTTTTATATATGTATTGACGTGGAATGGTGATAATATTATACCATAGCAATACCAATGAAATTAAAATGAGATCATCTTGTAGCTATACGAAAGTCAATGCAAAAAGAATCATAAAAATTGGTTCATAAATTAAGAAGTTATGTTATGTCTGAACATAAAATATATACAGGATAGAATTTTTAGAGGGGGCAGTAAGGGCAGCTACCTCAACCTATGTAGCATTAGGAAATCGGTCTTAGAAAACTATCCTATCTACGGGAAAAATTTCTTGGGATATCTGATTTTTCCAGTACTCCAATTTCAGTTGATCCAGTAGAAGTTTTCGATCCTTGTAAGAAACAGGATCGATTGGCAACAAATAAGTTTTTTAGTGAATTGCCCAATTTATTGCTGTCTGTACATTTTTTAAAATCTAAATTCAGCTTCAAATGTCGCATAAATTAAGGATAGTCTCCTGAGGCCGTTTTGTCTGTAGCTACAACGGTTGAGATAGCTGCACTTACTGTCCCATCTAAAAATCCATCGTGTATATACAAACGAATTGAGAACCGTGTTCGCTTAGAACTCTGTTATAAATGGTTTACAGCGTATTTAAACTACATCATAAATAGGTATAGTCCGTATTAGTTCTACCCATAGACGAAGAATATACCTAGACACCGCATATCGCCACGGTAGCGTGTCAATTTTATGTCGGTGTGAGTTTGTGAATCTGCGGTAATGTGCGTGATTAGGCAAGTGATTACTAGTACAGGATTTATCGATAAGAAAATTTATCGATAATTTATGATTAACAAATATTTACTTCATGCAAAATCGTAATTGACTCATCTTAATTATGATTTCGAATTACTACGAGTAATTTATATAAGTTCACACATACGTATCATAATACAAATCTTAAAGACGAATCTGTAAACATCGATATTAGTATGTACAATTTAATACAATAGTAAAGCCTCATTGGTAATGCGCATAACGATCACAAGGTCATCGGTTCGAATCCTATGTCGGAAAATACGAAATATTCGATAAAAAAAATCTAGTCCGGAGTCTGGCACTGTGCTTGGTATAATATCCATAGACTCATCCTCTACTACATGAGACCTTACATTGTTGAACGACAAGTGAGTGTACACAGTACACCACTCCCACTCCCGCTTGGGGAATATAGGCGTATTGGTGGTAACAATTTTTACATCACATTTATCCTACGTTTGCACGTGCGCTTTTTCAATGCACGTTAGTCATGAAACTAGGATGTATGGTCAGCGCATATCGCTGAGGTAGCGTGTCAATTTCATGTGGGAGTTTGTGGATCTGCATTAGTGTACTTTAATAGGAAAGTGATTACTAGGACAGGCCTTAACAACGTAAAAGACAATAGATGATTAAAAAACATATTTATTTCACCGAACAGAAAATCTTAAGTTATCTGAGAATCTATACTAAATATGTTCATTTATTAAATAACATTAGTGCACACTGACACACGTGGAATTATATCAATTCACACCATGTTTAATCTACCCCTGCTGTTTGTGTATAAGGGGTTAATTAAAGTTGAATCATTAATACAGAAAAAAACATTGGATTAATTCAGTTCAGTTCAATTTGATATAATTGAAGATATATCATCTTACACTTTGTTAATTTTGAAAAATCCTTAGTTATATTAATATGCAAAAAAAAAAACTTCTTCATTTTAAGAGGCATCAGATTGAAAAATAGCAGATTTTTTATGTTGCATAATGTGTAAATATATCAAAAGTAATAACTAAAATAACTCGAGTTGTATCACCTAGAGATACAGATTTGCTACTAGACCAATAAGGTACTTAAATAAGATTTTTTAATACTGAGTTCTTAGAGTCACGCGAATATTACACATGAAATAAAACTATTTTTCGGATTTTATCGCGGTTTATTTTTTTATTTTATGTTCCCGACGTTTCGAATGCTTTGCAGCACCCATGGTCACGGGAAGGACTGAGGTGTTAGATGTCCAAAAGTCATAGTTGTTCCGGGGTATCCTCAAACTTTTTAATTATTTTTTTCGGTCCGATCTACGCAGAATGAGCTCACGGTGTCTTGAGGTCTCGCAGTGCTGTTCTTGTTTTTGGATTTTCTACTTGCTAACCGCAACCGCGTGCCGGCGATAATGAAAGAGGAGGTACCTGTTAAACGTTTTAGCAATCAAACGCGGATTCTAAATCACAATAATCAATAGTTCCATTACACGGATATCAACATGCTTTTCAGGGTTCAGATTTATCTACATATAGGCATGGCATACAACGCACCCTCACGGGGTGGAGGGCACAATGCCAACTCATATAGAGTTCAAACCTCTAATCTTCAGTATAATCAGTACTGGGTAGTAAAAGGCAAAACTTCATTTCGCAACCGAGGGTCTATATGCCATCTCAATATAAAGCTTCCAGTGAGGCAAGTAGTTTAATAAGTGTTTTATTTCAGGGAAAACGCTATAAAGATGAAATAATCATAAATAGGTCCTACCCCCGATTGGGGAATATCCCACCCCCGATAGGGGAATATAGACGTGTTTATCTAGATATTCTATCCTTACTAAATTTTATCCAAATTCGTTTAGTCATTATGACGTGAATAGGAATTGTTAATGTTTCAGTATTAATTTATTAATATAGACAGTAAGCGATAGGCGCTGTAGGACATCACTATTGGAGAAGCTTTAAATAATGCATATTTAAAATACAAATTAAAGCTTAAAACTCACAGTTAATTATCACCGTATATTAATTATATGACGTCAATAACGTATATATTTCATGTAAAATCCATAATTTTGCTGTGAAACTTCCCTATAATATAATAAGAGGCAATAAATACATACGTGTGAAATGATAATTCAGGACTTTTTACTCATCCTTTGGTTGTCCTTGATTTACAAAATACAGCACAACACGACATATTTTTACTGTATTAAAGTATATTTACTTAACACACTTATTTTCATTCATATTTTAACCGCTGACACGGACGGGGCGCATTTGTTATGGCCGAAACATCGGACACAACAGGCTACGAAGCACACGTACAGTGCGACGATGCCAACCTTACAATAGCTTTTTCATTCACTCAAAATGGTGATCCGTGTAATTGAGAGAGAAAAAAGACAATGTGTTGAACAATGACCGGCGGAGCGGCAACGTCGTATGGCTCCCTCCAGGTAATTTTACCTTCATGGTAAAACCCATGACGATGGATATCATTCACTGCAGTCATTCACTGTCAGGCAATTTTCTTGTTCATCTTGACCTCGCTCTTATTGTTCGTTCGTATTGTTGTCATTCATTTCATTCAGTTAAAAATATCGTGAGCGTTTTGTGGCACGTTGGGAATTCGGGTTTTATTTTTTCTATAGTAATTTAATTTCTATAAATATGCCGGAAAATCAAAATCTTGTGCAGTGCTATAACCGTGGTTGCGGTCAACTTTTTGATCCGAACAAAAACGACAACGGTAAGGAATTTTCCAGATTTTTCTTTACGTTACCAAACCAGAATATTATTCCAGAAAATTGCATTAAAATATTCAGGGTTGATGTCTTGGTCCACTTAATATTTAAATCCCAAAAATACTTGTATGAATCTGCGTCATTTCAATAATGTTGGTGAGGACCAGGTTATGACTACATAACTCAACCTTATTTATGACTGATTCCCTATGAGGATAGGAAACAATGTCATAAATAAAATTAAGTTATGTAGTCATAACCTGTGGGTTTTCTGTAATTTAATACTGATAAATAATCTCCGATAATGTCTAATCACTGAGATACAATCCCACAGATGAGTGCTGCCATCATCCTGGAGCCCCGGTTTTCCACGACGCATATAAAGGATGGTCTTGTTGCAATAAGAAAAGCGTAGATTTCACAGAATTCCTTAACATCAAGGGTTGTACAGTGTCCAAGCATTCAAATGTGGTTAGTAAACATACTTTTACCAATTAATTTGGATTTTTTTCAACACTAACTGTACCTGCAACTTCGTTTTCCTTTTTCTCAGGCATGTATTTCACACCCTTAAGCTTTTTTTTCTGAGATAAAAGTAGCCAGCTAGTGTCCGTTCCCTGGATAATTTTAGCATTTCCTTGCTGAATTTCATTAAAATCTGTTCAGCGGTATTGGTGTGAAAAGGTAACAGACTAATAGACAACATAATATTTTGTCCTAAATATTTATGTTCTTATAACAAGTAATTTAGTATTATTGCCAAATTTAGATAAATCTTATCTGATGTACACCTAAAATAGTCAAATATTCAGAGTTGTATCTTAATTGATATGGATAAAGTTTTAGCTTTTTTGTGATAGCTTTATAGAGTGGCCAAAATCTTTATGTGCTCTATCCACTGGATCAAGTAGGCTTCAATCCTTGTACAGGATAGATCTTAAAGGGACATACATATATTTTTTTCAGTCTGTGTTGTTGTATGTGAATTGCTTGCTTGTAAATAGTCCCAGTGTTGTAGGACATTTAATAAAACAGTACTACTGTATGTGTTACAAACTTCTATCTATCTATAACCTCATGCCAGATCCCTTGCGGGGTAGGCAGAGAGTACAGAGTTCCAACAGGTTCTTTCCTTACATACCTCTCTGGCTTCCTCGACTCTCATAGTTCGTCTCATACACGCTCGCCGGTTACGGAGACTCTTGACTTTTCCATCAGATAACACTCGATTTATTTGGTCGTGGTAAGATAGTCTAGGTCTTCCCCGGTACCTGCATCCTTCCACTTTCACATTGTATATCTGTTTTGTCATTCTTTCCTCTGGCATTCTTTCTATATGCCTGAACCAATGGAGCATGCCCTTTCTCATCTTTACACCGATACTATCTTTCATACCTACTCGCTGCCTTACTATGCTGTTGCTAATGCGGTCGGTCAGCTTCACTCCGCACATCTTCCGCAGAGCTCGCATTTCTACCGCATTTATCCTACTTTCATTCTCCTTCTTACATACCCAGCTCTTGCTACCATATAACAGCGTTGGGACAAGAACTCCGTTATGTATGGCGAGCTGCGCCTTATGGCGTAAGTGCCGGCTCCCGAGTAGCTTTCCCATCGCACCATTCACTCTGTTCCCTGCACTCACTCTTCTCTCTTTGTCAGCAGTGTATTTTCCATCCTTACTGAAAGCGCATCCAAGATATACAAACTCATTCACTTGCTCCAGCACATCGTTACCAACAGTGTTGGGCAAAAATCAATTGATTAAACAATTGACAATTAACAATTGATCAATTGTAATTGCAGTGTTATGCAATTAACAATTGATCAATTGTAATTGCAATGTTTTGCAATTAACAATTGATCAATTGTAATTGCAAAGCATTGCAATTACAATTGATCAATTGTTAATCGTTTTATGCACATTTACGATTAAACAATTAACAATTAATCATCAAAAAACCGTCGGCGCAATGTAGGTGTTAAAAGCACACTTAACGTTGGCGCAATGTGGGGGTGCACAATGTACACTTCTGTCTGGTGTTGTAAGGCTTGAATCGGGAGTAAGATGATTGAGTGAAAGCTTGCCTTCTAAAAAGACTCAAGACAAAACAAGACATAATCATCTATGAGATTTTAGGGGATGGTGATAACTAAAATGGCATTAATTTTTGGATCAAAGATGGCGATCGCAACTTCTGAATAAATAATCAATATGGGCATCGTTTTTGGGGTTTGAGAGTATGCTAATTACGAATATGGGTTGATTACGAACAAATTAAACAATATATTCGTTATCAGCATCCCCTTAAATCCCAAAAATGATATCCATATTAATTTAACACCAATATCAATCTACTTGTACTTGTCAGTATCAATCTAACCAGCTTAAACACGAGGGGTTTTGTCCAGTTCACATGTTTCTATTGCCACCTTCCAACTTTATCATCAGACCAACCCCATGGTACCATATTATTGTATTGTTACCGAACCTACATACGTATGCCAATTTCAGCTGATTCGGATACCGTAAGTACTTGAAAAAAGGATCAGAAGAGTTGAACCGGAAAGACAGACAGACATACGAACAGTAAAAGTTAAATAAAAGCTTGTAAAAAATAAGTATTTCTATTTTGTCCCTATAAGAATTGAATATTTTACAAGTTCCAGTTCCATATAAAAGCATTCGTTCAATACACTGCACCTCTCTGCCAACCCCCCGTGCTATAAAAATGTTTGTTTATAAATAAGTACCTAAACTTAAAAGAAACGCGCGCGCACTTGTCGCCTTTCGGCAGCGGCACGAACCGACAAGTGCGCACGCGTCAGTAGTAGGGTTGCCACCTATTATTTGAGCAAATAAAGTACATTGGTTTTTAAAGGAAGGCAAAAAAGTACATTGTATCTAAATAAAGTATTATTTATTTCACTTTACTATTTTGTTTAAAAACATATGTTTTATTACTATTAGAACTTTTCAATCACTATTATCATTGCTAAACACCTTCACATCATGTTAACAGTCTGTGATAACATAAATAGATGGGAGAAAGAATTTAAAAGTGCTTATAGTATTTACTATTTTCTTTAAGTTGTACATGTATTAATGTTTTTTTCTTAAATTGCAGTCTTAGGTTGCAGTTGGACGAAGTGCAACAGGCGCTTCAATGGCTGAAACCAAAAAAATGCGCCGGCCCAGATGGCATTCCACCTTTCATCTTTAGGGATTGTCGGTCAGCTTTGGCGGATCCGCTTCTTCATATATATAATGAATGTCTTAAGACTGGCGTATTTCCGGAAAGGTGGAAAATAACCCGCGTTGTTCCGGTGCCTAAAGGAAAGCCAGGAACAAACGTAGACGGTTATAGGCCTGTTGCAGTACTGTCAACCGCGGCAAAAGTGTTTGAGTCGACCATACATAAAAGCATATTTACACAAGTAAGCACCCAATTGTCAAACGCACAGCACGGGTTTAGGCCTAATAGAAGTACCACCAGCAACTTACTTGCATATATAGCAGATATTATGCCTGAGGTGGACAGTGGGGGGCAGACTGACGCCGCTTACTTTGACTTCAAAAAGGCATTCGATTTAGTCGACAATGACACATTGCTCAAAAAGTTAGCGGGGGTCGGTTTTACTCCCCATTTGCTCAGATTCTTTGCCAGCTACTTAAGGGACAGGAAACAATACGTAGAATACGCTGGATATAGGTCAAATCCGTATGTTACCTGGTCGGGGGTAAGCCAAGGCAGCAATCTTGGGCCGTTACAATTTATATTAATGATAAATGATTTGCCTAAAATTGTGAAAAGTGCTAAGTGCTTGCTCTTCGCAGATGATCTTAAGCTTTCTTTGGCAATAAGAAATACAGAGGATTGCGATAGATTACAGAAAGATATAGATAATGTAGTGGCTTGGAGTAAGGACAACCGACTACAGTTTAATGCCTCAAAATGTGTGACGATCACCTTCACACGGAGTCGATCTCCTATACAATATAATTATACCGTCGAAAAGGTCCCAATGGAAAGGGTCACAGAGGTTAGGGACTTGGGGGTGGGTCTCACCACGGGGTTAACGTTCCGGGATCATATCAGAAAAATTTGCAAAAAGGCTTATAGGAATTTAGGTTTTACATTGCGTACGGTTAGTGGCTTTACAAACATTCAAGCGATAGTCCCGTTATATAATGCTTTAGTAAGAAGTCAACTGGAATGTAATGCTAGTATATGGTCTCCTCATGAAGCTAAATACAGCCTCATGTTGGAAAGAGTACAGAATAAGTTTGTTAGGTACTTATACATGAGGCTATATGGAGTTTACCCGTTTTATCCGCTTATGTATCCAACCTTGTTTATCCTAGGCATGGTAGGATACAACGAGCTGGGAGTCAGAAGGGAACTCTCAGTTGTTTCATACCTGTTTAAGGTACTGAGAGGTAAGGTCTATAGCCCAGACGTACTGGGGCTAATTTGTTTATGCGTGCCGGATCGGTACGTGTGGCGGCGGCGGCGGCCGCGGCTGCTGGCGGAGCCACGCGCGCGCACTAACCTGCTGAGGGAGGCGCCGCTGACGCGTGCCTTTCGCACCCTTAACCTGATCGCTACGGAGACGGACTTGTTTAACAGTACTTTGAGTGAATTCACAAGGATAGCGTTATTTACTATATGTTATAAAAATAAGCCAACTTCTTATTAACAATAAGTTCCAAATTAAGTTTATACACTATCGAATTAGGTTATTCTGTAATGATGGTGTTATTTTTGAAAAATAAATAAATAAATAAAAAAATAAATAAATAAATAAATCTAGCTTACCATATATTCGGATTCTAAACCCAAACAACATCCACTTTGCTTTAAATGCGATAATTTTTTTTCTTTTTAATGACTATGTAAAATGAATCTTACAAAATCAAATTTCTAGTACTTTTCAGTTCTCATAAAGTACGAAGTATACTTACCCTAAATAACGTTCAATACGTACTTTATAATAAACTATGGGTGGCAACCCTAGTTACTCGTCGCCTTTCGGCACCGACACGAGCCGACAAAGTGCACGTGCGTAGGTAGGTAAAGTCGGTCGGTAGTGCCACAGTATCTATCTATGCAGTTATACAGTATCATCTAAGCCGTTTTAGTGACATAATTACCTACACTCCCGTCAGAACGCTGTTAAGTTTAGCACCTTTTTTTGGATTTATTTTTCGTCATTTATTAAAACTAAACTACTGCAGTGGTTATAAGCCTGTATTTTTTCGATATGAGTGCAGCGTAATACAATTTAACATAGACATTGTGTAATAACAGCATAATGAAAACGTTTATAATTTTAATTTTTATGCTCAAGAAGATATTATTTACCTTTATTGCAAATTGTTTCTAGAAACACGTTTTCTCCTTTTACGAATAAGTCTATCTATCTATCTATATCATCACGCCAGATCCCTTACGGGGTAGGCAGAGAGTACAGAGTTCCAACAGGCTCTTTCCTTACATACCTCTCTGGCTTCCTCTACTCTCATAGTTCGTCTCATACACGCTCGCCGGTTACGAACTCCTGACTTGTCCTTCAGATAAGACCCGATTTATTTGGTCATGTCATGTCTTACGAATAAGTATTCTCATTATATATAAGTATTCTCGAATTTCATTCTTATTGAGAGTTTTTATGATAGATTACTCGGCAATTGTATAAAGGTACTCGTATATACGTTAAAATCCACATGAGTTGCTAAATATCAATTTGGCGATTCGAGTGGCCATTATTTTAATTCTAATAATAGATACATATTGAGAAACCATACAAGCCCTCATGTATAGATTTTGATAGCAATAAATAAGCAAATAGCGATGTAGTAACTAATAAGTTTAAAGTGGTCATTTTATTCTAAATATTAAGGCCTAATAGCACAAAAAGACAAAATATTTAAATTTGTATTAATTTTCTATCTATCTATATTATCACGCCAGATCCCTTGTAGTCAGTGTAGGGTAGGCAGTGAGTAAAGAGTTCTAATGTTAGTTGTTAAAAAAGCGTCCGTCTCGGACGTGCATGCCACCGCGGCTTATTACATGCGGAAAACTATCGAGAAGGCGTGTAGAGCGCGCGTCTGTGTGCGTGAGTTTGATTCGGACCGAAAGTACTAAGATGTTTTACTGTATTATAGTACACTGTGGTAGGGCACACCACATACCCCGCGCACTGAGACCCCGCGTGTCTCTGTTCGATCGTTTAGGACGAAAATATTGTCATAACTTTTTTTCGGAGCTCAAAGTATCGCCTACATTTCGACACGAACTCACTTCAGAGTACTTTTGTATGTGTACTTATAGTAGTAGGTATTTAAACTTACGAATTTTCACAAACATAGAGAGTGAGTGTGAATCGTGCGCACACAGGAATATTGTAGGGACTTGAATTCATTTCTATTAAGTATATTCGCATATTTCCACACTTTTTGGATATTATAGTCATTATGGATGAAAAGGAATATAGTTATATGTATGTAGATAACACGTCGGATACGAATATCAATAAACAGTTAGATCGAGATGGGCAGTCTTCAGGGCCGAGCTCAATCACGTCAATATCTTCACCCCGCGTCTTGCACTTGCACATATAATCAGAGCTCTGTGTACTAAATGGTTGCCTTTCACTACTAGAATCAGAGGATTCGACAACTGTACGTCCAATTTTCTGAGTCACCTCAAACGGAAACATGGATAAGTTGTGTAAATGAATATAAAAGATAAATAAAAAAAAAGAAAAATAATAAAAAATGTGTAAAATTTCCAAAAAAAAAATACCGACGACGGGCTTAAGAAAATTTGAAGAGGTCCAGCCTTATTCACAAGAGAAATTTGCACAAAATATGATAAACTATAAACCCCAAAAATGAAACCCATATCGATTTAACTCCAAAAGTCGCGTCCGCCATCTTGGTTCTAAAAGTTAACGCCATATTCGTTATCAGCATCCCCTAAAACCCTAAAAGTGACACCCATATTGATTTTATTTCAAAAGTCGCATCCGCCATCCTGAATCCAGAAACTAATGCCATATTCTTAATCAACATCCCCTAAAACCCCGAATTCGATACCCATATTAATTTTCATAAAAAGTCGCGGCCGCCATCTTGGATTTTAAAATTAACATTGTTTTCGTTATCAACATCCCTTAAAACCATAAGACACGCATATTGATTTTGTTACAAAAGACACGTCCGCCATCTTAGATCCAGAAATTAACGTCATATTCGTAATCAGCATGCCCTAATATCGCAAATGTGACACCCATATTGATTAACTTCAAAAGTCGCGTCCGACATCTTAGATCCAAAAATTCACGCAATCATTATTCCCGAAACCCCAAAAGTGACACCCATATTACTTCAAAAGTCACGTCCGCTATCTTGGATGTGTTTAAAATATAGTATGTGTTTAATTGTTAATTGTTTAATCGTAAACATGCAAAAAACGATTAACAATTGATTAATGGTAATTGCAACGTTTTACAATTACCATTGATTAATTGTTAATTGTGAAAAACTACAATTAACAATTAATTTTTCAATCGTCAATTGCAATTGATTTTTTCTGCGATTGAAATTTCAATTGTTTGATCCTACAATTGAACAATTAAACAATTAGTGCCCAACACTGGTTACCAACCACAATCCTTACATTCGTTCTGGTTTCTTCCCTTTCAAAAACCATAATCTTGGTTTTCTTCACATTCAAGTGTAAGCCATTGATCATGCAGTTGTCTTTCTGTTACAAACTTGAGTTATATTAACTCCTCTTTTAATTTTAAATTATAGAAACCTCCAGAGCCTGAGAAGAAGGCATTGGATAAAGAGTTGGAGAAAAAAGATGTTATTGAAGTGAGGGCTCCAGTTGTTGGTCCAAAGTTACCTAGGCCACCTTTTGAAACAGAATTAGTCACCTTGCAACCAACAGTTGCGGAGGCTCTCAAACAAGCTACCCAGACTACTTTTCAATCTACTGCTGCTGTTGATGATGGGTATGACAAAACATTGTGTAAATTTTAGTAAGTGAAAGCTCAGGTGAAATATCCAATATCTACTGCTCACAGGTACTATTTATTAATTAAGCATCCAACAATGGTTAAAGTATAAACAGAGAAATTCTTATTAAATACAATTGAACATTGTTGACCTATTTAAAGGTTGCCCTGACATGTATTTAATAAGCAGACAATTTTGATCTAATACAAGTAGAAAATTTACAACTAAATTAACAACAATTAAATTTGTATGTAATTATATATGCTTTCAGTATTGGAGGGAAACATTTAATATAAACCCAAGAAAGTGAAATCCAAGGAACATCGATTGGGCCGCTTACAAAACAGACCTTAAGGCTAGCTAGGAAAGGTCTGAGGCAGGCTCAACTCCGTATTAGGTATATAGTTTGAAGCGGATAGCATAGCTCGGGCAGTAAAAACCGTCTGGACTAACAACTGTCCGGAGAGCAAAGTCATCAAATGTGACCCATGGTGGACACCAGATTTGGCGTGCTTAAAACTAGAAACTCGTCAGGCATTCAATACTGCGAAGGCAATCAAGAACTTTAGTGAATATTCTACGATACTCATGAGGTTCAATACAGAAGCGCGGAAAGCAAAAAGAAGGGCTTGGAAAAGACACTGCCAAAACATATGCAGCCTCCCTGACGGTATAAGGCTAGCCAATGCAATATCCAAGGCCAAAATAAATCCATTTACTACAGTAAGGAATGAGGAAGGAGAACTTACAAACAATGGGAAAGAAGCATTGAAAACTATGTTCAACATGCATTTCCCGGGTTCAGTAGTAATACAAAAAGTGTGTGATGTCGATATAGATGAGTTCAGCTTAGAAACAATCAGAGCTGACTGGGAAACGGCAGGCAAAGTCTTAGAACAGAATAAACTCAAATGGGCCTTAAAGAGCTTTCAACCATTTAAGGCCCCTGGACTGAATGGTGTTTATCCCATCCTTCTACAAGAAGGGGGAACCAGTACTCAGCCAACATCTGTGCAGACTATTCAGGGCGTGTGTGGCCTTTGGGCATACCCCAAGAATCTAGCGGCGGGTGACGTTCATACCCAAACCCAATAGGAATAGGAAAACCCAATTATAAGGATACCAAATCCTATAGACCTCGAGAATCAGCCTATCCTCATTCTTTTAAAAATGTCTAGAGAAAATGATAGATAGGCACATAAAGGATAGTCCATTAAAGGATCATCCTCTACATATGATGCAATGCGCTTACCTGCCCGGTAAGTCTATGGAAACTGCATTACACTATGTGGTGAATCGCGCAGAGATGGCTCTGCAGCAAAAGGAAATATGTGCTGCAGCTTTTCGGGATATCGAGGGTGCATTTGATCGCACAACATTCTCATCCACTGAATTAGCTGCTATAGGGCATGGGATGGAACCAACTCAAATCAGATGGATCAAAAACATGCTAAAAAACAGGATAGTCCAGTCTACTTTATTAGGAGAAGGGCTATCCGTAAAAGCGACTAAAGGATGCCAGGAGGTCTCTTATCGCCGACTCGTGGAGCCTGGTAATGGACTCTCTCTTGAAGATAATCAACAAAGGTCCGTTCTATGGAGTAGGATATGCGGACGATATAGTGATAGCAATCAATGGGAAGCTTCCAAACACAGTATCGACACTGATGCAGGAAACTCTAGATTAATTAACGAATTGGTGCACGACAATAGCCTCTCGGTCAACCCGAAGAAGACTAATGTCATCCTATTCACACGGAAAAAGGTACTAACAGGCCTACAAGACCTTCATATGTACGGAAATAAAATTAAATGGCTGAAGTTAAATATCTGGGTGTGACTCTAAAAAAGCAACTACGGTGGCATGCACATGTTGACCAAACCATTGCTAAAGCATTGAGTGCTGAATATGTGTAGGTCAGCATTTGGAAAGACATGGGGACTACAGCCTAAAATTATGCATTGGGTATATAAAATTATGGTAAAAACGATATTAACGTATGGATGCATCATGTGGTGGCCTAGAACTAAACACACAAACCTGCAGGGACGCTCTAATCGAACTGCAGTGGACAGCCTGCCTGGCCATTACAGGTGCATTCAAAACAACACCGATGGCACCTATGGAGTGGTTACCAATCTCACTCCATTACATATCGTCATTGAGACTGAGGCGAGGAAGACACTCTATAGGCTAGATAAAACGGGACTATGGAGCATAACAACGCCAAGCCTTGAACACATCAAGCTAGAGCCAGACAAGGAACTAGATTACATAAGGGACATGAGAAGTGACAAGACCTTGACCACGTACATGTTCAACAAAAGATATACCACCCACATCCCTACCAGGGGACTATGGAAAAGTGGTCTAAATAAACAAGGCAGGGAACAAACGATATGGTACACTGACGGATTCAAAACCAAGTCTGGAATGGGAGCCGGTGCATACACGGAAGGATACAGCCTAAGTCAAAGCATGGGCAGATTTGCATCAATATTCCAAGCAGAGACCTATGCGATAAATATTTGTGCAAAAGAGATATTGGACAAACGAATTACAGGCAAGAGAATCTACATCTGTAGTGACAGTCAGGCTGCCCTCAAAGCCATTAGCACCTTTGAACTAAACTCAGCACTTGCTGCGGAGTGCGCATACCTTCTTGACAGATGTGGAGCGCACAACAGTAGTAGTAGCGCAGTAGTCTGGGTCCCTGGGCACACGGGGGTTGATGGCAATGATCGTGCGGATGATTTAGCCAGAAAGGGAGCAATGGAGAAACCTATTGGTCCAGAACCGTTCATAGGCATATCAGATGGTGCCTACAGAGGCGCGCTCTACAAATATGCCCAAGAACAACACAGGAAAGAGTGGGAAACAAATACAGGGCTGAGACACTCCAAGGATTCTCTCCGCATGGTGTGACAGCGACAGTAAGAGATTACTAAATCACACTAGACTACAACTAAGGCAACTAATTGTAGCATTCACAGGCCACTATGGCACAAAAGAACATCTACACAAGATGAACCTATGCAGCGACGTGGTATGCAGGAACTGAAACAGAGATAGAGACTGAAACCATAAGGTACAGAGACTGAAACCATAAGGTACAGAGACTGAAACCATGAAGCACGTCCTCTGCCACTGCGACGCTCTGGCTGCGCGGTGAATGAAGCTACTGGGAGTGGGCCTATCCAAACCCAGAGGAACTACGGCTCTGCCCCCCTGCTAGAATATACAGCCTGTTACAGGAAGTATTTGATCCTTCAGGTACGTAAGAGCATCAGGGCAAGGACAGCACAAAAGATCCCATCGGGTCGATGTGTGCCTGAGGTCTTCTCGGTCCGACAAGCCAACAGTAAGATAAGAAACAACAATGAAAGAAAATAATTTAGTGCATTCAAAAACTCCATGGTTAGTCTGAAACCTCACTATGTATCACCAGGGTGCAGGTAGGGGGGATAAAATAATATTAACATGGATATCCACAGCCCGCTTTAAAAGACCATCAGTGATCACATATTGTCTGTCACTTACAATACCTTATTTATGACAACTGAGTCCATCTACTCAACTACTTGCCTATGCAGGGTTCTGAAGTATTTTGGTCACCTTGCTAGGAAAGACAAGTGACAACCTCGAAAAAGTGATGGTCACCGGTAAAATTGAAGGCAAGCGACCATGAGGAACGAGCCCAACATGCTCAGGACAGATCAGTTTCGCACAGCTCTTGATACCACGGTTCATGATGCTCTTCACTCGGCTGCAGATAGGAGTGGACGGCGACTCATCATCCACAGAAAACTGCTCTCTAAGATATGACCACGACCCTCAGTAATTAGGAAACCGGCGCAAGGAGGAGGAGTCCAGCAAGTGGGCAGGAGTCATAAATTCTAAAGCCACAAGCTCTGAGGGTTTTTTTTTCTTTGGGACTGTAATTTTTAAAGGATAGATATATTACGAGGGCTAACTGAAAAGTCTCACCTTACATTAATGTATTTTCTTTTTATTTCTAGGAATGTACCAATTGGTACTACATGTAAAAATGGTGGTTGTAATATTGCATATGAGGGGCCGGCTTCCAACAACAGTATGTGTACCTACCATCCTGGTTGTCCAGTATTCCACGAAGGCCTCAAATTCTGGTCATGTTGTCAGAAAAGAACAACAGATTTCAATACATTTCTTAGCCAGCCAGGTTGCACATCTGGTACACACAAATGGACAAAAGAGGTGATTAAATTTTGAATACTATTAACATGAGAATTTAAGGACTTAAATTTAATAAAACTGATTTCTATCTTGTAGTTCTCGTTCTATTTCATATCACTGAATAATCGTATCGATTTTTGCTGAAATGATTCAGTGATATGAAATACAACGAGAACTACAAGATAGAAATCAGTTTTATTAAAAAAATGCCTCATTGTATTTGAATCTCGATTTTACATTCTTTAAACTTACCTTCCTCACAAAATGAATGAATACGCAACATGTTTTCGATCGGTGGGCCGATTATGCCCAAATTTAGCTGATTGAAATGTTGCAAATCAGGCTTATTAGGATTCGAATCTCAGCACTGTTTCAGATACAAATGACCGAAACTGAACAGTAAGGCACTTTTGCCACGTCTGTTAATAACTCCGAGTTTCCTTATTTGCTATTATGAAACGAAAATCGTATTTTGTATGCCACTGTATTTCTATTAAATAATCATTTCACGAAGTTAACGTAACGCGGCGCGTTGTGTTGTTTAATTGGACATAGCGCATAACGGGCCAGCTTATAGTTTCATAAAACATGATAAACAACAATAACAAATCATCACGCCAGATCCCTTGTGGGGTAGGCAAAGAGTGCAGAGTTCCAACAGGTTCTTTCCCTACATACCTCTCTGGCTTCCTCCACTCTCATAGTTCGTCTCATACACGCTCGCCGGTTACGGAGACTTGATTTGTCCTTCAGATAAAACATGATGGTTTTTTTTTATTCAGGCTGCACCTGCAGGCACGGTGAAATGCCGTTGGGATTGGCATCAAACACCTGACTATGTAATTGTGAGCGTGTATGCTAAGAAATACGATCCTACATTGAGTTTCGTCAAATTGAATCCTATACGTCTAAATACGAAGTTGGTATTCAGGGATCAAGGTGATGCTGCATTTGAATTGGATCTTGAACTTAGAGGTGTAAGTATATTTTAACCTTGGCTATTGGTATTAGTTTAATTAGAATAAACAATATGTAACAATAATGTAAAAATACTCAGACATTATTATTATTATTATAGCTTTTTCACTCATTCAGTCTTGCTGAATGGTCCCTGGAAGGGTATAAGCCTCCTCCATCCCGTTCCACTTTCTCGTGTACTGGGCGACGCTCACCCAGTCCCTTCCGGCTATTTTAATAAGGTCGTTAGCCCATCTTTTCTTTGGCCGCCCTTTGCGTCTCTTTCCAAACTCAGACATAATTGGTTGTTTATTTTAAGTAATGTAGTTTTTCTAAGGAAAAATTCCGAGTATGAGTCCGGAGTCTGGAATTGTGCCCGGTATATGGCAATAGGCTCGCCCCCTATTACATGGGACCTTACATCGTCGGGGAAACGTGGGTGTACTCAGTACACCTCTGCCACCCCCTCTGGGGAATATAGGCGTAATGGTGTTTTTTTTTCTTTATTTTTTTTTATTTTAAGTAAAAACCAGTATTGGCTCAGAGAGCTTGTAACGCAAAGACGAATTTGACAATGATACACATTTTAACTCATGTGTGTGTTGCATCCGCTTATGTATTAACACCCCTGCGAGCAGTATATATAGTTATCAAAATAATAGAAGAGCGTTATTCAGGGATTCTGTAAAAGGACAATAATGAACTTTAACTTCATTCCTAGCCCCACTACGATTTATTCCTGCGTCGTGGGTGCGTTTACAAACATGAAAGTTCACAGACACAAATACCCAGACCACACAAAGATTTGTCCCGTGCGGGAATCGAACCCGCGACTATTAGACACAGTGGGCGGAGCGGCTTAAGCTCTCAACCACTGCGCTAAATCGTCCGACAAATGGTGGTGGCTTGGTTTAGTGGTCTTGTAGGGCGCCTGAATCACTAGAGTATTCGCGGATTCTTTGTCTAATCCATATCACCTGTATTTCTTTCGATATGGCTGTTTGGGTAAGGCTGCGGTCCGAAAAACACTAATATGATCGCTTATAGATGAATGGCGAAACAACAATGACTTGGCGTGCTTACGCCGTTTTGGAACGCATATAAGCGCTAATATCGATATTAGCGTGACAGGACCTAGATCGGAGTGGAGATCGACATTCCCTGGTTCGTACGGAATGTCGATCTCCACTCCGATCTAGGTCTCGAACCTATTCGCGCCTATATTAAAAAGGCGACAACACGACACTTCGCGAACGCATCTACCCATGCGAATCCGTTAATCGTAGCCGCCGCCGACTACGACCCCCCCCCCCCCTGCCGCCACCGCCGGCCGCGACATGTTCTCTCCGATCCCCCCGATGCTTTGTTATCCATTCTTTTCGCTCAGAATACGGGTGACGACGTCGTAGATCCCCTCCCATAGCCAGCGGGTGACCGGTGCAATCAGTAGTGCACCCCGTCCCCCCACAGCGACTGTCCCAACCGAGGGCGCCTCGAGTATGTCGCCCCTTGCCCTTCTGGCTCGAGCGTAGTGGTTACACGCTCGCCCTTAAGTCCGCTGAAGCTGTAAAGGCCTCGCGGCCAACAGCGTACATCCCTCACACACACGCCTAAATTAAATTCGGGTCTGTAAACGCACTTACGATGTCAGGAATATGATGATATATATAAACTATATCGTAAATAACGCAAGCCCTCACACACCCCGATTAGATAATTGCTTCACAAATTCGATACGAATTTATTTTTTTAAACATAGCCTATGTTGCTCAGGAGTAATGTAGCATTCTAATGGGGCAAGAATTTTTAAAGTCGGCCCAGTAGTTTTTGTGTTTATTCGTTACATACATACAATAATACAAAAATAAAAATCTATTATAATATTAGTATCACACAGGCCTAATATTTTTTTTTTGGTGCAGCTCTGTTTCTGCCTATTGTCGATAAAGTAGGTAATGTACAATATATTGTCATACGTTATTTTTACTCATCAGCTCTAGTTTACCATCTACCCTCTTTTAATTTTTTCCCGGTCTTTTTCGTAAATAGTCATTATTACAATAACATCGATAAAGTTTATGTTACTATATCATTATGGCTAGTACGTCCAGATGTTGTGTTAACAATCCTGATACATTTTGTTATGTTTGTGGTGAATACATACTAAAAGATCAGCGTACATCGATAACAGACACTGTGAATCGTCTGTATTTTGCTTATTTCGGTATTGAAATTCGACACCAAGATAAAGTGTGGGCGCCTCATAGTGTATGTAAACTATGCGTTGAATATTTGCGACCATGGGAGAAAGAGACACGTAATTCTTTGAAGTTTGGAGTGCCTATGATATGGCGAGAACAAAAAAATCATTATGACGGCTGTTACTTTTGAATGACTAATATAGTGGGCATCAACAAAAACAAATGCCGTAAATGGAAATACCCTAATATTTCTTCAGCACAAAGACCAACTCCGCATTCAGAAAATGTTCCAATACCAGCTTTTCACCAGGTAGTGCAGCAATCTCAGGAGGAAAAAGCTGAAACACCTATTTTTTCTCAAGTAGATGATGACTTTGAATACTGCGGAAACACATCAAATCCTAAGTCATTTTCGCAGAATGAGCTTAATGACCTCATCAGAGACTTAGATCTTTCTAAGGAACGTGCTAAGCTACTAGCGTCCAGATTAAAAGAAAAAATGCCTTTCCTCAGATGTTCGAGTGTCTACATATCGCACGAGAGAACGACGCTTATACAGTTTTTTTCATCTGATAAAAATTATGTGTATTGCTGTAATGTGAGTGGTTTGCTGATATTCATGGGTTTGTCAATCAATCAGCCCAAAAAATAAATAAGGGCTGATGAAACAGTTTGTTAAGGCTCTCGACAGAAATGGTCAATGTTTTCACTTTATTTCACAGAAATTTCCTGGTTTAAGTACTGCAAAACTAAAAGCAGGTATCACCACTAATTTTGAGACTTCTATGAATGATCTGGAAAGGCTTGCGTGGAAATCTTTTGTAGCAGTTGCACAAAATTTCCTCGGAAATCATAAGGCTGATAACTATGTAGAATTAGTAGAAGAAATGCTGGTTCGTTTCAAAAACTTAGGCTGTAAGATGAGTATAAAATTACACTATCTCAATAGTCATCTAGATCAATTTCAACACAATTTAGGAGATAAGCGAAGAACATGGAGAACGTTTCCACCAAGACATAAAAACGATGGAGAATAGATACCAAAGAAGGTGGGACACCCATATGATGGCCGACTATTGCTGGGGAATCATGCGAGATTGCCCACGTCAGTCTCATTCTAAAAAATCACTTAAAAGGCAATTTCTTAATGTTTAATACCAATAAAATATTATTTTTTTCTGGAAACTGTATTTTTATATCTCGGGAAATCGAGCTGATAGAAAAAAACCGGTAACATTTTTGATATCACCATGTGAGACATACTTAAAATCAAGTCTAAAATCCCCGGCACCAAAATCGTTGTAGGCCTGTGTAATTGTTACCCCCTTTTTTAAGCACTTCTAAACCCCAATTAACAATAAAACTTGTACGTGTATGTGTGGGTATTGAGAAATACGTTTTAGATATGCATTTGAAATCTCCGTATTGCTTTGAATCAAGAATAAATTTAGATAATTACAGCGCACTAAAGGAGTAACAGCATTTTTTGCAAATTAAAAAGAGTAAGATACAATAAAAATTGTTTGATTCAATTCAGTTATTGATTCAGAACAAACTATTTTCAGATCTTGCGTTTATTATGTTACACCTTGTATATTACGCTAGTATAGTTCCTAGTCCAGGGCGAGTTTTCTTAAAAAAAATATATATTTTATTTTATTCTTTTTTTTTTAATACGTAGCCCCACACTAGGATTTATTCCTGGGCCGTGGGTGCGTTTACAACCATGAAAATTTCAAATACACCAATACCCAGACCGAAACAAATAATTGTGGGTCACACAAACATTTGTCCCGTGCGGGAATCGAACCCGCGACTATCCGCCAGTCGGCGGAGCGGTTTAAGCTCTTAACCACTTCGCCAAATCGTCCATCAATATATAATGCGCTTTTACTATTATAAAGAGCTTAGATCAATATTTATGTTTGTTATTCATTGCAGGTGATCAAAGTACAAAGCAGTAGTGCCTCTATGCTCTCAACGAAAATCGAAATAAAGTTAAGGAAGGCGGAGCCTGGAGCTTGGAGCAAATTGGACTTTCCTAGGGCAGAACCAAAGAACGTAGAGACGAAACCACAGGAAGAGCTAAAAGAGATGAATGACGATGATTATGAAGACTTGTCAACCGTAGAAGCCATACAATCTATTGGAAAAGTTAATGTGACTGGTTGAAGGAAATTTTATGTTAAATTATTAATTTTGTAATCAAATTTTGTACAACGCACAAGACTTCTCCCATTGTAAAAAATGATCATTAAAATCCAATAATGGTAGTTGTGTATTTATGAAATAAAATGTGCTTTTACTATTATATAATAATTGTTTTATTTCTTTCATTATTATTCAATTAAGCTATGGAATAACAATTCTTTGTGATATCAAACATATTTACATTTGGATTGAAAGTTCTCTTTTGATTCGTTAAGACTAACATTTCACTAATTTTGGATATGTATTTGGAATAAATATCATCTTTATTTAAATGATTTCATTAATTAGATTGCGAACATTTACAGTTTTATACAAATAAAATAGAAGTGACTAGACTGACTAGAGCATAGCTAAAAAAATTATGGCGTTTAACATTTTCTTAAATACGTAATATATACTTATAGTTTAAATACATTTACAGTTGGACTATTCCGGTGTCCCCGAATTTATACAAGCGATATCGGCTGAGTCGTTCACAAATTTTTTGTCTGCGAAAAATGGAACACAGGCATAGTATTAGGAGTATTAGCACTTGGAAACGCACACGTCGTACAAAATATCGGTCCAAAAATAAAAGTCTGAAATATTGAGCCCGATTGTCGGGTCTACCAAAAGTTTGACGTGAGCGAGCAGCCGGTACGGACTTGTGGAGTCAAATAAACGACGTATCTGCATTGTCGAACAGCTTTGTATTATTAACAATTTACCTATATTAAGTATAATCTTTTGAAAAGTAGCATTTATAACGCTTGGTGATTAAAAGTTTGACAGAATTCTGTATCATCGTTCATAAATCTTATGGTGAGGAGCATGGTTCAATTGAGGGGGGAGCGGATGGCGGGTGGAAAGCGTGCGCGGGTGCAGGCTGCATTCGGTACATATCATGCAGGAGCGTCGCCACCGACACGTCGCCAACCGTGTCGCGGAATAGGAGCAGCTCGATAGAACGGGCACGTACTGCGCGAAGGGATGGCAGTAGCAGAAGTAGTCGACCGAATCTGAAATAAGTTAAAAGTTGATAATACCAGAAAACTTGTAGTCCTATTGCTGGGCAGAGACCATGTCACACATGCAATAATTTGGTCCCAAAGTCTGTAAAAGCTGGCCGGATTAAAGTTTGCTTCTCCGAACGGTTTTGCAAGCAAAGGCGCTACGAAAAGAGTTATTATAAAAAAAAAAACATCCTACCTAGTAACGTTCAATTACCTTATTTTGTTCGATGAGGAGCAATAACGGATACTAATTGTGGTATTGGCCGTGACTTGCGCATCTGTGTTACAATGTAGATAAATATTCTGTGTTGCCTAGCGCTAACTTCAATACGGCCACAGTAAATCGAGTGCATTTTTAGAAAGGCGGTTAAGATTCGAATTTAGCGGAGTTTTCTTAATAAAATTGGGGTCCTGGGGGTTATAGTCACATTTAACCTTAGTATAATTAGCTTTGTGTAACTAAATCTAAGGTTGATTTTATCAATAGAAACATGATATTTACCTAGTTGGCTGCCTCGTATATCTGGTTCGGACGTAATCTGCTAGGATGCATTGAGCTTGATCCTGTAACATCTCTACCGGTTGTGTCTCGCTCAATCCGGTAGTATCTGTAAAACGTTTTTAATCAGGCACTTTTATCTACCTACTTCCGCGAAGACTACCTAGGTATTTTCTTAAGAATGAGAAACTAAACCAACCTGGTGAAAAGAGAACAATTGCCTTCATACACCCACACTCGCTTCCATCTGGTGCTATTTGTCGGAACCGACAGAGGATTTCCTAAAAAAAATGATTAAATATCAATTAAGTAGGCTAATTGGGAATTATAATAATAATAATATGGTTCAGTAGCCTATCGTGCGGGCGGCGATCCCAAGGTCTTGGGTTCGAATCCTAGGTGTATGCATTTTTTTGAAAAATTGTAAGGCGTAGTTGGGAGTCTCGATTTGTGCCTGGTACCTACCAGCCACCTATTGCAGTTATACCTACTTACTAATAATTTAAAATAATACTGATCGCTAGAGGATTAAAACTGGGGGATCCGACCGGAATAACGCGGCGTGCTTGCGTTCACTTTCTCTTTTTAGGTTTTGTCAAATTATTTGATAGTTTATGTTCATATCACACCTACCTACTTAGATACTATCTGCAAATACAAAATTGTGGAAATTAGGGAGTCGACGTTATAGCTCTTAAGGTGTCCCACCTGTAAAGTATTAAGTTCTAAATCAGCAAGCGGGTCAGGAGGAAGTCGGGCTCTAGCAGTTGGCGCGGCCAGCAGCGGTGTGAGGTCCCACGGCGCGGACCATTGCGCCAGGTGCAGCAGGAACAGGTCCTTCCACGCGGCCCGCAGCAGAACAAGCTGGTCCGAGTGGGCCAGCGCTTGGAAAGGGGCTAAGCAGCGCACCCAGCGCACCGCCATGAAGAGGAGACGAGCGCTGGTTTCCTGGTGTTTGGAATTTTCTTTTAGATATTGTTATTGTTTATTCAGCCAACCCGCACGGGGCCATTGTGGTGAACTATGGCCTAAACCCTCTCAGTTTAAGTAAGACAGTTTCTCAACAGGGCTAATATTATTATTATATTGTCTTATATAATAATATAAGATAATATAATATCGTATAGCTTAGTTACAAAAAATAGGCTGCGATAGGTTATGAAATGAGTTGTGTGATGTAGGTAGATGCAATTTGGACAGGTAGGTACTTAACTAATATGTAGTAGGTAGCTTCTAAGCAAGATGGCATTGACAAGCACAGAATGGCTTATCACTATGTACATACTACCTACCTACTTTGCGCTTTATTAGAGTGTGTGTGTGTGAATGATGTACGCTGTTGGCCGCGAGGCCTTTACAGCTTCACCGGACTTAAAGGCGAGCGTGCAACCACTATGCTCTAGCTAGCCAGAAGGGCAAGAGGCGACATACTCGAGGGCGCCTCGAAGAAGCGCCCTCGGTTGGGACAGTCGCTGTAGGGGGACGGGTGCACTACTAAGTACACCGGTTAACCGCCGGCTATGGGAGGGGATCTACTACTACGTCGTCGTCGTCGCCCGTATTCTGAGCGGAAAGAAGGGATGACAAAGCATCGGGGGGGTCGGTGAGAACATGTCGCGGCCGGCGGTGGCGGCAGGGGTCGGGGGGGAGATCGTAGTCGGCGGTGGCTACGATAAACGGATTCGCATGGGTAGATGCGTTCGCGAAGTGACGTGTTGACGCCTTTTTAATAAAGGCGCGAATAGGTTCGAGACCTAGATCGGAGTGGAGGTCGACGTTCCGTACGAACCAGGGGGCTCCTACGGCTTTACGGAGGAAGCGGTTTTGAACCACTTGGAGTTTATCGATGTGAGAGGGGGCCGAATGCCCGAACACAACACACGCAAAAGTCATGATGGGTCGAACGCAAGTTTTGTAAAGTGTCACCTTATTTCTAAGGGACATTTTACTCCGCTTGCAGATTAACGAATGGAGACGACCGAGCACAAATGATGCTCGGTGACGGACCCGCTTGATGTGCGGGCCGAAGGACATGGTACTGTTTAGGGTGACCCTTAGATATTTGACCTCTTTGACCCAGGGAATGGGTCGTAGTTCTAGGGCGGCGCAGGGAGTGGCGCGGGGTGGCACCTCTGGAGAAGAACACCGCAGCGCTCTTGTCCGGGTTCACCTCAATACGCCACTTCCTGAACCAATTCCCTAGGGAATTGGCGGATGCCTGAAGGTTTCTGGTAATGAAACCCTTATTCCTATGCGAGACGTAGAGAGCGGTATCATCCGCGAATAGGGCTAGATGCGCCTTACTCGAACGAGGAATGTCCTTCGTGTAAAGGCTAAACAGGAGCGGAGAGAGAACTGAGCCCTGTGGGACTCCAGCACTGATGATTTGGGAAGTGGAGCGCGTCATTTCGACGCGATAACGGAAGGCGCGATTCGACAAGAAGTCTCGTAAGATGAGCACGAGTCTGTCCGGCACACCCAATTGGTAGAGCTTGTAGATCAAGCCGTTGTGCCAGACTTTGTCGAATGCCTTCGCGACATCTAGGAAGAGGGCGCCCGTGTAGATGGGTTTGGGTCTATTGAGACCGGAGAGGATGTGCTCCGGGATGCGGTGCACTTGGTGGACGCAAGAGTGTTTGGCTCGAAAGCCGGACTGCTCGTCGATAAGGATACCCCTGGACGTTACGAAGTCTTTGAGCCTCGCCAGAAGTAGGCGCTCGTATATCCTGGCCAGGGAGTTGAGGAGACTGATAGGGCGGTAGCTCGCGGGGAGATTGCGAGGTTTGCCGGGCTTGGGAATGCCTATGACGTCCGCCTCCTTCCACTTAGCGGGGAAGGTGCAGTTCGCCATGGCGGCTTTCAATATGGCCACTAAGAGGCAGATGAGTTGGGCGGGCAGGCATTTCAGAACGCGATTCGAAATGCCGTCAGAGCCGGGGGCTTTTTTAGTTTTGAGACCCATAATTAGATCTTCGACCTCCGTTTGGGTGATAGGAGGTAAGGAATCGACGGGGGGAGGGATGCCCTGCGCTCGACTTCCCTGTCGACCGCGTCGACGTGGGACTGGTCGACGGACTGAGAGCTGGGGACGCACTGGCTCTCGAGGGAGTCGGCGAGAAGCTCGGCCTTTTCGTCGTCGTCGAAGGCTGGGGGTGCGCCTGAAGGGCGGGACAGCGGGGGCATGTCAGTCGTGGAGTCGGATTTGAGGCTACGCGCCAGCTGCCAGTAGGCCAGATGCGATGGCGCGATGCCCTCTAGGAAGTCACCCCACCGTTCCTCCCGGACCTCCGCGACACGACGCTTTACCTCTCGTTGTAAAGCGCGCATCCGGGCCCGATTGGCTTCGGTGGGGTAGGAGTCGTAAGCTCGGATAGAAGCATTCTTGGAACGAATGAGATCCCTAACATCGTCCGGCAGTCGAAAGCGGTTGAGGTAGAGATCTTCCGCCTCGACTTGCTTGGACGATCGACTGACAGCCGATCGGATGTGTTCGGTGAAGGCATCTACGGCCTGATCGGTGTCCTGAGGGGACGGGATGGAGTCCGAGCTGAGAGGGAGGGGGGGAGGGTCGGCATCCGCCAAGGCCGTGCTTAGCGCATGCCAATCCACCACCGTCTTTTTGGGTCGCTGAGGGGCGGAAGGAGGGGACCGAGTCTCATGACTACAGGTCGGTGGTCAGAGTCGAGTTCCTGGACTACTTCCAAGGAGTGCAGCCGTAGGGTGACACCCTTCAGAAGCGCCATGTCCAGGACGTCGGGTCGGTGGTTGGGATTGATAGGATAGTGGGTAGGGTGCATAGGTGCGATGACGTCAAAGTCGAGAACGTCGACCAGGGCGTCAAGGCTCCTACCGTTAGGGGAAGTGGTGAGACCGTTCCAGGCCACGTGCTTACTGTTGAAGTCGCCCGCCAGAATGACGGCGCTTCCCAGATTAAGGAGTGCTTCAAAGTCACTCCTGAGAACGGATTTAGTGGGGGAAAGGTATACGGAGGCGATCACGATGGGCTGGTGCCCCGTGAGAGGCTTTATTAGAGTAAGTAGATGGGTTTGTGACCTATGAGTATATAGGTTAAGGCAGGTAAGTATCTAAAGTAACCTATTTATATGATAATTATCAAGGTAATGTTCTGTTTGTGACTACCCAAAACGGTCTCCAAAAATATAGGTTTAACGAGAATTAAATCCGCGACAGGATTAGATAGGTAGACCAAACATAGACAACTAGAGGAGTCATCTAAGATTGTTAGGTAGGTACATCATGTACGATATCTGATGTCCAAAAATGAACCTTGATGACTCGAGCATTGCCTGTCTATCAAGTCAAATACGAATGGCTCGAGTGGTGTGTCGCGCGGAGGGTAATGGGCGGGGTAAGTCAAGTTAAGGCGATAAGTCACCCCGCGACGGCCCAATCGCGAGCTCACGCCCGCCCCTTCAGTCAAAAAGCCACCTATAGTATGTCCATGTACACACCCCCTCTGAGTTTTACACAAAGCTGTAAAAAAATTTAAAAAACACTTTCATATCTTTATGTGTCACCCTTAACACAATAGAACAAAGAAGACTAGTGGGTACTCCTTATTCCGTGTTTAAAACCATATCCTAGGGGAAGATATTCAGAAACATTTTGTTGGACTAGGAAACAGGGGCTGTATTTCGTCGCGATGATAGGTCACAGGGTAACAGATGTTATCTATATAACTAGACTAGCTGTAACTCGCGGCTTCAAACGCTTTCTTTTGTAATTTGACATAGGTAGGTAGGACTTTTTTGGATAGCAGTGTTCCAAAACTGAAGAGACACCTCTATATTTAGTCTCTTTTAAATCTGTTTAGCCGTGTTAATATGGAGATAGAAAAACAACTATCCGCCAGGAACCTTGCGTTTTCCGCGCCTTAAAGTAGTCTTAAACAATCTCTGAAATTTCCTCCATTCTTCAGTGATAGTCTATTTAAACTCGGTTTTGCCATTTTGGATATTAACACGGACAAACGAACATTTTTTATTAGGCCCGTATGCGCTTAAAATTTATTCTTTATTATAAAATCACAAATCCCAAACATTACTGTGGGTCGTGCGGGATCGTACAGAGACTCTCTACTTGCCCTTCGTTCAGCTGTTTTAGTATGAAGAAAAAATTGATATTCCGCATA
Source organism: Phalera bucephala (assembly GCA_905147815.2). Taxonomy (NCBI): domain Eukaryota; kingdom Metazoa; phylum Arthropoda; class Insecta; order Lepidoptera; family Notodontidae; genus Phalera; species Phalera bucephala. The sequence continues at coordinate 17,545,648 of LR990613.1, forward strand.
AATCATGCTATTGTATATATTGCTATGCTATATATTTTTCGAGATAAAAGTGTTTTCTTTTATTTTACGTTGCAAGACACCTTCATATAAAGTTTCAATTAAATTCGTTTAGCCAGCTATTTCGCAAGAACCGTGATTCTTTTCAGGATAAAAAGTATCTTGAATATTATTTCGAGACCTACAACACCTTGAAAGTGTTAGTAAGATCCATTCTGCCATTTTAGTATAATAATACTAATATTTTATTTTGCAAAAATGGTACAACAGTATGTGTTACATACAACAGTGGTAAGTAATTAAGATATAATACAGTATAACAATAATTGGTTGTTCTCTATCAACTATCTCTATCACCAGGTTCAGTCTTAGCCCCACTTAGCCCGCACAGGTGTTCTTTGTAAAATATAAACTAAACTATAGTGCGATCTTATTCAACACACACCACTAACACCTTATCAAAAAAAAACATACAATACCTTCCTTTTTAAGAAGGATTTTCAGTTTATCTTTTTATATTTTTTTATTATAATATTAGCCCTGTTAAGAAACTGTCCCACCGTAGGGCACGGGCCTCCTCTTAAACTGAGAGGGCTTAGGCCATAGTCCACCACGCTGGCCCAGTGCGGGTTGGCGAACTTCACACATCTTCGAAAAACTCTTAGGCATGCAGATTTCCTCACGATGTTTTCCTTCACCGTTAAAGCAAGTGATAATTAAATTGTAATACGCACATGCTTTTGAAAAGACAGAGGTGAGTGCCTGGGTTTGAACCCGAGACCTCTGACATTGCAGTCCAACGGTCTAACCACTAGGCTATCACTGCTGTGCTACCACTAGCCTATATTTTTTTATAAATATTTATATTTTCAGTGCAGAAAGAGCCTGTTGGAACTCTATACTCTCTGCCTACCCCGCAAGGGATCTGGCGTGATGATATAGATAGATTTATATTTCTGATTTAAACCTTGTTTATCTACTCTGACAAAGAGTGTAATCTAGCGTAATATATCTTAAAACGGTACATTGCCAGCTAAGTATGTAGCAAAGTTTTGTCAGTTCGTTTTGTGATAGTCTTCTCGTAAGATATTAATCGTTGTTAAAGTTTCGTATCCGGGCCATTCATCGTTAGAGTTCTCTCCGGAAGAAACAATCCTGAATGCATCATCGGTTCATGCACGAAATCATGTTTGAGTGTTTAAATCAAACGTGTATGAACCATTTCCAGCGAGTGCTTTTAACTACTGAAAAGTTTTTCGTGAGGAGACGAACCTGAGTTGAATTCATGGGGGAATTCATGTGAAGGCAAAATCACATAGTTTACGTCGTCACGTTGCAGCTCGGGACAAACAGTAATAAAGTTTTGTGGTTTATCCCGCGACAATCTAGTCTTTATGTAATCTTAAGTTGTTTGGGAACAATGAATGATTTATCAAAATGGACTCTCCTTTTTCTCTCCTCAGAAACTTAGATTTTTCGAAAATGTGAGTATGTAGCGTTATGATCCTTAGTACAGGCTGCAACTACCCAAAATTTCATTGAAATCCATCAAACAGGTGTGGAGTAAATTGTCTTTTTGGAAAATTCGCAAAAAATTTTTTTCTAAAAACCCTTTCGATTTTCCGGGATAAATACTATTGAATATTTGTCCAACATTTTAAGATATCCGCGTGCAAAGTTTTATCAAAATCCGCCTGGTAGTTTTTGCCTTATGAAGGTTGGTACCCTTGGACAGATAGACAGACAGACAAACAGACACGAAAGCCAAAAATTGTAGAATTGGTTTTACATCAATAGAATGATATCCGTGGGTTGTTATTTTCAATAAAATATACACAGACATGACTTTCTCACAGTTTTATTATATGTAGTATGTAGAGATATAGATGCTTTACTTTTCCCTACAAACTGTTTGATTTCTGAAAACATTAATATTAAGTATGTTGTCTGTCATATGAAATATCTCCATGCTAAGTTTCATTGACATCTGAAGAGTAGTTTTGGAACAATGAATGATAAATCAAAATCGACTTTTTCACTTTCCTTAAAAAATTTAAGTTTTTCGAAAATATAAGTATACAGAGTTGTGACCTTCTGTACAGGTTACAATTACACAAAATTTTATTGAAATCCATCAAACAGATTATGAATAAAATGTCTTTTTAGAAGTTCAATGTTTTGCTTATTTTCGTCTTATCTGGAAAAACCTTTTGATTTTCCGGGATAAATACTAGCTAAAATTTTAAGGTATCCGCATGCAAAGTTTCACTAAAATCCGCCTGGTAGGTTTTGCGAGATGCCGGTTCATACCCTCCGACAGACAGACAGACACAAAAGCCAAAAATTGTAGAATTGGCTTCTACATCGATAGTATGATACCCCTGGGTTGTTATTTCCTAAAAATATTCCATGTACAGACACGACTACCTTACTGTTTTATTATATGTATAAATATCTGTTAGTATCATATTTGTAAAAATACGTAATATCATATTTGTGAATAAACCTACCTGTAAAAGTTCCCACGTGGGCGCAAGGGGTGCACCAAAAGCACTGGGTGGTGGTCGCAGCAATGTAGGGTCACCTTGTAGTTGGAGTTGCTTTGCGCTCCACATCAATTCCTGGATGATAAAAAGTTCGTCAGTAACTAGGTACTTTAGGTTATGCACGCTTAGGTTCTTTTTCTTGTGAATGATCTAAACTGTTGGTGCGAGCGAGAAGAGAGCAAGCATGCAACAAGAAAGTAGATATGTACTACGAACTATATGTAGGTACCTACGCTGCACAACCGCACGCTTAGGATGATGAGCCCTCAAAGAATCGAACTGGGACGCCTGAGCATATGGCATTAATAACAAATTAACTAAGAGCGATCTAGTATTTAGTCAAGATCCTTATTCGATATTAGCAACTAAACACGTAAAACGGGGAGCTACGATAACTTCGTGAAACGATCCTTTAATGATAGGCGGCCCGGTATCATTGTATTCGCTGTCGGAATTAGAATCACACAGACGCGCGGTCTACGCGGCTTTTCGGCAGCTCTCAAAGGGCAATAATCGCTGCAAATTTCCGAGAAGCCGTGTAGGGCGCGTGTCTGTGTGCGTGATTCTGATTCGGACCGCTGTTTGCATGTTGTATTGTTTCCTACCTTCCTGCTAATTTTACCCCGTAGAAGTTTCTCACCTGGCACTTATCAGTGGACATGAGGATGTGGAGCAGGCCGGGTGGCGGCGGGGCAAGGAACGGCTCGGGCACGAGCGGAAGCGGGCTGGAGGCGGGCCCACCGGCGCCGCTCGACCCCGCCGACGACGCCGTGCTGAGCGGTGCCGGCTCGCTCATGCCGCTTATACTGAACTGTTGGCCATTACTACATGTTTACACTCGGCCCACACATGCACCATTGAGCAGAAGGAAATAAAATAAGCAGCTCGGGTATGTAAAGTTCACCTCTGCTACTTGTGCTGCTCAATTTCATGCCAAGTTCCTTGCACAGTACCGCATTGTTTGTGATAAACTTGTAAACTCTAAGTAACATCACATTTTAGTGTTCTTTGAAAGAGGCAAAAGCTCTTGTACACACAGTGTGATTAGTAGATTTTAGATACCTACTTAAATGTGAAGCCGGATTGAAATATTCGCGGCATACATTAGAAAACAGATACCTATGTACGTTCAACAAATCTATCAATAAGTATCTACACACAATCATAATCATATCTTTCTTTGCGAAATATGGGTACATATTATATACGATCTTCAGTATTTAAGGTGTTTTACCATATCCAGCTTCATGGCATGCAAATATTTAGTATCTTATAGACTAAAATTGATAAGGATTTAACATTATTAAAATAGAATATTAACACTCCTTTCTTATGGTTTCTAGATTATCTATAGGTCCTCAAACAAATCATTCACCCTCGTGCAATGCGGGTTAATATTATTACACGAGGGAAACAATGAAAACATTTATAATACGGATATTCGATTTCTGCTTGAAGCCGTAAACTTTTCATTCAAAACTCCTACTTGGCAAGCTACAAAGGTCGAATATTGGGTACACTAAGTTTACCTGGAAATTGAACTGCTGAGGTAGAGGCGTGTATGGCGATGGCGGCGAGAGCTTTAAGGCGTGCGGTTTATGCGCGTGAGTGAGGGACGGCGGCGGCAGACCACCCATGACTCCAGGCTGTAGCTTGGGTTTGCGAGGCCCTCGCTCATGTTGTACAGCTGTGAAAAACACTTTTTTTAAGATAAGTCGATCCCTGGATACATTTAGATATCATTATACGTAGGTTCAGTTCGAGACATAAGTCACGGAATATTCTCAATGTTTCAAATCGGTAATACCTGCTTGCTCTTTTTTTACAAACGATATTGAATATTGTTGAAAACAAATATAAGCAACATACCTCCAGTTGCAGTGACGTTTTTTTATATTTGAAGATGACATTAATCGCTACAATGCACCTATATACCTATGAATGTGCCTATGAATTAAGGATAGATAAGCATACAACTCTCCTCTATACAAAACTTTAATTATTATTTAGATCAAGAAAAATAATGCATTTGATGTAAAACAAAACTGTGCAACAGATTTGAACTGACTTTAAAAAGTGAGAGTGTTCAGTGACTTGTCACTGGCCATACGAACGTTCTATGGTAGGCACATATTTACAAACTAGTCCTTGAATGGAAATGTTACTATTTAAAAGTCTCATTAAAAGGTTTTTTGACTATCGGACGGCATCAGATAGTTGTTTTACAGGGGATTATAGAGCCATGAACCGATTATTCACGCGCGATCCCTCGATAAGCCGGGATTTCAGCACAGCCGTCGCCTACCATGTACTTATCTAAATCTAGATATTGCCTTCATTGACATTTATACGTGTGTACTGCTGTAAAAATGAGCGCTGAAGTCGAACATTTAGCGCTGAGTCGACGCTTGTAATATAAATAATATTAGCCCTGTTAAGAAACTGTCCAACTGCTGGGCACGGGCCTTCTCTCAAACTGAGAGGGTTTAGGCCATAGTCCACCACGCTTGCCTAGTGCGGGTTGGCGAACTTCACATACCTTCGAGAAACTCTTAGGCATGCAGGTTTCCTCACGATGTTTTCCTTCACCGTTAAAGCAAGTGATAATTATTTGTTTTAATACGCACATGCTTTCGAAAAGACAGAGGTGCGTGCCTGGGTTTGAACACGAGACCTTTGACTTTGCAGTCCAACGGTCTAACCACTAGGCTATCACTGCTAGTCGACGCTTACGAGCGTTGAAACACGTAGAAATCGCGAGCGTTTTAAACGCCGACTCGAGCGTTTTTACGACACTATGTGTAGCTACACTTGTTGGCGACGGTTATATTTACAGTAATTTTAATCGGTGGGTAGGTAAGTAAAAAAATATTTTTTGATAACATAAGATGCCAATAGACAAAAAACTGTATTTAATACTCTGGGTCTGGAAAGTGTTTTTAATTATCACTATTAAATCAGTGATGTAAATATTGGCAACGGGGAAATGTGATACCTAAGTTTCTTAAGGAAATATCATTACCTAGATTTTAAATATATGTATTTTAAATACCAACTTAGAGATGAAAATAAAACTGCGTCAGTTTCCATACGAGTGGTATAAATACACAAAAACCTATGCAAAACCTTTCACTCCCGATCACAACAACTTATTTAATTAAAAATATGTTTTTTAATGTTAGCGAATAATTAATTAAGCTAATCTTAACTGTTCTGGTAAAATAATTAAGTATTTAATAAAATGGTGAGAAATTATTCAACAGGATATTTCAATAGAAACTTACTAATTTTGTAGAGCAAGACTTATATATGCAAATAGAGAACCTACATTGCCTTAGGCAAGAGGAATTTGAAGGGATAAATGTGCAAGGGAAAAATTAAGAGAAAAATCCTTTTTATATTTTTTACCGATAACGATAACTTTAAAATCATCACACGGTATCATCTCTAAAATTAAACCCAATAATAGATTAAAAAAACCACGCATCTCATGACGAAACTGTATATTGTTTTATAATTGCATGTTCAATGTGCACAGGGGCTGGGGTGAGATGACGTCACGCAATCAGCTTACCGCGGCTGAGTCCATGAGAATGCGGCCATTGTGCCCGCACATGGCGGCGCATACGCTGTATTTCCCGCACAATGTCCACGCTCTTTGCTTTACGCTCTACGTAGAGCTCGCTATAACTTTGGCTATCGATACCGTTTGCAGAACTATTTTTATGAGTGTCGATAAACAAATTAATCAATAAATTGTTTACGATTACAAGTTTCAATAATCCGATCGACGTGGTGATCTTTGGGAGAGGTCTTAGTCTTGCACTGGACGTCTTTCGGCTAATTATAACAAGATTCTAATACAGTTACTATAGTATTTTTCACATAGGATGGGTACTGACAGTTCTATTTGCCAAACGAAATAATAATTAAATTAATGGTGTTAACGTATAACATTTTATTTATTGCCATTGAATAAAGTATTATTTCGTTTGGAAAATAGGACTGTCACTACCCATCCCTTGTGAAAAATACTATATATTAATGTACCTCACTTAAAATATATCATTTCTGGTAAACTACACGAACGCCTAAAGGTACGACCAAACCAACGCGTCTTGCCGCGTCCGCGATGGCGTGTACGATGGCGATCAGTTCCTGCAGTAGTGTTTGTATGGACGTGTTGACACCAATGCGTCCTGCACGCGCAATCTGTGCGGCGTCGCGATCTCGCGCGATCATACGGAGATATTGCTGACGCCATCGCTGACGCGGCTGGACTCATTGGTTTGGCCGTACCCTTAAGCCAACATAAAAATTGTTAACATGTCAGTAGATTAAGTATTTTTGTCTTTAACTGTGAAACACATTGAAAGCATTGATAATAAGAATATTAGTAGTAGTAGTGTCTGCAATCCTGCAACTTAAAATTCATTCACATGTTTCAATGTAAATTCAAAAGCAAAATTATTCGATATAGAATGAATCCTGCATCGATATCGATAGGTCTACAAATTTAGGTATCGACACTTGTATAGGCATGATGGTACGTAAGTGCTCGGCTTAGCGACCGAGCCGAGTGTGACTACTGAAGCTGGACACACTATTTCGTTTTGGATCAAGTAGTGACGTAGAATTTTAAAGGGGTTTAAATGTTTAATGATCAAGTTAATCTTACACGAAATATAGATTAAGTGTTCTCCTTTCTTAATGAAAAATTGAGACATTTAAACATCTCTTTGACTTATCAATGTTAGTTAATTAATATGAACCTTTCTAACTAGGTAGTTACCTATTATGATTGTAAGAATTATTATTATGGTATTTATTAATACAAGAGATTGTTCAAAATTAAGGAAGTAGGTACCTACTTACTTTAGGTACTATATTGTATGACTAGTTGCGATCATTTCTTTTTTGAGAAAGTCAACCAGTATAATTATTGTACTTAATCTTCAATACGTTTCCTCATCTACATAATTATATCGCAGCATAAAATTCTTTGTTCTTAAATCTAGTTCGTAGGTGCAGTTATCTTTAAACCAAAAAAAAAACAAAGTAATCAGTGTCAACATATCTGCTATCAATAACTTTATAAAACAGGAATAAAATACCTAAGTAGGGGTTGAGTCTAGGGATGAACAGGAGAGATAAAAAAAATCGGTTTTTGGGTAATCGTTTTTTTTTGTTTAAGAATCGATTTTAGGTAAATCGATTTTTTAAAATAAATAATTGAATTTTTAAAAAAAAAAAATTTTTCTTGAAGACATATATTAAGAAGTAGATAGTATGTCTCTTTTATCTTATAAATAATCTCAATTAGTCTAACAAATAATCGATTTTGTTAAAAATCTATTTTTATTTAATCGCCAAATCTACCATGAATTTCCTGGCGAAGAACATTGAGTTATTATGAAACACGTAGGTACTAAAGAACAACACTTCAAGTAAATTTTTGTAGCAAAAGCTAGAGTACATACACCCTAGTTTCCTTTGTTCCAGGTGGTTCCCATAATATGACACCTTCGATTCATCATGATCATTTCAGCATATACTTGTCCACTGCTGAACATAGGCCTCCCCAATCGCTTTCCAGCGTAACCGGTCCGATGCCACCTGCATTCAACGACGTCCTGCAATCTTCGGAATACCGAAAGCCATTCACGATCCAATCATAAAAAGTGGTAATCGAAAATTTGACTTAAAAGTTGTTTAAAACAGGGACATCAATAATAGCAAACCACATTTACTGTTAAAAGTACTACATACCAAACATGAGTTTATTTTACTTGTCTTTTTGATAATCTCTTAATTGAACGCATTAAAAAATTATAAAAAGGAACAGATCCAAAACAAAAATAATTTATTGAATCGGCAAATTAATAAGAATCAGCTTTGAATCAGTCTTTTGATCCTTGATTTATTCGAGTATTGATTCTTGTGCTTTCGTTACAATTTTCTTAGAATGAATCGACATACCTGCTACAGCAGATGATAAGATAAATAAATCGATTATTTTTTCACAAGTCTAGTAGATTCTTTGTTAATTTTCTGACGATTCATAAGTACTATTATAGTATTACATAAATTTACATAAATAAAAAATATTCTGATTCTAAAACATCCTTGTAGTGGAGTACCTATAGATAGTTGTATGCTACATAGTGACAGAGCAACTGATGCAATGTTAACCTTTGTTTATGGGGCGCATGTAATCCCAAATAGAACACGTGCTTTTTTTCACGACGTCATCGCTGCCCTTGCAAACTTTTAATTCCCAAAAATAGTACTAATGCCCAAACATTGTAGGTGCACATTGGCTTGATACCCATATGTAAGGGTAGTTTAAGCCAAGGGGCTCAGTTTCCAGCGTGACGCGGATTTTAATTAACTCAAGGCGAAATGTATAATGAGTTTTCCGTGATCTAATGAATTTACTTACCTTCCTTACTGGGCTGGAAGTGAAAGAAAAGCTTTGAATGCCCCAGTAGCCCTACTCTTGCTAGGCTGGTGATAAGAGTCCACCAAAGGTAATAACGTCATCCGATCAACGACCAGAAAAGGAAAATTTGAAACAAACCCTATACCAACCCGTCTGGCCAGCGTGGCATAGTAGGCCAAAAACCTGTTAACATGTTAAGGCACCTAAAACAAAGGCCCCCAGTTCCCGGTAGTCTCGCTGTCCGCTGCCACGGTAGCGGTCGCGGTAACAGCGGGGCAGGGGGTGCGAAGAATCTCCGGGCTACGACACAAGGCTACCAAAAAAACCTGACCCTGGCTACGTACAATGGACGCTCTCTACAGCTGGACCAACAACTCACTGAACTCGAGGTAGAACTAGGTCGCATAAACTGGGGTTTAAAACAGGTCGCACATATCGGGGTTATACGAAGTCCGAAGACAGGGCGAGGGTTATCGTGTGATAACCCTTGAGTCAGGCCACCTGTTCTACTTTTGGGAAGGTGATTGGCCCTCTCAGGGCAGTGTCGGTTTCCTGGTCAACAAAGCTCTCACTAACAACGTTGTGGAAGTCAGCAGTGCGTCGACACGGGTAGCGTACCTCATAATTAAAATCACCAACAGGTACACCCTGAAGGTGGTACAGGTATATGCGCCGACCTCGACATACTGCGATGACATCGCCGAAGCCATGTATGAAGACATAGCCAAGGCATTACATGGCACCACCAAGGCTCACTACAACGTTGTTATGGGGGACTTCAATGACAAAGTGGGAGTACAAGAATGCGGCGAAACGATAATCGGACTCTACGGCGTGGGGCGCCGAAACCACAGGGGGCAGATGCTGGTCAACTTTCTGGAGTCGCAGGGGCTCTTTTTGATAAATTCATTCATTAAGAAGAAGCCTCATAGAAAGTGGACATGGCGAAGCCCCGACACTGTGACGAGAAACAAGATAGACTTCATCATGACATGACATGAGGTCGATATTTAGAGACGTCTCCGGGATCAACAGGTTTAAAACCGGCAGCGATCACCGACTTGTCCGAGGCGCTCTAAATATAGACTTCAGGGCCGGAAGGCGTCGCATGATGACGTCTACTCTCAGACCTACTGCGCCTTAAATAGCTTTAGGGTCCGAAAAGTTCTAACTGGAGTTTCAAAATCGTTTCGACCTGCTGGAAACCGAAGACAATGTTGACGAGAAAACCAACACAGTGGTCAAAACGCTACAGGGTGTGTCTCGAAGGGTGTTTCCCGGCAAAAACGGTAACAGAGGGTCTAAACACTCGCTCGAGACTCTCGAACTTATGAGGCAGAGACGGGAAATGTCATCCACGCAGGCGTCTTCGCCGGATGGGAGGAACCTCAACCGGAAGATCCGGAAGCTGGTGCGACGTGACCTCCGATGTTCCAACACCCGCGCCATTGCGGCTGCGATTCAACAGAACAGAGGCACCAAATTCTTCGCTCGCCAGCTAGGTATATCCCATCTGGCGAAACTTAATACTGTAGATGGCAAAATCGTGACCTCCAAGTTCAAGATACTCGAGGAAATTGAGAGTTTCTACAAAGACCTGTACGCATCACGGATGACTAAACCCACGAGACCCAGCGCTGACGACCACAGAGCCTCACTCGCACGCCACTACACTAAAGTCATCCCTGTTGTCAACCAGGACGAGGTCAGAGTGGCTCTCGAGCAACTCAAAAACAACAAGTCGCCAGGCGATAGCGGAATCACCACTGAGCTCCTAAAAGCAGGCGGGACTTCAATCCTGAAAAAGCTAGCGAGCCTCTTTAATTTCGTCATCCACCAGGGCTTAACACCTCAAGCGTAGAGCGGGAGGGCGGTGGTTCTGTTCTTCAAAAAACGTGACAAAACCTTGCTGAAGAACTACATACCCATCTCACTCCTGAGCCACGTCTACGAGTTGTTCTTGAGAGTACTTACAAACCGCCTCGCTGGAAGACTCGACGAGTTCCAGCCACCGGAAGAAGCCGGGTTTCGAAAAGGCTACAGCACCGTAGATCACATCCATACTGTTCGGCAGATTGTACAGAAGACCGAAGAGCCGCTGTGTATGGCTTTTGTGGACTACGAGAACCTTCGACTCAATCGAAACCTGGGCGGTTTTGGATGCTCTGCAGCGATGTCGCATCGATTGGCGCTATATCGAGGTGTTGAGATGTCTGTATGATACCGCCACAACGACCGTCCAACTCCAGGATCAGAAGACCAAACCGATCGAGCTGCGTCGAGGGGTAAGCCAGGGGGATGTAATATCCCCCAAGCTTTTCACCAACGCACTCGAAGACGTCTTCAAGACGCTGGACTGGACTGGGCGGGGCATTAACATCAACGGCGAATACATCTCACACCTCCGATTTGCCGATGATATCGTCATTGTGGCAGAGTCACTGGAACAGTTAAGCGAAATGCTGCATAGCCTAGATGGAGCCTCTCGAGGTGTCGGTCTCGGCATGAACTTGGATAAAACCAAGATGTTTAAAGAACATGTTACGCTGGGACCGATTTACGTCTATGGTTCGATGTTCTAAGTTGTTCGGGAGTATGTCTACCTTGGACAAGTTGTCCAATTTGGTAGAAATAACTTCGAGAAAGAAATCAACCGCAGGATCCAGTTGGGGTGGGCAGCATTTGGCAAACTACGTCACGTTTTCTCTTCGCCTATACCGCAATGCCTAAAGACTAAAGTCTATAACCAATGCGTCCTACCTGTTATGACTTCACGAGACGTAGCCACTCACACTGGGACTTATCCACAAATTCAAAGTCGCACAGCGGGCTATCGAGTGAACTATGCTCGGCGTCTCTTTGAACGGTAAAATTTGTAACGAGGTAATCCGACAAAGAATCAAAGTTACCGACATAGCTCGCAGACTCAGTAAGCTAAAGTGGCAATGGGCTGGTCACATCTGCAGAAGGACCGACGGCCGATGGAGCAAGGGTGTCCTAGAGTGGAGACCGCGACTTGGTAAGCGTAAGTTAGGACGGCCCCCAGCTAGATGGACTGACGACCTCAAAAAGGTCGCTGGGACAGACTGGATGCGGAAGGCGGAGGACCGTGTGCAATGGAGCGTGTTAGGAGAGGCCTATGTCCAGCAGTGGACTGCGACAGACCGATTGATTGATTGAATGAATTTACTCTATTGGAGTTTAGTGGTTATCAAAGATAGTCAAGTCTAACTTAATATTCCTTAACTTGATTAGGGGGACTTTACGTAAGACTGGCTCGTAGGTCATATGGCGAAAAATGCGCGTAGCGATCACAAGGTCTTGGGCTCAAATCCTAAATCGGTGAAAATGTAGTTTTCCTGTCGGTAAATTTCCAGTATCAGTCCGAAGTCTGGAATTGTACCCGATATCTGGCAATAGGCTCTCTATAACAATGTTAGCAAAAATTGGGTGTACACAGTACACCTCTCCCACCCCCGCCTGCGGAATATAGGCGTGACAGTGTTTTTACGTTAGGACATGTTTTATTATTATATAACTTTTTGCGTTATTCAATTGAAATATAATAAAAAAGAAGTAAAATTAACCCTCGCTGGGGCATGAATAAATATAAAATAAGTGGCAACTAGGTAGTAACTAGTTATTAAAGTATTTTCTTAAAAAATACTAACCTACAACTAAAAATCGTATTACCTATACAGATAAAATAAATAGTATTTAACATGTGTATCAAATAGCAAACAAAAGTCCATTCTTTGTCGTTTAAGCCCTCACAAAAGGCGCTCAGTGAATCACATTTATGCCGTTTAAAGGGAGATTTAACTTCAAACATGGTTGCGAGGAGCCCCTGTACGCCGAATTGAAAGCAAACAAAACATGTTTTTCAAAAACGTGGATGATACAAAACTACGTACCTATTTATTATTTATTACCCGTGAGGCAACAGCTGTTGGTCGGCAATTACTTTCAAGGCATTAATTTTTTTATATATAATTTTAAAAACCTAGGTAATTTATTTCTCACTTTTATGAATGTTATAGTCGCAGGTAGGCATGCATAAGTAAACAGTTATAAAAATGGATGTCACCGCAATAGGCTTTCACATTGGACAATACTAGAACCTATTATTACTACTCGTGTGCCTCCTCAATTATTGAAGATTGGTTGTCAGCTTGGAATATTCGATTGTATATCTCTTGGCGGCGGGAAAGCTCTGCAACGCTTGCGATGCCCGTCCAGTTTCTAATGTTGCACAACCAAGACTTTCTTCTGCGCTCAATATGTCTCTTTTCGGCGATCTTACCCATCATTATTAGTGCAAGTGTTCGTATCTTTCGTGTCTCAATATATGTCCCAGACACGCAACTTTTTTCTTGTTGATGATGAGCAAGAGTTGACGTTTCTGGCCGATCCGACGCAGGACTTCCTCATTGATGACCTGTGTAGATACACAGGTACAAACCAACATACGTCTGTTAGTACACGTAAATATTACTAGTACACCTAAATATATTAACTACTATACGTATATACGTACTTGGTATTGTCAAAACTTCATAAACATTGCATTGTATAGCTGGTACCAAGTAACTTATACCAATATCTTGTACGGCGCCGGCGGGAGCGAGTTAGATACCTATAATATAGTAGCATCGTTACTGTCCGTGTAAATGGAGTTCTGCGGTCGATATCATAGTGATGTACGGCGTCTCGATGCGGCCACAACTTTCAACGAGTTTCCGAGCGCTACAATAGATCTAGCTTTGAACGGAGCCCATTGTACTCACTCGAAAACATTGTTTGTAGATGAATGTGAACTGTATTCTATTATCAACTTCGGTTAAATAACCGATGTTCATACCAAAAACTTGTGAGTGGCGGAAGTGGTTTTGGATGCCCCCCCCCCATGAGATGCCAATCCGAAAAACACTCAGAGACTTCCTTCTCGGAAACCGATCTGGAGTAACAATAAATTCCAGAACCACCCCAACATTTAGTCAGCGTGGAAAAAACAATGGGAGAGTTCGGACGCCTCCCAGAGTAACATTATCATAGCCGACCCCTCAGCTGTAGTACAGGGCTTCAAAGAGCAACGGCTAGTGTGGTCCTCTATCAACTGAATCAGAACCGGAGTCGCAAGGTGTAATTATCATCTGCACAAGTGGGGCATCACTGATTAATATGACTGTGGAGACTAAGTGCAGACTGTCCAGCAGATCGTAGACGACTGCCCGACTAGGAAATTTAGCGGTGGATTCAAGGGGCTACACCGACTGACACCGGAGGCTAATACAGTATAACAGTACATCGCTATGCGATGCTGATGATACCAAAAACTGCAAACAGGTATAGTGATATGCAGACAGAGATTAAATACTTTTTCTACTTAATAATTACCGATACATATAGCATTCACAAAAGCTGTCATTATGATCGTGACTCAGCCTATTTGACGATGAGAATAGGCTCATCCTATTATTATAGTTCGACCATAACACATTGGTATTGTCGAACATCACATTGGTACCAATGTGTTGTTCGACTATTTTGTTTGTGGACTTCAGTCTGCATATGAGGCCGCAAAAATTTCCGACAGAAGGTAACAAATTTTTACCAAGAATTTATGGCCAAGCGATAGCCACAAAACTCTACATTACATACATATTACACACATGTAGGTAAGTACAATTAATGGAATTCAACATGAAGTAGAATCTGTAGTTCAATAATCATCTATCAAAAATGTATTGTCCAGATCCCATATACCAATGACAGATTTTCTAAAAACAATTTCTATTATAGTAATGGAACAAAATATAGCTCTACAAAGTATATATTCTCAAAAAGCAAACAAAAACAGATTATTCAACATATTTCATCGATAGCTGGCTCTACGCTGGTCCAGACGAGCCGTGCGGAGGCCTGGAGGAGGTAGCCTGGTGTGGGGCGTGATTAATGACCCAATAATCCGGCCGCTCCCGCCTTCCCTATGAAAGCTTCACGAAGCCGAATTGGTGAGCGGTCAAAAGGTTTATTGACTGAACAGGCATGACCAAGACGACCTTACATAACTAACAACTTCGTTAAATACATCATTATAAATGTAGAGTATTGAATGAAGCACTTTTTAAGGAATTTGTAAATATATAATATCTATGGGGTTTTAAAACTCTTATTGGGAGCGATATTTATTTTACACACTACTACAGCAAACTAGAACAAATCTTTGTCCTACCGCGGTGTGGTTCAAGATCCTAACAATCATTTGCGAACTATGGTAAGTGACTGCGAATAACTTAAGCATTTTAAAGGAGGGAGGAATAGAAAGACATCATTGGTTGGTTATATATGGTGTGATATCAGTTTCACTAACAACTTTAAACCTATGGGTATTTTACGAAGACCCATCGTAAATATATCGTAAAGTGTATAACTATTTTAATTGTTTTTATCAATATCATCATTAGAATAGGCATATAGGTAGATTCCGTCTGCACTTAACTCTATCGTGTGAAAAACACAGCTATTTTTATGCATATGTAGGTATATGTAACTAGGTAACACCCACACGTAAAGCAAACGTTTTTCAACACGAATTACCTATAGGCAAAAAATCAGCTAGGTAACCTTAATATCTCCTAAGAACTACTTAATGAGATGATGAAGCTCCTTGTCGACGCAGGTTGGCTGCGTGATTCATTCCAAGTGCGTGAGTCAGCACAACCCAGTGCCAAGAGGCGAGGGCTTGCCGTAGCTAATGTCGGCTCGGATCAAGATGTTAAACAACCTATTTTTTGCATCACGGCTTTACAATACTCAAAGCTTTATGAAGGAAAATAAAATATGTGGGCTCGGGTGAAAGTGAATATTAGGAAAACTTGTGTAGATTCTGATTATTTGTAGAGTGAATTGTAGGTAAACCTAAACTTTAATACAGAGATTTACATGGAGTTATCTCAAAACGACTTAAGTAGAATGTATTCAGTCGTCTACAAGATATAAACAATTTGCTTCAAAGATAACTAGATACATAATGTTTATTTGCCACAAACATTATTAGCGCTTCATAGCTGCGCACCAAAATCATCGCGTGGAAAATATCCGCTGAGAGAACGACCCCGAGTCCCGACATTCGTACCGACGTTAATTCCAGCCGCATTTGTTCCATTACATTTCCGACACAAAGTAGATACGCGCTTGCCGAATTGACTAGGTGGATGCGACCAGGCGAGCGGCGCACGAGGAGGACGGGGCGAGAAACTCCATCGGCGCAACAGGGACGCAGTATCAAAAGTGAGAAAGATGTATTCAGAAGTGAAATAGTCTGCTGGCTGAGCACATCATCATTAACGAGCCAGAGAGGGCGGAGGGCAGCGAAGAGGCAGAGGGGGCGCGCCAGGTGGGCGATGTCCCACGCTCCGCTACACCTGCGCGCGAAATTGTTCCTTACCGCAACCACATCTAGAGAACTTATCCGTTCGAAGCTAGCGGGCGAGGAGTACCAACCCCAGGGGATATTTTCGAGTGCACCGACATAAATATGAGAAATATTCAGGTTTTTATACACCTTCCACCCGGCGGGGTCCGCCCGTGTCCCGGACAAACATCTCGTATAATAGATGTCCAACAATATCGAAATGACAAGGGGGTTTTCCCATACACTCAAAGTCTTGCCTTTATTTTTCCTATAATGCCTGTCAATAACGTTAAACATACCTCTATAAGATATTGTTTCTACCAACCTATATCAGGCGTGAAGAAATGATTCAGCGTTGGACTTATCTTAATGATATTTAGTTTTACGTAATAGATTAGGTTTCAGGCTCAAACCCAGGCACGCACCTCTGTCATTTCGAAAGCATGTGCGTTTTTCAAAATTAACTATCACTTGCTTTAACGTTGAAGGAAAACATCGTGAGGAAACCTGCATGCCTAAGAGTTTCTCAAAGGTGTGTGAAGTTTGCCAACCCGCACTGGGCCAGCGTGGTGGACTATGGCCTAAACTCTCTCAGTTTGAGAGAAAGCCCGTGCCCAACGGTGGGACAATTTCTTAACAGGGTTAATATTATTATTAATAGAGTACAATCGGTCAAGAAACTCAAAGGGGTTCTATGAAACTAAATAAATAGCACGTATAAGATATCTACAAAAAATATTTTTATAAAATTGATGAAAAGTGAGCAGTTGATGAAAGTTTTGAACATCGAGCGTTTTCAGGACTGAACAAGTTGGGAGTGCAGCGCATCACTTTATTTCACCACTATAAATCTGTACAGCATAAACTTTACAGATGGGAATGAAAACTTTTCTATTTTCATGGTATTGGCAAAGCTTCGGTTAAAAATTCAAATAAAGTTGGGTAATGTCTACAAAAGCTTTAAATTAATCTAGCTTAACTATTAGGTATCCGAACTAATTAAAATCGCTAGAGTCTAATAACACGAGATCAACTGAATTTAATTGAACTACAAAAACAATCATCATCAAAGCTGGACTAATCCATACGTGTGTAATGCAATTAGCCCTCCCACCGTACACCCGAAAATTAATTAAGAATCACGTAAACGCGAACAAAAAATACGAGTACCCTAAACCAGATGCAACAGATTATCCCATTAAAACGTTTTAGTTTTATTCACTATGACATAGCAATAATTTGTTCACGCACAACATTAAAATGAAATTAGACAGGCGGGATTCACCCCTGGGCCCGAGGGTCGAATCACTTACTTTGTCAAAATATGGGCAATATTTTAGTTATCTGAGAGGACCCGGGTAAACACGGAAGCGGTGAATAAATCACATAATCGGATCGAAAGCAGATCCTTTGCAGAATTAGGTGTTCAATAGATTGACTCACGTGACAGAAAAGCTTTTCAACAAAATTTTTGTGTTGGATGCGTCAATTTATTTTGTAAAATATTGATACGGTAAGAACTACATTTCTCTAGCTACATATATATTTACTCGCGCATGACCTAAGTAGTTAGAAGAAAAAACACCAGGTTTCAGGTCCTAGGTAACTTTGACCTCTAAAAGCATAGTTATTTCCTTTCAAATTTAAACAATTACTTAGTTTGGTCCATGTATGGTAAGTCCTGCTTAGGTAGGTTACCTACTAGTCAAAAAGAACAAGCTTTGCCGTAGGTTCGTTAAATCAAATTAAAACAACATTAATGTAAAATGATCTTGAAAATGTAATTATACGTAACAAATATCCACAAAACTAACTAAAGTACCTATTATAATAGAATTGGCGGGCTTTGTCCCGGCCTCCCCTCCGGGGTCGGGTGTGGTCGCGGCTAGGTGTCGGGCTCGAACACGTGTTACTGATCTTTAACACTGCCCTAAGAGCTACGATCTAGTCGATTCGATACGCCTCCGAGCGTAACACGCAACAGAGGGCTACACTAATAAATATAAATTTTGAAGTGGAATATTGATAGCGTAATAAAACGATTACCTGATCTCTGATGAACTTGCGAAATAATGGGGTGGAGTATAGCGTGTATTTTTTTTAGAATAGTAGCAATATAGGTATGATACAGCCAATGTTTATTTTATAACTCACGCTATATACCTAATTGTTATTAAATAGTGTTGACATAGTCCCTGTTATACTTCTCCATGCACTGCGCAAGAAGTATTAGCGGAATTTGGATTGATAAGATGGATATAAATGGCGCCATCACTTTTGTTATAATTATTATACACTAGGAAATTTAAAGTGATATTCAAAAGTTCCAAACGTTACTTCCCGCGCATGGAAAAAAATTAACATGGATGTAATCCTAAGCTAATTTATTTTCGATGCGCGCAGTTCATGAAATGACATCCCAATTACTTAATGAAGGAAATACCGTAATATTTTTGTTCTGAAAAAGGAGAGCATCTATGAGAAAATTACAAACGAAAATAAGAATGAAATAAAACCAATTTGCAAAACGTTACAGACGAGCTCTATTCGGCTAATATCAACAGAAAATTCACGTAGGACGATAGAAGCGTTTCAATTCGTTAAAGACAATTTAAAATTCTCTTTTTAACACAAAAGAACTTCAAAAAGGTAAGCTCGGCGGAGAATCAAAATCTACGCGCGAACCGTTAAATTAAAAATAAATATTGCGAAACGTCAGCATGTTACGAGCCGGGTTTCGCTCTGTTATATATCCAGGGAAAAATCGAAAAACGTTGCGATGGCCGATGTCGGTTCACAAGGGTGGTGTGGGGTAAGGTGAATCTTTTTGTGAAGTGGAGAGAATTAATTTAACCCGCTGCGGGGTAACACGACATGGTGGTAATTGAAAAGTTTGCCCCTTGTCGGCTGCCGGGCGCCGTCGGCGACGCGCTTTCGCGACACTCGCGTTTCATAATGGCCATTTATGGTAATTAATATTATTATCAATGTAATTATATATCAATGTAATATCGTTATCCTTCTTTGACAATTTGAGTCACTCGCGTAGAAATCGCTTCCGAAAAATATAAATTACCGGAGTGTCTACTCAAAAAAACTGTAGCGACAAAAAATGACGAGAATGTAAAAATGTATTTACTACCAGCAACATTTTTTTTTCATTTTAACTAGGTACTTATAGCTGAAAATAAATATACAATGTGAAAGTGGAAGGATGCAGGTATCGGGGAAGACCTAGACTATCTTACCACGATCAAATAAACCGAGTCTTATCTGAAGGAAAAGTCAAGAGTGTCCGTAACCGGCGAGCGTGTATGAGACGAACTATGAGAGTGGATGAAGCCAGAGAGGTATGTAAGGAAAGAACCTGTTGGAACTCTGTACTCTCTACCTACCCCGCAAGGGATTTGGCGTGATGATATAGATAGAATAAATACATATCTTGTAAAAGAAGAACTAGAAGAATAAAACTTAAATTGACACAAAACACTTACCTATTCAAATCGAGGACAGCTGATTAATTTCGGCAAAGGTCATTGGGGTAAAAGGTTTTGGAAATAAACCCTTAACTTTTTTAGAGAATATTAAAAAGTATCAGCAAGTTGATGGAGCAAACGCTTGGCTTGCTCAGAGCCTGATCGATTTTAAATTAATTTTATAAAGTTAAATTGGGGATTATGTTTATTTGATTACTCAAAAGGGAGAGCGGATAAAATTTTGTTTTATGATGAACCTGAATAAATAATTATTTTGTAGATGCGAGACATCTAACATTCTATATTTGCTATTTTTTAAATTCTTAACCTTTCTACTAGAAAATACCTCTTTAAATATTTCTTTAGAGTTACATTTGTAAGCCACTATCGGTAATACTTCTAACTATAGTGAACTTTGGAGTTCATGACACACCCACTGCCCTAGGGTTCCAGTTAACAATAGGTTTAAATGTCATGTAGTAGTCGTTACCTTTGTTCGACTGTAGACTTGTTGTATTATTGGGCGAATGAAGGGTCAGACTAACTATAAAATATGAACGAAAGGTCCTTTTAAGGTAACCTTTATCAGAACTCTCAGTATAAAAACCTAAATATAAGCGAAATGACTGTGCATGTCTGTTCCATCTAGTTAGGGACACAAAGGTAGAGGAGTATGTTGACGCATTGGCTAACATCAATTCGGTTTGTTTGCGCATCGATATTGAAGTTAGCTGATTGGCTCCCTGGCTGTTGGACTTTGCAAACTTAATGATTTCCTTTCATCAATTTTATCCGCTTTGTTTGTTCAACAAGCGTGAGAGTACCTCTCGGGAGATAGATTAGACTTTTAATAGGTATAGCATATAAGCAGATAATATATTTATGCAAATTGGAAATAAACTTTTTTTCGCTTATTATGAAGGTACAAACATACTGTATCGTTGTGTGTGTAAAGATACGACAAATGTTTAACGGTACTGGTTCCTGTAGCCTCTTATTTTGACACAATGCTCTGTGAATATTTTATTTTCATATTAATACATGTAACATAAATATGCAGAAGATGCTGGACTATCATTTCATTTCTTTAATAGAATCAGCGACCTTTAAAAATATATAAGACCGAAGTGAAAGGAAGCCACTTCAGCAGGTTGGTGTTCACTGATTAATGGAATTAATCCATTATTCTGCGGTTGCGGCCGTTAAGCGAGGCAGTCGAACGCGCGCCAGATGAATAGTTAATGTCTCTGTCTGGATTACTCACGGATCCGAAGCCGAATTTGCATCATACTATGCGAAAAATCTCGATCATATCCGCAATGCTTATTTTTCGAAGTTCAAAGACTTCAAAAATTGATATAGGGTTATTAAATATTAGAGAGGTAGATAGAGTACTCTTTATTTTACACTAGTGATATTACAAATAATACACACATCTAAAAATATTAAAAACAAATAGGTACAATTGGCGGTCTTATCGCTAAAAGCAATTTTCTCCAGATCGGAAGGAGCAACAAAACGGTCATCGATTGTTCTTAGCTTTCTGTGCAATCCTAACTTCCAGATTTAGCAAATAGAATGGGTACTTTGCATTAAATTCGCACAAGTTTATAATTTGTGTGTATATGTAGAGTTGAGCTGGCATTGGCGGGTAAGTTTCGTGGGGGCGTATAATTACGCGAGCGAGTAAACATATAAAGGTAATCCGGGCGGCGGCGGCACAAAGTGATGCTCGTGAATAAATTAGCGACGGAACACCTGCGGCGAGACCGCAGCTCGCTCGTGCCCGCTCCACTGCAGGGCTACGCCGCACAACACCGCTAGCTACTTACAAACACGTCGCAGTAGGTTGTATTTTCAAATGGTTCAATGTTAAATGTCAAATTTCCCCAGCTCCAAGATCCCGTTTTAAGCTCACCAATAAAAGTATAAAATATTAACTGAGTTCTCAGATTTACGCGAATATTACACATGAAATAAAACTATTTTTAGTCAAGGACAAGTCTGCAGTCTGTGAACATGTCCTTGACCGCACCCGCCATAACATTAGATTTGATAGACTACAAATCCTCGTGAAAGAACACCGATTCCTACCAAGGATGGTTCGCGAGGCTATTAAAATTAAAAAACATCCTAATTTCAATAGAGAAGATGGTTGGGTGCTTCCATCGACTTGGAATCCAGTAATTAATATAATAAAATCCAAAACCAAGTTTATCACTGCAAGACCTCAAGACACCGTGAGCTCATTCTGCGTAGATCGGACCAACAAAAACAAAAATAATTAAGAAGTTTGAGGGTACCCCGGAACAACTATGCCTTTTGGACGTCTAACACCTCAGTCCTTCCTGTGACCATGGGTGCTGCAAAGCACTCGAAACGTCGGGAACTTAAAAATCAAAATAAACCGCGATAAAATCCGAAAAAATAGTTTTATTTCATGTATAAAATATTAAGTTATTACCCTGGAATCCCGGCTTAGTTTTCACATGGCATTACAGAAGTCTATAGAAGATACAATATTTTTACATCCATTTCCTAGCAAACTCCTTTGGGTTTTCTGAAAACTAGATTATCTATCTATCTATCTATGTCATCACGCCAGATCCCTTGCGGGGTAGGCAGAGAGTACAGAGTTCCAACAGGTTCTTTCCTTACATACCTCAATACACATGGATTATTTGGACTTAAAAAAATATCTTTATCGCTTGTATACAAGAGTTTTTCAATCGAATGGAATTAACGAAGCTGGCTTCGGATGTCAAAAGTAGATAAGTAACAACATTGTAAGTACAACCAATTCCATGCATATATGTATGTCTTTTGTTGGTGCTGCAAATTCAAAAGCTGTCAAGCTGTAGCTAACAGAGGATTTATCACGAAAATGTTGACGTCAGCGTCACGCTACCCAGTTTATATGCCATTCTTGTCATACTAAAATTATTAAATAAACATGAACGTGACAGCACGTTTACTTGCTAGCGCGACACTAACATCAATCTTTACGTGCTTATTCGTTAGATAACTATGGAAAGTATACGTCATTCGATAGTTACTAAAATACTATATTTTGTCAGCCCTATACAAGATCAGATGTACCTAGCGACATCCACCTCTCTATGCTAAAAGGCTTCGTCACAGCCCGACTTGCGGCCGACATGGGACTCTATGAATATTCAATTATTCACAAGATTTTACTTAGAGAGAATTTAGATTTAGAACGAGTCATACATTATACCCATGGGAAATACAATCAGGGTGAGAAACTAAAAATGGAAAGTAGAACCTTCATATGCCTTCAATTTATAGACAAATAACCGATAGTATATGTATAGTAGTAGGTATAGAAATTTATCATTAAATGTACCTACTGGTCTTGTTTTGTCACGAATTTTAACTTGGGATGGCGCACGTGTGGTTAAGTGCGTTTGTAAGACCTGGCTAAGATTGGCTCAGGATAGGAATACGTGGCGTAAAAGGAAGGCGTATGCCTTGCAGTGGCTAGAATAAGCTCGTAGCGCTGTGCGACCGCGGTGTTCTTAACGATCACCAAGGTTAAGCAGCTATCGACTCAGTCGGCCTGAGATGGGTGACCGTTTTATGTATGTAAGGCATAAGCTGTGCTCCCGGTTAATGTGGTAGTCGTTAAGTCAAGTTGGAGGCGCTGTAGATGGCTTGATATGTTCCAAAAGCAGGTGGCCATAAACCTGCCTCCACCAATCCGCCCTGGGTCCGCGTTGTGGAGCAAGGGCAATCCGTTCCATAATGACCTAATTTCTCTCACCTCGATTTGTAAGAGAAGGCCTTTGAGCCGTGGGACAGTATAGACTGATATTATTATAATTTTCGGATGGACACAATCTGTAGAGGTTTTGGAGATGTTTAAAATAAGTTCAAATTACATTCAACTGTATCCATGGTTCAACTGTATAGTTTTGACAAGTCAACATACTGCCCCTTTTTTTGTTTCGTGAAAGCCAAACTTTATTATGAATTTTCGTAGTTTAAAATCTCTAAAGGAATTCACTAGTGTTTGGTACATCGATACCTATAGCTGTATATTGTGTTCTGGTGTTTTAAAAATTCTATCAGTGGATGGCTGATAAGATACAAGTTTATGTTATTCACATTTGCAACATCTGTCCTTTCCGACTAATAAATTTTACTAACTATCTATATATTAACAAAATATCACACGAAAATTCAATACCCGCCCAACTAAATAACGTATGTACTGCGATCGCTATAAATAAAAGCGACATAGGCGGACAACAGTACACAACACAATATTGGGTCCATAGCGATGACGTAATGACAGATAGGATCAGATACTGCTGTGGAAATTGAACTGGCCGCTGGCAAACGGCATATTTCACTCAATATTTGAGCGCTCCGAACAAAACAACCTGCTGCGAGGCTGATGGACGAGGTGTGTTCAATCGCGAATGTATAACGGCCGAGTGGGTATGGGAAATGAGATCCTTCTATTGTCACGAAATAACAATTGATAATGCAGGGTATGTGTGTTATGGATGTTGTACTTAAGTAAATATGCATAGAAGCGGTTTCATAAGATTCCGATTAAATATTTCTGATTAGAAAATCACAAGGAATATCTTTTAGGCAACAGAATAACAGGATTACAATTTTAAGATGAAAGTAGTAGTCTCATTATCTTTGGAAATGTACCAAAGGCAGATAGTAACAGTTAAAAATTATATACTTATTTTTTAGACAATTGGGCTCAAATAGATTTTGTTCGACAAGTATATGTAGCAGAGATGGCGATCACGGACTAAAGAAATAAACCTTTTTTTTAAAAAAGTCTTGATTTATGAGAGAAGGTCTTCGCCCAGCAGTGGGACATTTATTATATAAAAAAAACGTGTGGGGCTTGCACAATAACAGTTATTCCTGTCCTGTAAATATTTGTGGGTCATGCAACGTGCGGGGATCGAACAACTCCCAACAACTAATTTCAACAGATTCTGGCGAAAAGGCTTAAGCTTTTAACCACCGTACCAAGCCATCCATCAATAGAACTTGTCTTTTTAGTTCTGTGAGTACGAGTATCGAACATACTACATACTGATTGAATCAGGAATGAGGAGATTCGTAGAAAAACCAAGGTCACAAACATAACCCTCAGGATTAGCAAACTGAAGTGGCAATGGGCGGCCATATAGCCCGAAGATCGGACGGGCGCTGGGGCAGAAAAATTTTAGAAGAATTCTAGAATGTGCCGGCCGCCTGCCAGATGGACCGACGATCTTGTGAAAATCGCAGGAAGTCGGTGGATGCAGCTGGCGTCAGACCGGTTACGCTGGAAAGTGATTGGGGTGACCTATGTTCAGCAGTGGACAAGTATAGGCTGAGATGATGATGAGTACGAGTATGACCCACGACTATTACGTGATTTCCTAAAGGCATTGAGGTAGATGATTTTAATAAAGAACTTTTACCGACACGCCTATATGGCCCAAGCGGGGGTGGCAGAGGTGTACTGTATACACCAACTTTTCGCCGACGATGTTAGGCCCCATGTAAGCCTATTGCCATATACTGGGCGCAATTCCAGAATCCGGACTGAAACTGTGAGTTTTTCGATAGAAATACTACGTTTATACGACCTAGGATTTGAACCCAAAGCACATTATTCGCCACTAGACCAACAAGGCTTAACCGATCATTAAAAACCTTGTTTTTTCAACTTATAAAAGAAGAATAAATGTAGGCTTGGAGTAAATCAAGTTTAGATAGAGAGTTATCATAAGGCATGGTTGACTTTTTATGTACACATAGGTACATACATACATACACTCATGCCTTTATCCCACTGGGGTAGGCAGAGACTACAGTTTGCCATATACTATGATTCTGACACCTCTTTCGCTTCATCTACGTTCATAAGTCTCTCCATATATTTTCGTCGATTAAGAGTGCTACACACTTGACCCTTTTCCAAGAGACCATTACTATACATAGGTGTTCAAAATAATAACAAATATACCTATGAAAGTGCAGTACGCGACTCACCGTCTTTGTTCATGTTAGCCTGGAAGCACTTGGCGAGGCGGCAAGCGCGGCACTGGTTCCGATGCGTCTTGTCGACCGGGCAGCGGCCCTTCATCTCGCCGCCCGCCTTGCACGTGTACACGCGGTTTCTGTGAATCGATCGCTTGAAGAACCCCGAACAACCTGCATAAAATTATAAATAAGTTTAGATATATTTTTATTTTATTGTACTGTAATATAAAATAATCAAAAAGTACACATAACTTGTCAAATGTTACAGTTAAGATTAAGATTCATCATCATCATCATCATTTCAGCCTATACTTGTCCACTGCTGAACATAGGCCTCCCCAATCGCTTTCCAGCGTAGCCGGTCCGATGCCACCTGCATCCAACGGTTTCCTGCGATTTTCACAAGTCGGTCCATCTGGCAGGCGGTCGTCCTACGCTGCGCTTGCCAATACGTGGTCTCCACTCTAGAATCTTTCTGCCCCAACGCCCGTCCGATCTTCGCGCTATGTGGCCAGCCCATTGCCACTTCAGCATGCTAATCCTGAGGGCTATGTCGGTGACCTTGGTTCTTCTACGAATCTCCTCATTCCTGATTCGATCACGTAGAGAAACGCCGAGCATAGCTCTTTCCATAGCTCGCTGAGCAACTTTGAGCTTTTTTATGAGACTTATTGTAAGAGATCACGTCTCTGATCCATATGTCATCACTGGTAACACACATTGACTAAACACTTTAGTTTTTAGGCACTGAGGTATTTTGGATGAGAAGATGTTGCGCAGTTTCCCGAACGCTGCCCAGCCGAGTTGGATTCGTCGATTGGCCTCTCTCTCAAAGTTGGACCTACCTAACCGGACTGCCTGTCCCAGGTAAATGTATTCGTCGACAACTTCAAGAGTAGAGTTCCCAACGGTGAGTGCGGTGGGTACGACATGGACATTACACATTATTTTTGTTTTGTCCATATTCATTTTAAGACCCACTTGTTGGGATACTCTACTGAGGTCACCGAGCATTCGTCCTTGCCATTCCAAGAGCTTGAAGGCGTCCTCTAAGGTGGCCGTAAACAGTTTCGGAGAAATGACGTCTCCCTGTCTTACTCCTCTTTTTATGGGGATCACCTTCGTGCACTGCCCCTGTACTCGGACTGACATGGTGGCGTTATTATACAAGCACTTCAACACTTCGATGTACCTATAGTCAATGCGGCATCGCTGGAGAGATCTAAGAACCGCCCAAGTCTCGATCGAATCAAAGGCTTTCTCATAGTCCACAAACGCCAAGCATAGTGGCCGATTATACTCCCCAGTCTTCTGTATAACCTGCCGCAGCGTATGTATGTGGTCTATGGTACTAAAACCTTTCTGGAAACCGGCTTGTTCGGGAGGCTGGAAGTCATCAAGCCTTCGTTCGAGACGATTCGTAATGACTCTCGAAAACAACTTATAAACATGGCTCAGCAGTATGATGGGCCTATAGTTCTTCAATAAGGTGTTATCACCTTTCTTGAAAAACAGCACCACCACACCCCTGTTCCATGCTTCGGGCGTTTTCCCTTCAAGCAAGACGGAATTAAATAGCCTCTGAAGGACTTTAAGTACCGGCGATCCGCCCGCCTTCAGAAGTTCTGCAGTAATTCCGACTTCCCCCGGCGCTTTGTTATTTTTTAATTGTTTGAGAGCCATCCTAATCTCGCACAGGCTGATGTCCGGGATATCTTCAGTGCAGTGTCGGGTTAGCTTGGCTCTTGGGTCTTTTACCAAGTCAACAACAGGTTTAGCTACTGAGGTATATAACTGTCCATAGAACCTCTCTATCTCCCTGAGCACCTCTGACCTATTTGACGTTACGTTTCCGTCCTCCGTCTTCAGTTTCGTCAACTGGCTCTGCCCAATAGACGCGTCTCTTGCGAACACTTTAGAGCCCTTGTTCTGCTCTATGGTCTCCTCGATACGCCTTGCATTGAAGGACCGTAAGTCGTGTCGCAAGGACTTTAATATCTGTCCATTTAGCTGCCTATAGGACTTAGCATCATCGGAGGTTTGGAGCGTCATGGAACGTCGCTCAGCCATGAGGTTTCGGGTGTAGTCAGATAGTTTTTGAGGCCTATTTTTACGGTGGGTCTTAAAATACATGGACCCGACCGTATGAACAGTCTCTACCAGCCTGTTGTTGATTTCGTCCACTGATGCGCTGCTGTCTAGCAATTCGAAGCGGTTTGACAATTCGAGTTGAAAGTTCTCGGGGTTTTGGATATATGCATGAGTAGGTCGGAGCGTAGACTTCATCAGACGCGATCTTTCCATTTTGACATTAATATTTAATGTGCCTCTGACCATTCGGTGATCACTGCCGGTTTTTACCCTATGAATCACGCAGACATCATTAAATATTTGTCGCTTGGTGCTCATGATGAAGTCTAACTCATTTTTTGTGGAACCATCAGGGCTCATCCAGGTCCATTTCCTATGAGGCGGCTTCTGGAAGAAAGAGTTCATCATAAAGAGTCCCTCTTTCTCCAGAAATTCGGCCAGCCTCTGACCCCTGGGGTTGCGCTGCCCATATCCAAATTGCCCCACTCTCAGCTCATCATCGCCCCGTTGGCCCAGCCGCGCATTGAAGTCACCCATAACTACTGTAAAATGTGCTTTGGAAGTATGTATGGCTCTACTAATGTCCTCATACATAACTTCGACCTCATTATCTGAGTATGCCGAGGTCGGTGCGTAGACCTGTATGACCTTCAGCGAATATCTTTTGGATATTCTGAGTATCAGGTACGCTACTCTGCTCGACACACTAGTGATGGACACAACGTTGTTTATGAGTGACTTGTGGACGATAAATCCGACACCACCTTGGGACTGTTGTTCGCCCTCCCGGTAGAAAAACAAATTGCCGGATTTTAAGGTTATCGTGTCCTCGCCCTCTCTTCGGACCTCCGATAAACCAATTATACTCCAGTGCAACTTGTCTATCTCTTCTTCCAGCTCAACTAGCTTCTCATCTGCCCTCAACGTGCGTGCGTTGTATGTCACCAGGGCCAATTTTCGTCGTTTTTGGTGGTAGCCGAATCTCTGCCGGAGATTCTTCGCACCCCTTGTCCTGTCGTTACCATGGCTGCTACCGTGGCCAGGACGAATAGGACTGCCGGGGACTAGGGGCCTGGGTTTGTACTTTTCTTTCATGTTGATTGGGGGATTTGCCTTACTCGCCACGCTTGGCAGGCGGGTTGGCGAGCGCAGTTCAGTGGTCGTGGAAGTATCTAGGAGAACGCTGCTGCCCATTCCCTAGTTGTCTCTTAGTCGCCTTGTACGACACCCAATGAGATGAGATGGGTTGGTCCAATTCTAAGCCGGGAACCACGCGGCGGTTTTAAGATTAAGATTATAACGTATATTTTATGTGCAAATTCCAAATTCAAAACAAAAATCTAATAGTTATATTGTATGTAATACAAAAAATAGTATAGATTAGAATACAAAAAAATAAGTTAGTCCAAACAGGGTCTGGGCCAATTAAGAGGTATTTTTTTAAATGTTTCACAAAGTATTAGGTTTATAATAGAAGTTGTAGAAATAAGGCACTAGAAATGAAATAGCGTACGATTTCGCCCGGACCACTGTTGCCGCTGCGCCATACCTGTTTGCGCCATAGTTGAATCAAATAAACGCAGTCACTTTATTGCTGTAGAAAATACTTTCCGATGAATAATAATACCCTAATTTTAATATTCACTTTTACTTAACTAATAAATATATTTGCCTCGTTAATCTAGTGACAAAGAGCACCGCTTTGTGATCACGAGGTCCTGGGTTCAAATCCTAGGTCGGACAAATGTAGTTTTTCTAACGAAAACTTTCCAGTATGAGTCCCGGAAGCTGGAATTGTGCGGTATATGGCAATAGGCCCCCTATTACATGGGACCTAACATCGTCGGCGAAAAGTGGGTGTACTCAGTACACCTGTCCCACCCCGCTTGGGGAATATAGGCGTGATGGTGTCTTTATTTATATTTACAATTTTTGAAAGACTACACTTGGATATTCTGCAAAATACCAGTTTTATCACGGTATCACATAAAGCAGTACTGAATCACATAATGCGCATTTATGGTATTTTGTTACAAGTGTGGCGATAAGCTGACGCGGCTATATGACTTCTAGTGTCTTATCATTACTAGTTCTGTGGGTTTAATAATCTTACAAAGTCTATGTAAAGGACTAGATTGCCGCGATGATGACGCGAAGAAGTAAAAGATTTTTTAAAATGGAACTACTGCTTTTAACCAGATTTTTTTTTTAAGAATAGTGTTAGCCTAGTGTTTAGACCGACTGCAAAGTCAAAGGTCTCGGCTTCAAACCCAGGCACGCACCTCTGTCTTTTCGAAAGCATGTGCGTATTCAAAATTAACTCTGCAGCGGCAGTTTCTTAACAGAGCTAATATTATTATATTATAATGATTTTATCCCACCGTTGGGCACAGGCCTCCTCTTAAACTAAGAGGGCTTAGGCCATAGTCCACCACGCTGGCCCAGTGCCGGTTGGCGAACTTCACACACCTTCGAGAAACTCTTAGGCATGCAGGTTTCCTCACGGAGTTTTCCTTCACCGTTAAAACAAGTGATAATTAATTTTTATTGAAATGATTTTATTGAAGGTAATTTTATTCAACAATACGTATATCGCTGGTTCTCACCGTCGCAACTGTAGATGCCGTAATGTTTCCCAGAGCTCCTGTCTCCACACACATTGCAGGGTATGTCCAGCAGACGATCACCTGGACACAAATTATGGACACTTTAATTTAATCGAACTATATACTTTAAACTTGACGTCACTATCAAAATTGTCATCAGCTGGAACCACAAAAGTAACAAAAGTTTTTGTTTTCGCCAAAGTTCTTATTTGGTTCGGGTGGATATATTTTCCTTGTAAACTGATGTGTTGTGGAATTTTGATACACCTTGTCATGTGGCTTTAATGGTGTCGCAAGATCTGCCCCGTAATGCGTTAACACATTAAATAGCACATTACGCAGATGTAACCAAAATCTAATGCGTTAATTGAGATGTTAACCGATGGCCTGGTGAAGGTCGCAGGTAAAAGCTGGATGCTTACAGCATAAAGCCGATCATCGTAGCGATCTGTGGACTCTATCGGCTGATGATGAATTGATATGAAGGAACGGATTGTTTTTACGCCTTATTTAAAGCGCAATTTGACGTTGGCATTATCGTTAACACAGATGGAGCGGGAGTGGCGCGGATGTTGCACTCTGGATTTCCGTAGCTCCGAAGCAGTTGCAACGAAGGTTGTGTCACCGAAGAGTTTTTAAGCGGTACAATTGGTCCATTGACCATCGGAGCTATGGCTTCGAGTGTCGATGAATCAAGAACTTTGATATCACCCGCTCGTGTCTCCCGAATACAGGCCGGTTACAACCATAAAGTGTTTATCCAAAAGTAAAGTGTGTGCATCCCGAATACCACCATAAAGTGTTTTCTCTTCTTAAAAAAACGGTGGAGCGTAGGTAGGAACAACGCTAAATAGATCGCGAAAAAGTGTTTATGTATTAATTGACACTTCTAAGCATCGCGGAGCTCCCCTTTCCCAAAATAGATTAGTCAGATTACACCAATCTCGCTAATAACGTTGGTGTTTTTGTTCCGTTTACAGAAGCCTTCCCCTTCGCCCCTTTTCCTCAGATCTTACAAAAGCCTACTATTACACCGAAGCGATACAGCCTTGTTTCTATTTTACCTTTATAATTTACTTCGAAATGTACCTTGTTGGTTGATATATGTAGGTACATACTTAGTACAACTTATTTTTAAATATCGCGTAGGTTGCTGAAACATACGAAAATACATCAAATTTAGCCAGAGAGCTTACCTAGAGATTATTAGTGGACCGTCTAATCTGAGTAATAAATTTAACAAAAAAAATGCCTATGTTTTATATTTTATTTACTTTGCTTTATTAAGCCATCAACTTTATTACAAAGAACTATTACCGCAAAAAAGAAACATGTTAATGCCTGCATTTTTACCATGATAATAATTTAACACCAGCTTTAATTTAGATTTAATATTAACACCAGCATTCGTATCAGGTGAATTATTATCATGATAAAAATGCACTTATTAACATGTTTCTTTTTTGGGGATGCTCGATTAAACAAAACAAACAGAACGGTGTAACAGACGACCTTCTTAATGCCGCGAATCCTTTTCAAGGAAAGATCTTTTATTTTTTTCGCTGAAACGGACTTAGACGACTTTACTGTTCGTCTTTCGGGCCTCTAAGGAAAGCCGCGAAGTGTCGTAATTATTCCCCTTTTTGGCGTATTTTCAAAAGAATTTTATTCCACAAAAGGTTTGGTAAGTGGGTACTTGCAGAATACTTAAAGAATTGAAGTGGTAACTTGTACGATATGTTAGGTTAGATAGGCATCTTATAGTTAGCATTCTGACTGCCTCGTTGGTCTAGTGGCAAAGCGCATCGCTTTGTGATCACGAGGTCCTGACAAGTGTAGTTTTTTCTAATAAAAACTTCCCAGTACAAGTCCGGAGTTGGAATGTGCCTAGTATATGGCAATAGGCTCGCCCCCTATTACATGGGATCTAACATCGTCGGCGAAACGTGGGTGTACTCAGTACACCTCTGCCACCCCCTCTTGGGGAATATGGGCGTGACGGTGTGAGTTAGTATTCTTTAGCAATAGAAGTATGTAGGTTTCTATGGAATTAATTTCAGAGTTATTTATTTTATTGTATTCAGTATATCTCCGCCATGCTTGCTTAGGAAATATAGACATGGCGGTGTTTAAATAAAATATAGAATTCACATGCACATACACCCAGACCGAAATAAATTATTCGTGGGTCACATAGAGATTTGTCCCGTGCGGGAATCGAACCCGCGACTTCTCGATCTGGTGACCTCTGGACCAAGACATTCATTTATTTTAGGGTATGGTATTTGTTCAATGTGTCTTGTCATATCTGAAAGGCAAGTCAAGAGTCTCCGTAACCGGCGAGCGTGTATAAGATGAATTATGAGAGTGGAGGAAACCAGAGATTAATGTAAGGAAAGAACCTATTGGAGCTCTGTACTCTTTACTGATCTGGCGTGATGATATAGTATTTGTTAAACTCTATGACTTCTATAGTAAATTTTTTAACACACATTCTCCCCAATTTTTTTGGTACCCCAAAGTGTTTGGAATACTTGTTTGGTGTCTCAAAAGTTCCTGATTATTCTTTCATGATTTTTTTTTACTTAGAAGAAATAGCATCAATGTTTGTTGTATCAAAGCTCTAATAAGGTGATTAAAAATCAAACAATCCACCGTGAACACATATATAAACGAAATTAGACCCTATCTGACAAAATATAATTTCGAATTCATAATATTCTTTAGGAAGCCAGGATTATTTCCATCCACAGCACAGACACAAGTGTGTGTGTGCGACATAAACGTGGGCAAGTGTGTGTGTGCGTGTATGTGCACCGACGCGAGTGCCCCAGCGCGCTGAACTCCACATAACGCGTGACAAATTGCGATAGTCGTGCGAAACGCAACACGCGCTAATTCCGATCAAATGAATGTACTTAATCGGTGCCCTCGTGTGTTTACACTTAACTGCACCCGTGAATGTACATGCTAATATTATACATTTATTTATACTGGGTGAGTATAAAACGAATTTGAGCCTTCAAATCAAAAAATACATTAGTAGTGGGCAGACAGCACAAAACGAATAAGTATATTTTTTCGCAGATAAGAATGAGTGGTTTTAGCGGTTATTGAATTCGCATTTTTGTATTTAGATACATTTTACCTAATTAAATTAAACGGGTTACATTTTCGTTTACTATCTTACTTAATATTCTAGGCACTAACTAAGATCTTACTTACATAAGTTTCACGACCATGTATTCAGTTCTATTACTATTGTTACTAATAAACGGGGACTAGCTATCATACTAGCTATCTGATATACGACTATAGTACTATGCCAGAGTACTTATTAAACTCGTATTTGCCATAAAAAATGTTTGGCTATTCCAAGTATAGATAATACTCGGTCTAAATAATCCTCGTTTTTATACATAGCTACCGTTTTTATTTTATTCCGAGTAAAAAATAGGCGAACAGGTCGTATGATAGTAAGTAATTTGCCAGATCTGGGGATCATTGTTTGTTATTAGTGGTGGTACCTTGTACCTACTGTATTATAATAAGTAGATCCCCTTTCAGGATGGTGTTCTTTTTCCGACGGCAAGGTAATAACTCTTTCTCGTTTAAGAATTTTAAGATAAACTCAAATTTAGGACATTGATTGACTATATACCATCCACAACTATACTGTCAAATTATTGAAAGTGTCGTAGAAACAGATTGTTACTAATTCAGAAAAAAAGGGCTATCACATCTCTCAAATTAGAAATCGGGTGGGTGGAGAAAAATAATAATTTCATTCGAAATTAAGCAATATACTTAGAATATATAATCTAGAAGCCGTGGGCGTGCACCAAATTGAAGCAACATTTACTACCTGCAAAGCAAGTAGCCACACATTCACGCGAGTAGTCACTGTGACCGTCGTGCGAAATAACGTGCTGCGCAGCTCAAATAAAATTGAATTATGCCGTCTTGTGTCGTTTCCACCTGTAAAAATGCTGTTGAGTTCAAGAAGAAACATGATTTACATTTAATACGTAACTAGCGCATTTAGGTGCCGTATTATTTTAATATCTAATTAATTATTCCACCTGTAATCGTCATAATCAAAGACGCATCCATTTTGTTAGTGTTGCTAGTACAACAATTTTATTTTTCCCTACTTTTATTTGCTGAGGACTTTATAAGTTCTACTATTAAATGGTACTAATATAGTTTCTTCACTACTACATCACTTTTTTAATATTTAGTTAAAATAATGAAAATATATTTTTCCTACATTAAATTACTACAAACCTTAATAGTTCAAGTATATCTATTTCTTGAGTTTAATATGCATTAAAATACACGTTACCGCAACAATTATTTTATTATCATCTACACTAATGTCATCAACATTTACCCCAAAAAGTGGTAATTCTTCCGGGCTGTCAAAATTACGCGGGTGGGAAATGCGGTGAGTGCGGGGCGTTTGTTGAATTTTTGGCTTCACCGCACGACGTGCAAATACGACTGAACGCGGCTTCTGGATATATCAATATCTAGTATTTAATAATAATATCTAGTATTTTTTATTTAATGTGTAGTATTTGGTATTATTTAATAAACCCTTTGACATTTTTCTACCTAAAACGCCTTGTCAAAATAATGTTTAAAAAGAAGTTTACCAACCTCCTCTCAGCAAGGAGAAAGAAAGAAGACACTCAAAATTATTAAGCATGTGCCACCTTCAAATAAATCTAAGAAAATTTAAAGATACATATATCTATAATTTAACTAAACAACAGTAATAAGTTAGGCGTTAAGTGATTAGATTTAGTTACATGCACCCTTTGTAGAACACCCAAGGGTGGGGTGCGACAACTAAGTTTTGGGTTCGTCCCAAGTTACATTTGTAAGGACGCGGGCTCTGCGATCCGATGATCTCGTAAGATCTTATTTGTGTGCTAAATACGAACAATGGGCGAATTAACACGACACACACGTATTGTGGAGGTAACATAGTAAGCTTATTATTGGCTAATACTGTGATATTTGTGTCAGATACATATATTTTAGTGTTGTTAGGGCGTCACTACGCTGATAATTTACCCGCTTTCTATTACGATACAATTTTAATGTTTTATTCTTATAAATTAGATAGGTAAACTGGAATAAGAACTCGGGACAGAAAAACAATAGCTTACACTGTAAAAAGTTATATTTAGTTTCATAGAGCTCAACACTAGTTTGCATCAGTCCGCTGCTGGGCAGGGGTTTAAACCAAGACATACCACTAATCCTGTTCTTCAGCTCTCCTTATCAAATTACTTCCAACTACATTGAGTATATCGTCGTCCTATCTAGCAACAGGCCTCCTACACTAGGTTTGTCGAGGTGTGTTAAGTCGATGACTTCAATTCTCTATTTGACTCTTTTAGACACTCTCCGATACATAGTGTACGTTTTGTGTGTGTGTGTGTGTGTGTGTGTGTGCATGTGAGTATGTGTTTGGATGCGTGGTTTTTTGTAATTAGCTACTATATAAAATCTTCTGTTTCAGTGAGGGATAGCTTTAGAAGTGTAATTTTAGTGTAGGAGAGGCTCTTTAGAAGGCCGATAGTTTGACAACATAAGTTTTTTTAGTACGGAACCCTAATTTTAAAAGTAGGTACTCTTCGAACAAGACCAATTACTTATAATCAAATCAGTAGTAGGAGCCAAGATTCTCTGAAGCGTGTTATTACTGTACGTTGACTAGGTAGTCTGAACTGCATATTATAAACTCTCAATCTTAATTAATAAAAAGATAGAACAAGTCAAGAGTCTCCGTAACCGGCGAGCGGGTATGAGACGAACTATGAGAGTCGAGGAAGCCAGAGAGGTATGTAAGGAAAGAACCTGTTGGAACTCTGTACTCTCTGCCTACCCCGCAAGGGATCTGGCGTGAGGTTATAGATAGATAGATAGATAGAACAAACGTTAAGAATTAACCCAAAGACTTGTTTATGGTATGTAAACCTATATCATCACACCAGATCCCTTGCGGATGATGATACCTTGATTCCTTTCGATCAATGTAAATCATATTATATTAAGGTAAATATTTCAGACCATTATATTGATTGCATTAATTAAAAATATTGCTTAATTTGACTTACAAGATTATCGCCGACAAGGCGTTTTTACACGTTTACACTGTAATAAGTCAAAATATCTTTGAGAGAGTCCCTACAATTTCTGATCTTATTATGGTCATAGTGGTTTCATGTATATCATTGCAGTATTATTGAATGGTTAAGACTATGAAAATGACTCTACTACCATTTCAAAATATCATTCCTGTGGTCAAAATAAGCAAACAACTACACAGGTTACGTTTTCAATTTTTTTTATATTTTTTTCTCTACTTTATCTGTGGGGTATAGGAGAACCCCATAATAAATCTAGGGAGAACAATGTAGAGAGTTTCTGGCAATAAATATTAAGCTTATTGCAATAATTTAAATATATCCCATAGTGATTAATTAAAATATATATACTTAAAGATTGAAATCCGACTGACCTGTTCCCATTCTCCGGACAGCCACAGCTGGCGTCCGTTGTCGCTCCCAAAAGGCAGACAGCTCGATAGTTACACTATCAGACTCAAAGAAAAACACTAAGTACTATTTTCTATATGATACATCTTTACAGAACTTCACTATTTTTTTTCTATGAACTCTATCAATAAAACTCGCTTTGACACTCGATTAGAATTAGAAATACACCCGTTATATTTATAAATACAGTCAAAGTACATATGTACGAAACTTTTGGTGACTTATCTAGGTGACTTCACCACCCAGTCGCGGCTTTCGACAGACTGCTCTGATAATTGTGATCTTTGAAGCCGCTACGGAGATCGCGAGTCACATCATCCCCTGATTACATCGAGTCCCACCCCCTGAGAGGGACAGCTATACGGAGGGCTAGGGTGTGGGAGAGGGAAGCTTGTGATCCCATCTTGTGTCCCGGTCCACAGGCTACATTGTCACGGCATCGGTGGCGACGTATCTGACCGAATTACGTACCAACATAATGGACGCGTTATTGATAAGGCGATGCTTTAACGTATCTAATGTTTGTGGGGATAAAAAAGCTTCTTTATTTTTATCTTTAAAAGAATATTACGTAAGCATACAATTTTACAATTAAAGCTATTACGTCAGCAGTAATTCCTGCAAAATTAATAAATAACCGGTACCATACATATATTCCTTACATTTGAATCCATATGTGAATTTAACTTTTATTTAGAAGTGTTTATGACTTATACAAAAATGTCATTTAGACAAACAAAATTACAGTGGAAATAAAAACAACGCATCGAAGAAGGACACCATATCAACAATTTTCTTTCCGGAACTATCAGTACTGTAAACATTAAAATGTCAGGTTAGATCACTTGGGTGAGAGAGGCAGCTTAATTGTCTGGGCGGCGGGCTGGGCCAATCACAGCGCGGCTCGCGGCCGGGGGCGGCGCGTGCTTTCAGTCGAGTGGAGCTACAAAGCGAGTTCGCCACGTTCGGCTGATTCAATATAACCATTAAATAACGATGTTTAATGAACAAGTAACAAAAACCTCCATTATGATTAACAATCATACGTCTTGGAATGTAATTTTATCTTTTTTCACTTTTGTTATATTTAATTTAGTATTCTTATATTATACTAGCTGTACCCGCGATTTCGTTTGTGTGATTTTCAGTCATATATTTTGCGAACGACGTCACTTAAAACGCTGAAACAATAATAATATCCCTAACTTCACAAATGATGGGTGTTCCCATATTTTACTTTCATTACCTATTTTACTTCTTCAGGTTTTTTGAGACAAAAAGTACCTGGGATGTACCTGAATATCTGCTTCCTAAATTTTGTTAATATCTGTTCAAAGGTTTAGACATGAAAAGGTAACAGACAGAGTTACTATCACGTTTATATTACTATTGATGTTTGGTTAGTATAATATTTACTAAAATATTAACGAACAATTGTTATTTTTACAGTCAAATACCAAATTATGTTCCCTAGTTTTGATGTCCTTTAAAAACTATCTTTAACTGCTTAAGTAACTGCTGTAACTTTTAGCATTCATACAAACAGGCTAGTCTTGAAACAATAAGTATCTCTACTACTATCACTTAGGTACTTGATACTACTAGTGACTTGATCAATTTGTATTCTAAATTAAAAACTAAAATGTGCGGTCGGGGGACTCTTGTGAATAATGAAGATGAATGAATGAAGTTCTAATCAGACAATGTAACTCATCTATACATAAAATAAAACTGTAAGCGAGCAATATCTGTACATTGACTATTTTT
Organism: Phalera bucephala; assembly: GCA_905147815.2. Taxonomy (NCBI): domain Eukaryota; kingdom Metazoa; phylum Arthropoda; class Insecta; order Lepidoptera; family Notodontidae; genus Phalera; species Phalera bucephala. Next base: position 17,584,589 of record LR990613.1, read on the forward strand.
TGAAAATTTCTTCCTTATCGATAAAAACAGACAGACAGACAATAATTCCAAAAAAAATGTTTCTATATCGATATATAGAGGCCGAAACAATTTTTTTGGAATTATTGTCTGTCGGTCTGTCTGTCTGTTTATATCGATAAGGAAGTGTACACCAATTAAAATTTTCAAAAAATATTCAATCTAAAAACCTCTTTGTGTTTCAATCACGCAAGAACTACCGAACGGGTTTTAATGAAATTTGGTATGGTACTTATACCTTAACTTTAAATAATAAATACTTTTTATTAAATACTACAGTTTCCTGCGACTTGTACCGGGTCCACAACAGCGCCACCTACCGGGTCTATATTTCATAGTCTATGTTACTTCTGGATAATGTAGCTTTCTAATAGTGAAAGAATTATTAAAATCGTTCCAGTAGTTTTTGAGTTTATTCGTTACAAACATACAAATCTATCCTCTTTATTATATAAATGTAGATTAGTGTAGATAAAATTGTTAGTCTGACATAACATCCGAACTACGCCGGACGGATCCGAACGTCTCGTAACAATTTTTCGTTATGTTATGATTTGTACCTGTCAACTCCTACGGCAAGCCGCGTTAAGGAACTTCGTTCCAAAAAAAAACAATTCGCGAAACATAAAAAGTGCTACAACATAACGCATATAGAAATATGAATATTGTTATTAAAGAATGGACCCCATCCTTGGTCTAGTGACGCATAATGCGGTTCGCGATCACTATGTTCTGGGTTCAAATCATAACTCGGACAAGTGTGCTTTATATATGAGAAAAAAATCAGTCACAATCCAGAGTCTGAAATTCTGTCCTATAATGGCATCTAGTCCTGAAATTAAGAGTGCTAATACAATTAATAACATTTTTGAGTTGTGTCACTATTACATTTGGCTAGAATGTGGATAGAGGAAAAATATTATTCATATATGTACACGTTATAATTAAAGACGAAGATTTTTCTATCAAAGTTTTACATAAATACATATATTAATAATAAAATTACTAAATTTTAATTATTTAATTTGCATGGAATCAAGTCCGCTATAAAAAAATAATAATCACTTCGCTCTATATTACATTGGGTGGCATCTACCATCGTCGGTGAATCGTGGGTGTTCGCAGTACGCCTTTCCCATTCATCTTGTGGAAAATAGACGCAATGATGTCTATTTCAGTTTTTACCTACGTATACAAAATGTAACATAATGAACGCAAGACCTGAAAGTAGTTTGCTTTAAATCGGTAACTGAATTGATTCCAACAATTTTTAAATAAGCAAAAGAATGCTTTTACTCCTTCAGCGCATAATAAAAAACTAAAATTATTCTTGATTCATAGCAATAAGGAGATGTCAAATGCATTCCTAAAACGTATTGCTCAAAACGCACACATACAAGTTTCATTACAAATTGGGATATACAAGTGCTTAAAAAAAGGGTAAATCCATTTTATTTGCAAATTTGGTTTTCGTTTTGAATTTATGAAGCAATTCTCTAATCGGGGTGTCTGAGTTACACCTTGTATAGGATGACACGAAAAGACGGGTTCCATGCAAATACCTGCAGTACCTGCATTCATACGCCAATATGAATAGCTTATATTCTACAACTTTTTAATATTCCGCGATTATTTATCTCCTTCCCATACAAGTTCAATCGATTAATTGAAAATTAAACAAACAATTCATCAGAAATGTTCTTAGTATAATCAAAGTGATTTAGACTGATGTATAGATTGCAATATATAACTTTCGGCATTATACTCCATTTCCGTATTACCTAAAACAGAATACCTATGCAGAATAATGAACCTGAATAAGCAATGCCATTTTAACCGTATCCCACGTATCATTCGATATAGAACATAACCTTCTTAAAAATAAATCACAATTTAAATTACCACTTGGTGATCACGAGGTCCTGAGTTCAAATCCTAGGTTGGACAAATGTAGTTTTTCTAACGAAAAATTGCCAGTCCGGAGTCTGGAATTGTGCCCGATATATGGCAATAGGCTCGCCCGCTATTACATGGGATCTAACATCGTCGGCGAAACGTGGGTGTACTCAGTACACCTCTGCCACCCCCTCTGGGGATTATAGGCGTGACGGTGTTTTTTTTTAATGTGACAAAGTACTTCTAAGGCTATTTAAGAAAATACTACCTTTTTCATACCAGCATTCCGCAGCTCAAGCGCATGCCAAATAAAAAAATCTTTTGCTGATTTACTTCTTAAAGTGTGTTGTTTCGTGTGACTTTGCGTATTTTAGTTTGATTTCTATACTCTCTTCATTTCTACTGCCTTACTTTTCTATATCTATTACTTATGCTATCTGTAGAAACTGTTTAAATGGCCTTTTTCCTATGTATTGTTATTATTACTACACTAGCTGTAAGTTTTCTTAAAATAATAAAAGAAAAATCTTAATAATAGTTCCCGTGGTAGAACTCTCGGATAGCTGAGTTGATTCCTCGTAACCCCGGTGTTGGTGTATCTTGCAGTGATCCGTGCGATTATGACAAGCATGTTGTTTTTGCCGCGCCCCCATCCGCCGTTCGCCGGCCGTAATCCCACCGACGTCGGCCGCCCGCCCGACACGCGATCGCCGCACGTTGCTTGTCCACAGTACACAATCTCAACTATACTTGCAATTATACAAGAATATAAACTATTACGGCCTTACTAATCAATGCAGTAAGCCGGTGCATAGTTATCGACTGATTTCTCTCTTTCTGTCATCTATCATTTGACAATCGAAAAAAGATAACAAATATACAGTGCGTGGATCTTTAGGCGCGGGGATGATATTAATAGAGCGTTGGTGTGAAATGAAGGTTGCTACTTCCAGGAAAATATTTCAGTAGGTTACTAAATAAAATAAAAACTTGGGTAAATTTCATAGCATGACATGAAGTGACATTTCACTTGCTGACAGCTTTAGATTCAATTTTAGCTGCGGGTCAAAAGATCCTTGTATATAGTCTATTCCAATCAAGGTTTAAAACTTTTTTCACTCAACATAAAAACGTCGATTTCTTGCTAACAGCATTTTCGTTTCAATGTCTTCGGAAATACTGTTGCCTTCATATTACACGCGGCCCCGCGACCAACAGCGTAGATCATTCACACACATACACAAAATCATATTACACTTGTTATAGATTGCAAACACAACTAAAAGATCTAAAAGAGTGATGGTTTGTTTAAAAAGTTTTAAAGTTTGATTGGAACAGACTATATAGTTATAGAAAGAGAAATATCACTTTTTTCAACTATAGAATCAGAATCAGAATCAGAATCAGAATCAGAATATTTTTTATTCATGTAAACCATTACAGTATTTATGAATCGTCAGAGAAGTAACAAAGACTCTACCGCCACTTCGGAATGTCATTCCTGTGGAGAAGAAGGGCAAGAAACTCCACGGTTACTCTTTTAAAATAAGAAATTACAAACTTTTTCATCTACATTCTGTTGTGGGGTATGGGAGAACAATGTAGGTTGGTCATCAGGTGAGTCTAAGTTAAAAAAGCGAATAATACTATTTATGAGAATGGCTACATGGTTCCCTCATTTACAAAAAAAAGTACATATTGTGTTAAATTAATAGAAGGAAGAGAGGTAATGTTAACTAACAACAGTTGAATAGGTTGTTATGACTCAAGTGAAGCTGGAATAGCATCTATCCAAGCATTTTTATCTTTTAAATAATCTTCTATTGAATAATAAGCTTGCTTACAAAGTGTTCGTTTTACACAAGCTTTGAACTTATTTTCACTAAGTTTAGTGACGTCAATGGGAATTTTGTTATAAAATCTAACACAGTGCCCCATGAAAGACGTACACATACGATTATAGAGTATATTAACTTATGATTGGACGCTAATACCATGTTAACCATGTACAACCTGGCATTTGATTTAGAATGGCATTTAATTAGCACATTTTAATGTTTGAAACATTATTGCAAATCTAATCCGGTTATATAGTGATAGAAAGAAACAAGATGTCACTTCAAGTTGCATAGGTGTGTAGTGAATCTAACAAGTGAAGAAAAATGTATTACTTCGAGTGGCATCGAAACCACATAACCATGTGTCATGACTGCTATGACCAAACGAGGCACGTTACGATAACTTCGTGAAATGATCATGTAATGCTATTAATGTATGCCACTGGAGTATCATCTATACTAATATTATAAAGAGGTATAGTTTGTGAGTTTGGATGATCGGGGTAATATCCGGTACTACTGCTTCGATTATAACGATTCTTTCACCATTGGAAAGCTACCTTATCCAGAAGTAACATAGTAGGTATAATTATTATTATAACTATATAACATAGACCCGGTAGGTGGCGCTGTTGTCGACCGGGTACGAAGTCGCGGGAAACTGCTAGTTCAACGATAATTTAAATTTCAAGTATCGAATTGGTCATATTGAATAAAGGTCCTCGGTACCACTCTAATCACTGAGCTACTGCAATAGTAATATAATAAAAATGATGTAATGTAGGTAGCACCACATCGGGTTACTAACGATGGGAATATTCAGAAAGAGAGATTCACTGCTTCAACTAGGTACCTGCTTCCGCGTAGTTCAGTGGTTAGAGTATTAGCCCGAGGATAGCGGATTACATAGATTGATTCCCACCGGCAGCATTAAACTTTTATTTAGAAACACGATTCAATTTCTTTAACACACTCACACAGCCAAAGTAAATTATATCTATCGACTACAAAATTAAAGAGAAAAAACATGGCGCAGAAACAAAAAGCAATGGAATTGAATAGGACTTAAAAGTTCCTTCACCATATTTCTGTACCTCGTGAATATCAGGCGAGAGTTACGTTATCAAAAATATCGTGAGAATTTTCAAAACCATTTCTTAAAAATTACTAAAAAATGTTTTCTTTCGATACACTCATGGTTTAGAAGTATGTATTTAAACCCTTTGTCAAATGGATGATGACAATTGTTCAATTTAGAACAGAAAACATATGCGTTCGTGACAAAAAAAATTAAAGGGGTAGCGTACCCGCCCCGACCAAAACGAAAAGCACTCGAAATCTTTAAAATTGAATAATGCGCGCGTGACCATTCTATTGTTATATTATTGTCGTTATTAAACTCTTTACCTACTATGCAAATTGTTATTATTTATACGTTGCCTTAGCATGGCCCTTATTATAATTAGATTAGTTCATCAAACTTTGTTTGTCATAGGCTAGGTCATACTTTCTGTTAAAATTAAATTTATTTTTCTGCAAGCTATCGCTTTATCGAGATTTTAAATTAATCCTAAAAAAATACCTATACTTTCTGTTAAAATTGAATTTATTTTTCGGCAAGTCATCGCTTTTTCGAGTTTTTAAATTAATCCTAAAAAAATAACACCGTCACACCTATATAGTCCCACATGGATCTTTTGGCCCGCGGCCAAAATCGGAACTAACGCTGTCTTCCAAGTCAAATGTCACTTCATTACAGAGTTGCCGTTTGGTATGAATTAACTTAAGTTCTTCGTTCTATGGTAGGAACGTTGTGGCAGGATTTCTCAAATGGAAGATCTTCCAGCCAGAAGGGTGGTGTGTCTGGCGGGGCCTGCCACTCTCCCCAGAGAGTTGTTGTGTGTGTGTGTGTGTGAATGACCTACGCTGTTGGCCTCGAGGCCTCTACAGCTTCACTGGATTTTAAAGGCGAGCGTGCAACTACTACGCTCCAGCCAGCCAGAAGGGCAAGAGGCGACATACTCGAGGGCGCCTCGAAGAGGCGCCCTCGGTTGGGGCATTCGCTGTAGGGGGACGGGTGCACTACTAAGCGCACCGGTCAATCGCCGGCTATGGGAGGGGATCTACTACTACGTCTATGTCTACTTCGTCGTCGCTCGTATTCTGAGCGGAAAGAAGGGATGACAAAGCAGCGGGGGGGTCGGTGAGAACATGTCGCGGCCGGCGGTAGCGGCAGGGGTCGTGAGGGAGGTCGTAGTCGGCGGTGGCTACGATTAACGGATTCGCATGGGTAGATGCGTTCGCGAAGTGACGTGTTGACGCCTTTTTAATAAAGGCGCGAATAGGTTCGAGACCTAGATCGGAGTGGAGGTCGACGTTCCGTACGAACCATGGGGCTCCTACGGCTTTTCGGAGGAAGCGGTTTTGAACCGCTTGAAGTCTGTCGATGTGAGAGGGGGCCGAATGCCCGAACACAGCACACGCATAAGTCATGATGGGACGAACGCAAGTTTTGTAAAGCGTCACCTTATTTCTAAGGGACATTTTACTCCGCTTGCAGATTAACGGATGGAGACGACCGAGCACGAAGGATGCTCGGTGACGGACCCGCTTGATGTGCGGGCCGAAGGTCATGGTACTGTTCAGGGTGACCCCTAAATATTTGACCTGTTTGACCCAGGGAATGGGTCGGTCGAACATGGTCACTTGACCTCGGTTCCTTCCGGGGTGGCGCAGAGAGCGCGGAGAGGCGCGAAGTTTCACCTCTGGAGAAGAGCACCGCCGCGCTCTTGTCCGGGTTCACCTCGATTCGCCACTTCCTGAACCAATCCCCTAGGGCGTTGGCGGCGGCCTGGAGTTTCTTCGTGATGAAGGCCTTGTTCCTATTGGAATAATAAAGAGCGGTGTCATCCGCGAATAAAGCTAGTTAAACATCACTCGAACGAGGAATGTCGTTCGTGTAGAGGCTAAACAGGAGCGGAGAGAGCACTGAGCCCTGTGGGACTCCAGCACTGATGGAGTGGGAAGCGGAGCTCGTCATTTCGACGCGATAACGAAAGGCGCGATTCGACAAGAAGTCTCGTAAGATGAGCACGAGTCTGTCCGGCACACCCAATTGGTAGAGCTTGTAGATCAAGCCGTTGTGCCAGACTTTGTCGAATGCCTTCGCGACATCCAGGAAGAGGGCGCCCGTGTAGATGGGTCTTCCGGGTCTATTGAGACCGGAGAGAATGTGCTCCGTGATGCGGTGCACCTGGTGGACACAAGAGTGTTTGGCTCGAAAGCCGAACTGCTCGTCGATGAGGATACCCCTGGACGTTACGAAGTCTTTGAGCCTCGCCAGAAGGAGGCGCTCGTATATCTTGGCCAGGGAGTTGAGGAGACTGATAGGGCGGTAGCTCGCGGGGAGATTGCGAGGTTTGCCGGGCTTGGGAATGCCTATGACGTCCGCCTCCTTCCACTTAGCGGGGAAGGTGCAGTTCGTCATGGCGGCGTTCAAAATGGCCACCAAGAGGCAGATGAGTTGGGCGGGCAGGCATTTCAGAACGCGATTCGAAATGCCGTCAGGGCCGGGGGCTTTTTTAGATTTAAGACCCATAATCAAATCTTCGACCTCCGTTTGCGTGATAGGAGGCAAGGAATCGACGGGGGGGAGGGATGCCCTGCGCTCGACTTCCCTGTCTACCGCGTCGACGTGGGACTGGTCGACGGACTGAGAGCTGGGGGCGCACTGGCTCTCGAGGGAGTCGGCGAGAAGCTCGGCCTTTTCGTCGTCGTCGAAGGCTGGGGGTGCTGCGCCTGAAGGGCGGGACAGCGGGGGCATGTCAGTCGTGGAGACGGATTTGAGGCTACGCGCCAGCTGCCAGTAGGCCAGATGCGACGGCGCGATGCCCTCTAGGAGGACACCCCACCGATCCTCCCGGACCTCCGCGACACGACGCTTTACCTCTCGTTGTAAAGCACGCATCCGGGCCCGATTAGCTTCGGTGGGGTAGGAGTCGTACGCTCGGATAGAAGCATTCTTTGAACGAATGAGATCCCTAACATCGTCCGGCAGCTGAAAGCGGTTGAGGTAGAGATCTTCCGCCTCGACTTGCTTGGACGATCGACTGACAGCCGATCGGATGTGCTCGGTGAAGGCATCTACGGCCTGATCGGTGTCCTGAGGGGACGGGATGGAGTCCGAGCTGAGAGGCAGGGGGGGAGGGTCGGCATCCGCCAAGGCCGTGCTTAGCGCATGCCAATCCACCACCGTCTTTTTGGGTCGCTGAGGGGCGGAAGGGGGGGAACCGAGTCTCATGACTACAGGTCGATGGTCAGAGTCGAGTTCCTGGACTACTTCCAAGGAGTGCAGCCGTAGGGTGACACCCTTCAGAAGCGCCATGTCCAGGACGTCGGGTCGGTGATTGAGATTGTTAGGATAGTGGGTAGGGTGCATAGGTGCGATGACGTCAAAGTCGAGAACGTCGACCAGGGCGTCAAGGCTCCTACCGTTAGGGGAAGTGGTGAGACCGTTCCAAGCCACGTGCTTGCTGTTGAAGTCGCCCGCCAGAATGACGGCGCTTCCCAGATTGAGGAGTGCTTCAAAGTCACTCCTGAGAACGGATTTAGTGGGGGAAAGGCAAACGGCGGCGATCACGATGGGCTGGTGCCCCGTGAGAGAGACGCGACAGACCGAGGCTTCGATGTTGGTGAGCGCGGGGGGATCGAGAGGGATACAGTGCAGGGACCTCCTGTAGTAAATGAGAGTACCGCCTCCGCGGGAGCCGATTCTGTCATTGCGCACGAGGTTATAGTTTGCGATCCTAGGATCGCGTTGTGCGGGCTTCAGGAAGGTTTCCTGCACGAGGAGGATATCAAGTTGGTGATCTCGGAGAAAATCAGCAACCTGATCTCGCTGGGAGCGAAGGCCATCGGCGTTAAAGAACGCCAGGGATAGGTTGTGGGGCTTTTGGTCAGCTTAAGAGGCGCGGGAGCGTGGGGAGCCGTGGTCGCTGGCGCAGAAGGCACCGGACGAGGGTGCGCTGAGGGCGCGGGAGGGTGTTGCGCTGAGGGCGCAGAGGGGGGGGGGCAACCGCGCGGGGGTGGCGGCGGCCGCCGCGCCTCGCCCGGCCGCGCTTCCCCTTCGGGGCCTTGGGGCAACCGCGATAGTTCGCGGTGTGCCCCTTGGTGCCGCATGGTTGTTGTCGGGGGCTTGTATATATGTTACACGTCGTGCGCACTCTAATATCGCGTTCTAGACATGTATGACGAATCGTCAGCACCATCTATTGGTAGGTAGTCGCAACTATGTAGCGATGTATAGGGGTCGCTACAGTTCTAACAAGGTGCAATTTACATCTGCTCAGGTGGGGCGTCATTGAATCTCCTTACTGTGACTATGGAGACTCAGTACAAATTATCCAGCACATCATGGACGACTGCCCTACTAGGAAATTTAGCAGAGGATTTGAGGGGCTGCACCAGCTGACACCAGTGGCTAAACAATGGATCCTTCACTCTGACATAAAATATTGATCGTATGTCGCATTATTAAAGTACATTGCCATGCGATGATGATGATGACTTAAGTTCTTTTTACAAGCTTTTATTGCAATGTTCGCATGTCAGTCTGTCTGCCTTTCCGGTTCAAATCTTGTGATCCATTTTTCAAGCACTTGCGGGTATCCGATTAAAATTAAGTACTATGCAACGAGATAGTGCTCAGGGTCTAATGATGAAGTCGAAAGATGTGTTTAGGCTCTTTGGATTCGTCTTGACGAGTAGTGTAGACCCGCATGGTATTCAGGGTCTGATGATAGCGCTTAAAAGAAGCCATAGGATTACCTCAACTAAGTAAGAGCAAAACCTTTGATGTGTTTTTGCTATAAAAGTTGTTTTTAAAAAGGTCTTTGGAACTGCCTCGTTGGTCTGGTGGCAAAGCGCATCGCTTTGTGATCACGAGATCCTGGGTTCAAATCCTAGGTCGGACAAATGTAGTTTTTCTAACGAAAAATTCCCAGTATGAGTCCGGAGTCTGGAATTGTGTCCGATATATGGCAATAGGCTCGCCCCCTATTACATGGGACCTAACATCGTCGGCGAAACGTGGGTGTACTCAGTACACCTCTGCCACCCCCTCTGGGAACTATAGGTGTGACGGTCTTTTTAAATTTAAATTATTTAATTAGTTACCGTGCGAACTCATCTGTTGAAATATCTCCTTGGTAGTAGGAAATTGTTATTAAATGGCAACCCTCATTTCACACTGGCAATGTCACCCACGGGCCAAAAGGTCCTTGTCCCACTGTATTTTCCAAACGAAGACGACAGGGATGTACGCCCACTTTTGACGATGTTAGGTCCCAATGTAATAGAAATAAATCGCATGACCAAATATTTATATTCGCTACTTAAAGAAACAAATATAACAAGAGTTCATTAGCGAATCAGGGCACTCCACTTACCATTATGCTCGCTGTAAACGTAGATGTGCTGTCAAATGTAAAATGACAACTCATTCGACATCGAGACACTCCTAACACCTCACTAGTCGTCATTAGGGAATCATGGATCTACGAAATTATTGATAGCTGGAGAAACCACTAAGGTGAGCTCATAAGTTTAGCGGCATAGTATATATAGTAATTACAATAATAACCACTTTGCCAGGTGAGATAAATCATGTGAGTATAATTTGATAAATAAATTTTAATATACTTACCATTAATGAAGATATCAATAAGTATTTAAAAAAAAAATATATATATATATTTATATATATATATATATATATATATATATATATATATATATATATATATATATATATATATATATATATATATATATATATATGGCAATAGGCTCGCCCTCTACTCGTATTACATGGGACCTAACATCGTCGGAAAAAAGTGAGTATACACAGCACACCTCTGCCATCCCCGCTTGGGGAACATAGATTTGATGGTGGGTGTTATTTTTACTTAACTTTACGTTACTTTAACTTTAAGTACATAATGTAATCCTTTATTTACATTATGCTACGGCTTTTGTTTATCTACTCTAAGAAACTAACTGGAACTTCTCTGGAATTGTGATAGGGTTAAGTCATAACAGAATTGTCTAATTTAAATGTCAGCTTCATACATCGCTTGTATGACTGACGGCCATTTGAGCACAACAGTTCTTGATTGGCGACTACTAACCGGAAAATGTAGAGTGGGCAGGCTCTCTATTTTACAGACCGATGATTCGAAGAAGGTTGCGGTGAGCAGGTAAAAGCTGGATGCATACAGCACAAAGCCGGTCGCCATGGCGATCTTTAGGGGAGGGCTACGTACTGCAGTGAACGTTTATCGGGATTGTAGTTTCATTCTCTCCTACCATCATAATGACGTAATGATTACGAGCGTAAAATACCACATCTACTTATTCGACTTCTCGTACCTACATCAGTGCGGTGCTTTTAGCGGTGCGACGATACGCACCTGTACGCGGCGCGCCGGTGACAAATGAGCACTAGCGGCAAAAATCGCGCCGTCCCGCGCCACGCCGCTCACTCACCACATTTGGCTCAATTAATTCGTCTCGCGATGTCTCTTAGGGCATCATACTTTGATCGAGACTCTAGAATGTTATAGATACGATCATAAATTAGTATTTTATTTAGAGGAATATCCGAGATAATAATTGGAATTGTGTCGCATTGTGCACGTAATTTAATTTTTATTTTGATCACGTTGCAATTTTAATTTATTTTCACTTTAAGTTCAATAAAAAAAATACGATAAAAGCATAAATAGCATAAAATTCTACATGCAAGATGATTGAAGATAGAAGAAGTGAGGTCTGTGAAAAGTGATACCACGTCGTAATTGATTAAAGTATAAAAAATAACACAATAGATTGTAATTACCTACAAGCTATAAAACTTGTTTGCATGGTAGTATTCAGTTTAATATTGGCCCTGTTAAGAAACTGTCCCACCGTTGGGCACTCGTCTCTTCTCAAACTGGGAGGGTTTATTTATTTTTAATCAGTATATTTAAGAAGTTTACAAGCTTATTTTGAACCTTTTGACTTATTTAAATTTTGTGCATTGAGTTCCCGTGACGAAATATTTATTTAATGAAGTTAAACTGAAGTTGCAGTCGGGATTGTCTAAGCGAAGAAACTCTTTAAAGGTGTATAGTATCGTCTTGGAATTTTTCTATAGGTGAAAGTCTGTAAAGGTGTTCCACAGGGCAGTATTCTAGGTCCATTGCTATTCAACATCTACATAAACGATCTACCTAAATCTATAAATCACCCCATGGTACTCTATGCAGATGACTGTACTGTTATGTTTGTAGCTGAAAACCGTGAAACATGTCTACGTGAAATTGATTCTGCTTTATACTCCATCATTGACTGGTTAATTGCAAATGACCTGGAAATAAATTTGACAAAAAGCTATCTGATGACGTTTAAAATTAGAGATAAGCATCCAGTCCCGTTAATGATAAAATACAAAGAATCAGTAATACAAAATATAAATACAATTAAATTCTTGGGAATACATGTTGACTCAGATCTGAAATGGAAATCACATACAGAACAAGTGTGTACAAAATTAAATAAATACTCATATGCCCTTTACATGTTACGCAAAACTGTAGACCAGAGTACACTTTTATCAGCTTACCATGGCTACGTTGGTTCCGTACTACGATATGGTATCATATTCTGGGGAAATGCTACAGAGAGAGACACAATTTTTAAGGCACAAAAGAAATGCGTACGAGCTATATGCTCTCTAAAGCTCACTGACACGTGCAAACCGCATTTCATTAAGCTTAAAATACTAACATTCCCGTCGCTATATATCTTTGAGTTAATATTATACACAAGAAAAAACATACACAGGTATCAAAAATTGAAAAGTTCTAGACATGCTGACATACTCTGTGCAAGTAGTCACAGAACGGCTTTGTTTGACAAAAGCGCACTATGTATGGGACCTAAATTATATAATAAATTACCTAAACATATTAAAGATATACAAAATTTCAATTTATTTAAATATCATCTAAAGACATGTCTATTAAATAAAGCCTATTATACGATCAACGAATATTTACTTGACTAATGTAGTATGCTTAAGAAATATATAATGTAATGACAATTTAATATAATTTTTAATCATGTTTTTAATTGACATAGACTAATCTTATAATTACATTCATCTTCTAAAATAATAATATTTGCATGCCTAACTGGTAGAATATGGCTTAAGAACAATGATATAATAATAAGATCCCATATTGTAACCCATATTGAAGCAAATAAATGATTTGAATTTGAATTTGAAAGTTAGTTTTGATTGTACTACCTCCCACGCCCATTTGTCGTTATAAGAATAGGTATATATACCCACCTACATTTCACTAAGGTATTTTTAGTTCGTACGCGCTGAAATAAATAGATTATGATTTCCAAGGGCGATATAAAAATAATAATAAAATATAAGTAATTTGGTACCTCGTTGGTCTAGTGGCGAATAATAGACAAAGCGATCACCGATCACGAAGTCCTGGAATCGAATTCTACGTTACAAAGTGTTATTTTTCTTTAGAAAATTTCTCAGTATCAGTCCGGAATTTGGCATTGTGCCAATGTAATGGTAATTGATTACTTTGGGACCTGTGAAATATAGGCGTGATGGCCTTTTTATTTTTCGAATATAATCTACTATGTATATGTAAAATGTCGCGAGATTCAATAAAAGATTTTTTAAAGTTACATATATTCATTATCAATTTCATCAAAGTTTTGAAGGATTTCATATTCCGTCCGCCGCGTCTACGCGTTGCTACGGCGTAGCGCGCAGTAGCAGGCACTTAGCTGGTGGCCCGAGGCGGCCTGATTTATGTCCCGGCTACGCTCGGTCGCGACAATTTATTTCAATTAGCGCTCACTGCGCCCTCTGGCGGTCGCGGCTCTGTCATATAACATTATTATTGAAATGTGTCTATTCCCCGATTAGAAGATAGAAATAATGATTTATTCCACTACACGCGACTAACATGCCTTTATGTCCACTTGAGTAAAAAACAATTTTGGTGTTCATATGCACTATATTGTATACCCAAACTATTTGAAGACAGTAAAAAATAAACGTTTTGAAATTGACACATTAATAATTATTTCATTTTGTTTACATTCATGGTTGCTACAGTAGAATACTTATGATCGTCCTTGGTAGCTGTTTAATAGGGAGCTACTAAATTCATGATGATAAATAAAATCCATATTAAGCAGTCAAAATAATTATCTTAAATTTTTGATCACGGTGATTACATCGTCCACGAAAAAAAAGACAATAAAGTAATCTTTAATTAAACTCAAAAGCCTTATTACGCGTTTTTCAAATAATGAAACAACATTTTTCCTTTTTTTTAACTTAACAATCACACGCTAAATGGTTTACACAGTGAATCCCGATCACTGGCGAGAATTCATTTGTTCGCTAAAAGCGCGAGCTAGCGGCGGGCGAGGGCGGAACGTTGCTTGGGCAAACAGAACACGACGGGGCTCGCGAAAAAGTCCTCTTAAAAATGTTGCGGCACGTACGGTGGGAAGGCACCCATTACTGTGGAGTGGCGATTGTTGGTTTAAAGATTTAGCTGCAAACGAGGAAACAGCGGTCCTTGCTCGTCCGTGGAGTTGTCTATTAGAATGGAAACGACTTTGAAATTGAACACGAAAAGTACTGCTACATGCTTAACCAGAGCTTGGGGCAAAATTGTACCTCGAGTTAGTTATAAGATAAAAATTCGCTATTTTCCAATCTTACCTTTGTAAATATTAAAATTGGAAAGTGTTTTTTCGTGTCTTTTTTGGTTCATGATTTTTGAACCTGTCAATAAGTTGAATGTTTGTGTTTATCCATGTTTCATGCTAGGTGCCTGACGGGGAAGGCAAGAAAAACTCGGTTCATTGCGCCGGATGTGTTAACTCACTTCAAAATGTATTGGCGCACAGCGCAGCACTGGGAAATTCAAAAGGTGTTGAGTTGCCTATAGAATGCATTGAAATTTTCGCTGCGCTTTCCATTTTGTTGCGACATGGCGCAATTTTCAGTTAACGCAATGAGCCGGCGCAGTAAACTGCGCCTGAGTTATTGAGTTAACGCAAGGAATTTTGCTTAGTTACCTATGTCTATTGGCTTACACACTTTTTATCCTCTGAGTATTCATGCTCCGTCTCGTACCTCTTCAATACAGGCAGCATTAGGCCCTTTGACTCTTGCTTAAGATTACTGCGCATTCGTTGAAAATAATCACTTTAAAGTAGTCATGTAAGTTTTAAGTAGATTACTACAAAAACAAACATAATAAATTGCACTAAAAAAAGTGGACTAACAATGTCATTTTAAAAAAAATAGAAGGTTAATTGCACATTCTTATAATCGTGTGCTTCTAGGAATTTGTATCTGTGTACCACCTTTGTATCTAATTGCTTAATAGCGATCTCCCTTAATGCAGCATTTAGCCACGTATATGGCGCCACGTGTCGCCTGTCACTGTGTGTTGTAGTGTTCACACGTTTATTCGCATTAGAATGACCAAAAATATAATGTTGTTAAGTTGACAAATTTCGGGATCAAATTGATGAACGTAAAAGGTGTCTGGTCTCAGGCAATTAAAACACACGTTAAAAATGAAAAGAAGTTATATTTTTAAGTAAACTTTTGAGTACATAATTAAATCAATAAACATTTCCTGAGATTTAAGGCCGGTAGAGCCATTGGAATAAACAAAACATGCCTCTACGTATGCCCGAATGGTCAAGCGGATTTATAATGTGAATTCTAAAAGTGCTTGTAAATTTGCAAGCGCCATAAACTTGATCAATAATAGTAGAAACCATAGATAGCAGTTTAGCTCTTAAGGAAATAGCAGAAGTACAAAACAAGTATAATTTTGGCATAATTTCTTAGAACTTTACAAATCACGTTGTATGTACAACATGACTATGATAATGTTTACATAACTATGATTTTTATACAGCAGTCTTGTAATTATAAGCAACAGATTCATCGGAGGTTAAATTAGCTGGTATGTTCGCAAGATTCTTTATGATTTCTTCGTATATACTGATGCCTTGGATGAATGTGGCGTTGTTCAGTCGCTCATTGACAGAGTGCAAGAGCATTGGTGTGTTGGGCATGGGGGAGAAACCGAAGGCGGGTAGGCCGTTGTTGCGGACATGGCGCGCGTCCGTTGACCCTGGCGGTATGACTGGTAGAACCAATATGTTTCTGTTGACGAGAAAAGTATATTAGTAGTACTAAAAAATGAAGTTATTTAAATATATAGAGCTAGAAATGAAAATGTCCCATAGCTCTACATTCCCTATTATAGGATTGTCTCTAAACTTTTGCTGTTATCAGTACAAGTGCAGGGCTTATCAACCTTTTAGGAATGACATAACCTATAGCTGCATTGTGTATGTGTGTGTCAATGAAATTCACAACATGATGTACCTATTTTCTGTATTTTTCTTTGTAGTATGACATCTTTTACTATTTATATTCAAAATATAATCAATCAATCAATCAATCCGCCTATCGCAGTCCACTGCTGGACATAGGCCTCTCCTAACACGCGCCATTGCACACGGTCCTCCGCCTTCCGCATCCAGTCTGTCCCAGCGACCTTTTTGAGGTCGTCGGTCCATCTAGCTGGGGGCCGTCCTACCTTACGCTTACCAAGTCGCGGTCTCCACTCTAGGACACGTTTGCTCCATCAGTCGTCGGTCCTTCTGCAGATGTGACCAGCCCATTGCCACTTTAGCTTACTGAGTTTGCGAGCTATGTCGGTAACTTTGGTTCTTTGTCGGATTACCTCGTTACGAATTTTATCCTTCAAAGAGACGCCGAGCATAGCTCGCTCGCTTTCTGTAGTTATATAAGTCTTAATTAAAATTTTACAATCTCTCTCTCTCTCTCTCTCTTTCTCTCTCTCTTCTATTCTGTACCTATAATAGTTAAATGTACTAAGTATAACGTACAGGTTGCTTGCAGCTGTGGAAATGGCGGTCCAGTAGGGGTTGTCGGAGTCTGTCTTAGTGGCTGGGGACTGTTCGTTCTGCAGGATGAACGTGAGCTTTATGTTGTCTCCCGCCTCGGCGATCCACTCGTATAACTATAATTGACATTTCACAGCAAATTAACAAAATTCCATTTTCGTCGCTTGCTCCTGGTCCGCTTGGTCTACCATTAGGTTGTAATTTTTACGCACGTTTTGTATGTATGAAATCTAGATCAATTCTAAGTCATCTTCAGCCGAAAGAAGTCTACTGCAGGATAAAGGCCTCCACCAAAGATCGCCACAACGACCGGCTTTGTGCTGTACGCATCCAGTTTCTACCTGCCACCTTCACCAGGTCATCGCTCCACCTTGTGGGGGGCCTACCCACTCCACGTCTTCCGATACGAGATCGCCATTTGAGAACCTTCCTGCACCAAAGGCTGTCAGTTCGACGAGCGATGTGCCCCGTCCACTACCACTTAAGTTTGGCAATTCTGAGAGCTAAATCGGTGACTTTGGTTCTCCTGCGGATCTCGCAGAGAAACTCGGAGCATAGCTCTTTCCATTACCCTTTGGGTAACCTTGAGCCTTCTTATGACGCCCATCGTGAGTGACCGCGCAATTCTAAGTATACATATTAAATATCATTAAGTCGTCGCATATCCGCTAGGCCCACCGTTCAATTTTTAATCTATCTGTGTAAATATTGTACAATATACAGACCAAAACGAACGTTTTGGAGTCACATTAAATGTCGCATGCTGACATCAAACCCGTGGCTATTCAATCCAGTGAGCTTAGCGGCCTATGCCCTGACCCTTAGACCGACAAGTCGTATAATTGTATGGAATATTTATAAAAGTTGATACCGTGGCATTGAATTCTTCTTCATTAACTCTGGTTCCCAGTCGTATGTCAAATATGAGACTGACATGGCTAGGAATCGCGTTATTGGCTGTTCCTCCCTGTAATTAATTTACATAAAGTTAACCCTATTCTATTATCCATTGCAATGTCCGCTGCATTGAAGTTGGGCGTAAACAGACCTTAGACGGGTGAATGCTTTACGACCTATATGATAAGAGCGACTCCGTGCTTCGAAAAGCACGTTAAGTCTCTGGTTAAGTTGAGTGTTGTCACTAGTAAGTATGCTTGGGGGCCTCCAAGCGGCTTCAACAACTTTGCCACTATATTGGCCGCTAAACAAACGAAAAGATAAAGGTTATTTTAGATTATCGAAAGTCTTAACCTTTATACTGCAGTGGAACACTGAAAAATGGTCTTGCAAACCGTACAACGATAATATGCATCTTATCTTGATTATATACAATACTTACATTCATTTTATTGAGGTTGATAGAAGTGTATACGCCGGCGTCGGTTATATCTGCCTTTAGTGCTAGTTCGTATTGCTCGTCTCTAAACTCAAACATCCGATTTATCACATTACGGCACTGAAATCAACGAATATTGTGGAATAAAATAATTTTTCGCATTATATCGCGGTTTATTTTTGATGTTTAAGTTTCGAGTGCTTTGCAGCACCTACGGCCATGGGAGTGACTGAGATTAGTGACTGAGAAACTACAGCAGGCATTGTTGAACCTATGGTTGAATGAACGGAATCATTAACCATTATTACGATACGATTATATCTGTTTTTAAATTTACATATAATATAACGAATATAGCTTAGTCAGATCGTAGAGTATGAAACAAATCATTGTGCGATTCACAAGTTTTTTTTTAAATTTAGGTGTATTTTATTATTTATACTCCTCTCAGTTTGAGAGGAGGCCCGTGCCCAATAGTGGGAAAGTTTCTTAAGAGGGCTATATTATTATTTAGGTGTATTCGCACTTAAGCATGGCACAGGAGTAATTCGTAGTGGGATGCAAGCTTTATATAAAATAAATATATTGTATATACTCATACCTGTCCAGTGGCAGTGGAATTTGTACTCGGGAAAGTAGATCCATGGGCGGCTTCGCCGTAACAGTCCACTTGGATTTCTGCACGAAAAATACATATTATGGCACACAATATAGTGGCATCAAAAGTAGTCATCAATCAGTATATACTATGATATATATGAATTATGAAATATGAATCGTAAACCTTAGATTACATTAAGCCTAGAAACGGGGCAGTGAGCAGAGAAATGGACATGTAAGTGACCCCAGTACTTATGTAGACTTTGCATATTGTCCGTACTGCTTATTTGCATGTCTATTTCCGTGCACACTACCGGACGAGCAGGCTGAATTTAAATCAGTGATATAAACAAAAAATTAAATATAAATGGTCACATACGCCAAACGGCCTTATCCTGGTAGAACAATGGTATAGCAGGTATCGGGTAGGAAGACCCTTCGTCCAGCACCACGCCAACATTGAGGGCGGCGAACTCTTCACTTTTAAGGAATGGTATCATCCCTGCTTCTGCTCCTACCTCTTCATCTAAGGAAGTAAAATAATCTATTTAATTAAACTCAAATCATTTGTTTTGGATACAAACCCTGCAGGGATACTTACAAAAGGTCATTTTTTAATTCTATCTTCTAATCTACACCCGATCAAAACGCAGCCTTTGCCGTAAAGATCTAGAAAGTAATTCAGTAAGATGGTCTTTTTTAATTAATCTTGTGTCTTTTTTATTTAATACCATAAAAATGCCTTAATATAGAAACAATTTATTAGCAAACAGTCCTATTACCAACTTGCTCAAGTAGCAAACTCACTGCAATTAAAGATTAAATCTAGATCAAATAATAACGGTAGAGCTGTGCATTCCACTGTGCTGGAGAGCGATTGGGGAGGCTTAAATTCAGCAGTGGACAAGTAGGCTGTGATGATGATGATGTGCATTCCACACAGATCATCCGTTATCAACCGATACCGATTGTGAGGTTTATATCTCCCACGTGACGTTTTTATCAAAATAAAGTTAAGATTTAATCTAACTGATTTTTGCTGTTTATGAAACCGTGTTTATGCACTAAGGAAGTGTTTAATGGACAAACACTGTTTTTTTCCTTGGATACGCACCAGGCATGAGAGTCATGTATACATCTCTCAGCAAACTGATATTTTTGGCTTTAAGCCGTCTCAGCGCTTCGTAGTACTGTATGGAGACTGACTTCATGTCCTGGGTGCCACGTCCATAGATATCTCCAGATTCATCCATGTAACCAGAGAATGGGTCGTACGTCCAACCATCCTGTGAAGATTAGTTTTTAGTATTTTGGTAATGTAATGTATATAGAGCATACCACGCGGTTCAAACAAAAAAAAAACAACTTAGGTATCATCTATTAACCACGTCAGGCTCGAAAGGGGGAAGGGGGTTCGGGAAAAATCACGAAATATCACAATGGTGCGGTGTCAAAAAGTTGCTAAAAACGTCACGTGATTAATGGACGACCCCTTAGGTACCCCTTTTAATAATTATTCGGAATTTAATCGATTAGAATCTTACTACTACTAACAAGCTTAATTTCCTGTTTGCAGGTTATAGCTGCAAAAGAGACAGCACAACCGATCTTTTGAAGTAAGATGTACACCTTCAAACTCCCCCCTAATTATCAGATAGTTTTTCGGCCGATAGTTAAGATCGGTAGATATATATAGATTAGACTTAAGAGTACTATTTTCCTAGTAGCATTATGAAGCCCTAAAACGATTGTAAATTTTCTATCAGTTTGGTTGTTCTGGTTTTTCTATCTAAATTTGGTATCAGTTAGTTGAAACTGTAAACAAGAAATTTGTACCTCTGAGGATGCAGGAACCACATCAACATGCGAATTGAGCACGATACTGGGCAAGCTGCTATTAGCACCCGTCCACTTGATCACCATCACGGGATATCCTTCCTCGAACTCATATACTTCTATCGGTAGGTCCTCAACCTCAGCTAATCTTCGCCAGAAATTTATAGCTGATCCTAAAATAAATGTCACCTAATATATTTAATTAGCTGAATAGATTTCTTCATCCAGTTCAGTTTTATATAGGTATTGAACGAATCAATATTGATCAATTAAACATTGTTCCATAAACTTTTTTGAATGACCGGATAACGATTTATCTAACATGTTTTCCTTAAAGAATTCAAAGGGTGATCTTTATTGACTTACCAAAATCATTACTAGTGGTGGTGTTTATTTGGATGTATTCTTGAAACAGTTTCACAACGGTTTCGTCTGCTCCATCTTGTGCGAT
This sequence comes from Phalera bucephala, assembly GCA_905147815.2. NCBI lineage: Eukaryota > Metazoa > Arthropoda > Insecta > Lepidoptera > Notodontidae > Phalera > Phalera bucephala. Next base: position 17,605,617 of record LR990613.1, read on the forward strand.
AGTTGCGTGCAGTATTGCTAAACATGATATTATAAATTGGATTCCGTTCATTTTCATACACTGCAAACAAAAAAATACTTTGATTATTTCCAAGTAAATGGCAAAGTCTGCACTGAATTAACAGCAAAGGGTATTGGTCTTTTGTAAATAGCATAAAATTATACCAGCGTATCCTGTAGTTTTACAGCAATTAAAATTGATAGCTAAAGTTGCCGAGAAAACAAAAAAATAACAATAATGAAAGATTACTACTATTAGTCTATAATCTTTAACGCATGATCAAATAGGCCTCTTCGCTATTTAAATAACTAAAATTCATTGATCCAGGAAACTGGAAAAAGGTAAAAAAATACTATTCACCATGTTGCTACTCTCCTAGTCTTATTAGTAACGTTACGTACTTCTGGTATATCTAATTGTTAAATAGACTATAATTAATAGTCCCTAATTTTATCTGCAATAAATAAAGAGGTGATAAGCCTCTTAGTACTTCTTTTATTGCAAATAAAACTTTTTATAAGTACTCAATATAATTTGCAATAAATATTTTACTATCTACACTTAGGGGAATAAACAAGTAAAGTTGTTTGAATGTATGTAAGTTTATAAGAAGGAAGTTTTAGAACCGAAGTTCATCATCATCATCATCTCAGCCTATACTTGTCCACTGCTGAACATAGGCCTCCCCAATCGCTTTCCAGCGTAACCGGTCCGATGCCACCTGCATCCAACGACTTCCTGCGATTTTCACAAGATCGTCGGTCCATCTGGCAAGTGGTCTTCCCACGCTGCGCTTGCCAATACGTGGTCTCCACTCTAGAATCTTTCTGCCCCAACGCCCGTCCGATCTTCGCGCTATGTGGCCCGCCCATTGCCACTTCAGCTTGCTAATCTTAACGGCTATGTCGGTGACCTTGGTTCTTCTACGAATCTCTTCATTCCTGATCCGATCACGTAGAGAAACGCCGAGCATAGCTCTCTCCATAGCTCGCTGAGCAACTCTGAGCTTTTTTATGAGACCTATTGTAAGAGACCACGTCTCTGATCCATATATCATCACTGGTAACACACATTGACTAAAAACTTTAGTCTTTAGGCACTGAGGTATTTTGGATGAGAAGATGTTGCGCAGTTTCCCGAACGCTGCCCAGCCGAGTTGGATTCGTCGATTGACCTCTCTCTCAAAGTTGGACCTACCTAACCGGACTACCTGTCCCAGGTAAATGTATTCGTCGACAACTTCAAGAGTAGAGTTCCCAACGGTGAGTGCGGTGGGTACGACATGGACGTTACACATTATTTTCGTTTTGTCCATGTTCATTTTAAGACCCACTTGTTGAGATACTCTGTTGAGGTCGCCGAGCATTCGTCCTAGATCTTCCAGCGACTCCGCCATGACCACAATGTCGTCGGCAAATCGAAGGTGAGTGATGTATTCGCCATTGATGTTGATGCCAAGTCCTCGCCATTCCAAGAGCTTGAAGGCGTCCTCTATGGTGGTCGTAAACAGTTTCGGAGAAATGACGTCTCCCTGTCTTACTCCTCTTTTTATGGAGATCGCCTTCGTGCACTGCCCTTGTACTCGGACTGACATGGTGGCGTTATTATACAAGCACTTCAACACTTCGATGTACCGATAGTCAATGCGGCATCGCTGGAGAGATCTAAGAACCGCCCAAGTCTCGATCGAATCGAAGGCTTTCTCATAGTCCACAAACGCCAAGCATAGTGGCCGATTATACTCCTCGGTCTTCTGTATAATCTGCCGCAGCGTATGTATGTGGTCTATGGTACTAAAGCCTTTCCGGAAACCGGCTTGTTCGGGAGGCTGGAAATCATCAAGCCTGCGTTCGAGACGATTCGTGATGACTCTCGAAAACAACTTGTAAACATGGCTCAGCAGTGTGATGGGCCTATAGTTCTTTAATAAAGTGTTATCACCTTTCTTGAAAAAGAGTACCACCACACCCCTGTTCCATGCTTCCGGCGTTTTTCCTTCGAGCAAGACGGAATTAAACAGCCTCTGAAGGACTTTAAGTACCGGCGATCCGCCCGCTTTCAGAAGCTCTGCAGTAATTCCGTCTTCACCCGGCGCTTTGTTGTTTTTAAGTTGGTTGAGAGCCATCCTAATCTCGTACAGGCTGATGTCCGGGATATCTTCAGTGTAGTGTCGGGTTAGCTTGGCTCTTGGGTCTTTTACCAAGTCAACAATAGGTTCAGCTACTGAGGTATACAACTGTCCATAGAACCTCTCTATCTCCCTGAGCACCTCTGACCTATTCGACGTTACGTTTCCGTCCTCCGTCTTCAGCTTCGTCAACTGGCTTTGCCCAATCGACGCGGCTCTTGCGAACACTTTGGAGCCCTTGTTCTGCTTTATGGTCTCCTCAATACGTCTTGTGTTGAAGGACCGTAGATCGTGTCGCAAGGACTTCAATATCTGTCTATTGAGCTGCCTATAGGACTTAGCATCATCGGAGGTTTGGAGTCTCATGGTACGTCGCTCAGCCATAAGGTTTCGGGTGTAGTCGGATAGCTTTTGAGGCCTATTTTTACGGTGGGGCTTAAAATGCTTAGACCCGACCGTATGGACAGTCTCTACCAACCTATTGTTGATTTCGTCCACTGATGCGCTGCTGTCTAGCAATTCGAAGCAGTTTGACAATTCGAGTTGAAAGTTCTCGGGGTTTTGGATATGTGTATTAGAAGGTCGGAGCGTAGACTTCATCAGACGCGATCTTTCCATTTTGACATTAATATTTAATGTGCCTCTGACCATTCGGTGATCACTGCCGGTTTTTACCCTGTGAATCACGGAGACATCATTAAATATTTGTCGCTTGGTGCTCATGATGAAGTCTATCTCATTTTTTGTGAAACCATCAGGGCTCATCCAGGTCCATTTCCTATGAGACGGCTTCTGGAAGAAAGAGTTCATCATAAAGAGTCCCTCCTTCTCCAGAAATTCGGCCAGCCTCTGACCCCTGGGGTTGCGCTGCCCATATCCAAATTGCCCCACTCTCAAGTCATCATCGCCCCGTTTGCCCAGTCGCGCATTGAAGTCACCCATAATTACTGTAAAGTGTGCTTTGGAAGTATGTATGGCTCTACTAATGTCCTCATACATAACTTCGACCTCATCATCTGAGTATGCCGAGGTCGGTGCGTAGACCTGTATGACCTTCAGCGAATATCTTTTGGATATTCTGAGTATCAGGTACGCTACCCTGCTCGACACACTAGTGATGGACACAACGTTGTTTATGAGTGACTTGTGGACGATAAATCCGACACCACCTTGGGACTGCTGTTCGCCCTCCCGGTAGTAAAACAAGTTGCCGGATTTTAAGGTTATCGTGTCCTCGCCCTCTCTTCGGACCTCCGATAAACCAACAATACTCCACCGCAACTTGTTTAACTCTTCTTCCAGCTCAAATAGCTTCTCATCTGTCCTCAATGTGCGTGCGTTGTATGTCACCAGGGCCAATTTTCGGTTTTGGTGGTAGCCGAATCTCTGCCGGAGATTCTTAGCACCCCTTGTCCTGTCGTTACCGTGGCTGCTACCGTGGCCAGGACGAACAGGACTGCCGGGGACTAGGGGCCTGGTTTTCTTGCTTTCTTCCATATTGGTTGGGGGTGTTTGCCATACTCGCCACGCTTGGCAGGCGGGTTGGCGAGCGCAGTTTTTGGTTGTAAAAGTGTTAAGGGAACGCTGCTGCCCATTCCCTAGTTTTCCCTTAGTCGCCTTGTACGACACCCGATGGGATGAGATGGGTTGGTCCTATTCTAAGCCGGGAACCACGCGGCAACCGAAGTTACTCTTACATTATTCTGAAATTCTTTCGCTCATATAAAGCATAATATTACCATATTTTGATTATGGTAAAATATAGTTTAACGTTTATAGCACGAAATCACTGTGTTTGTAAATCAGGTCTAATTCGACTGCTTTAGCAGCGTGCAGTGGCAAAATTGATCAATGTTAAATTATTTTCTCCTGTGGACGCCTTTGGTGACATCAAAGAATGTGTGCATTCTATTCGACTACCAAGTAAATTCGAGTCACGGCAAAACATTCAATTTAACCCAGAATAACATCTGGAAAAATAAAAGAAATCATCTACGATAGTTACTTCCGTACGTACGGTTAAAAATTTTAGTTCGACCTCGCAATAATTTTAAATGGCTATCGTAAATTATAACATTATGAAAATCGGGTAAAGCCGTGAGAAATAGTATTCAATGAAGTATTAAACAATATTGTGCTAAACAATATAGGAGTAATATCGCTAAATAAACAAATTTATTTATGCGGATACTGATAACAGACCAAAACTCTAATAATTAGGTAAGTAGAAGATATAACAGAGCAAAAGTGGATTAGGAAATAAAATGGTTGAAAAACACTATACTATTTACAACCGCTATATAATTCCAGTAGCTATATTTTATAGCACCTATTATAGTTGAATAACCCCTATTTGTTTAATATAATTTGACTTCTATCTTGACTGATAGCTGTATGAATTGGGCAAGGATTTATTTTTTGTTGGCATGGAGATAACGAGTAAATATTTATATATTTTTTAATTTACCGTTATATCTAGTCCATTATTATCTGACATCATAAATTATTTACAAAAAGCAAGAATTAGGATATTTCTATGCAATGCAGTACTTATTTTTCCTAAAACCAACTTATTTTCCTATAATGTGGCAAAATTAATTTCTTACTTTAATGAGTCATTTCAAAATTTTTTGTAATAATCTTTTGACGCTAAATATTAGTAAAACACAAGTGACACATGACATTCTTTAAAACCGCTGCAACGAAACCACCATTTAATCCAATCCTTCGAATCAAAGCTACTCCATTACTAATACGTATGATTACCAACATATTAAACATACCACAGCTGTTATTATCTAGGAATAACAAGAGACGAAAACCTAAATTTTAAGCAACATATTTTGAACGTATCCAAACGTGTAAGAAAACTAATAGAAGACGTAAAAAGCTTGGAAACTTACGATCCTCTACCCACTCTACGTTTATTATACACAGCCTTATGCCAGTCAGTACTGCAATATTATGTAACAGTAGGGTAGTGCTAGAAACAGTCACACGATAGAAGTAGAAAGAGCTCAACGCGTTGTTCTTAAAGTGATGTTAAATAAACCCTTCCGTTTCCCAACTATTAACCTATTCCACGAATTCCCTGTCCTCTCTGCTCGCCAATTATTCATTCTCAATGCAACCATAAAATCGCACCGCGCTATATCTAGCAAAGCAGATTACGGTCTACTGCTAACAAAAAGGATCTACGGAGTAGCCGTCCCTTCGTCCCGATGACACGGAGAACATATTAAAATCTCTCCGGTAGCCAAGCGACCCCCGAACTTTGCACACAGATACACACACACACACACACACAGATACACACACACACACGCACAAACACACTCATGCGCATTCATATATTTTCATCAATCTATACTGACACCTTAGCAATTTGGACAGAATACACACGTCCATATTTTTTTAATTATGACGTTCGATTGAAGGCACTAGCTTACGCCTACTTTGAGATTCACCAGTACTGTAAAGGAATATAAACCTTAAAATTATAAAGATTTTTATAATTTTAAGGTTTATATTTTCGCAGGCAAGCAGTGGTAGCCTAGTGGTTAGACCGTTGGACTGCAAAGTCAAAGGTCTCGGGTTCAAACTCAGGCACGCACCTCTGTCTTTTCGAAAGCTTGTGCGTATTAAACATTAATTATCACTTGCTTTAACGGTCAAGGAAAACATCGTGAGGAAACCTGCATGCCTAAGAGTTTCTCGAAGGTGTGTGAAGTTCGCCAACCCGCACTAGGCCAGCGTGGTGGACTATGGCCTCAACCCTCTCAGTTTGAGAGGAGGTCCGTGCCCAACAGTGGGACAGTTTCTTAACAGGGCTAATATTATTATTATTATATTATTTTCGTAGGAGGCAATATTTGGACAAGTATGTTTAATTACTAGTTTATAAAAATTAACTAGGCATTTTTATTCAGATTCTTTTTGTGTCTTGGTGTGAATTTGATGTGTTCAATACGTAAACATAACATTTTTGCTCTTATTTTATTATTTCATTCATCGTCTTACTTTTTCTTATTGCTTCTTTACATACAATGAATTCAAGCAACAAATAATATCAAAGGTGTACCTACCCATCAAACACTTTACTCTGCACTTTATTTTCAATGAAAATCTATCTTTAGCCGAAAGACGTCCACTGCCTGCGACAAAAGCCTTATAATATAATAATATGACGACGATGATAATATGTAGTAATTGTTTGAATTCATTTACATAATTTATTATGTAGGTATTGTAGGTACATTTTATATCAGTGTATGGAAGAGTAATATTATGTTTTAGTGTTTGTATACCCTGACCTAGCTACATTTTCAGTATTCTTACCGTCCCAAGGTTTTCTGTAATACATCACCATTAACACTTTGACTTTGGATATTGTACTCATGTTTCTTTTTATAACAATGATATTATAATAGAAATGATTTCAATTAAAATGTCGTTGTATACATCTGTCTATAAGTAAGTATTTTCTGTACCTACTTTCTATAGCAAAATTCTTTGATATTATATTTAATGTCCAGACACAGCCTCTTCTCAATAATATGTTTATAGTAGACCCATACGTACTATATATACATATGTGTTTAGCTTAAATCGTCATTTAATGAATAGATTATGTCTATCTATCTATATCATCACGCTAGATCCCTTACGGGGTAGGCAGAGAGTACAGAGTTCCAACAGGTTCTTTCCTTATATACCTCTCTGGCTTCCTCCACTCTCATAGTTCGCCTCACACACGCTCGCTGGTTACGGAGACTCCTGACTTGTCCTTCAGATAAGACCCGGTCTATTTGGTCATGGCAAGATAGTCTAGGTCTTCCCCGGTACCTACATCCTTTCACTTTCGTGTCACTTTTTGTCATTCTCTCTTCGGACATTCTTTTTATATGCCCAAACCAACGGAGCATACCCTTTTCATCTTTACACCGATATTATCTTTCATACCTACTCGCTTTCTTACTACGCTGTTGCGAATACGGTCGGTCAGCTTTACTCCGCACGTCTTCCGCAGAGCTTGCATTTCCACCGCATTTATCCTACTTTCATTCTCCTTCTTACCTTACCTTCTTACCTACCTACTTACCCAGCTCTCGCTGCTATATAACAGCGTTGGGACAAGCACCCTGTTACCTATGACCAGCTGCGCCTTTTGGCTTAAGTGCCGGCTCCCAAGTAGCTTTCCCATCGCACCAATCACTCTGTTCCCTGCATTCACTCTTCTGTCTATGTCAGCGGTGTATTTCCCATCCTTAATGAATGCGCATCCAAGATATACAAACTCATTCACTTGCTCCAGCACATCGTTACCAACCACAATCCTTGCATTCGTTCTGGTTTCTTCCCGTTCAAAAACCATAATCTTGGTTTTCTATACATTCAAATGTAAGCCATTTTTCATGCAGTCGTCTTACAAAACTGTGACTAGTATTTGCAGATCTGTGGCTGTTGGCGCTGTAAAAACCGCGTCATCTGCATATAGTAGATGATTTACCACTAGGTCACTCTTTTGTACACCTTTAGTCATCGCTTTCAGTCTTTGAAGACTTTTATCCAAATATATTATAAACAGTCTAGCGGACAACAGGCAACCCTGCTTGACGCCGATTTCAACGTCAAACCAGAGTGACAAGTTACCACCCACCCGTACGCATGCCTTGCTGTCAGATGCTTCTCTACGATGTTGCGGAGGGAGAAAACTTGATCCGAACATCCTTTTCCGGACCTGAAACCCTCTTGTGCCTCACACAACATTCCATCGGACTTCTCACGCATTCTCTGTTCGATATTTTTACCGTACACCTTGGCTGCCAAGCTGATCAAACTAATGGCTCTGTAATTGGCGCAGTCATATTGTGAGCCCTTGCCTTTATACAAGTGTACTATAACTGCGCGGCGCCAATCTGTAGCGACCCTACCGGTCCTCCAGCAAAGGTTTGCACGGACCCGAAAGGCGTCCCGGACGCAAGTTCCACCGTATTTGATCATAGAGTAAGTAACCTAGTTTAATAATTAAGGCAATGTATTTTTACTACTTACTCCCAGAAGGGATGGTTAGAGATGTTCGGATAGCTTTTACTTGCGAAACGTCCACAGGCTCGAAGTTCTAGCAGTTAACCAAATGATTATTACTCCTTTAATCTCCTTCTATGACATTTACAGGAAGTAGAACGGTACGGGTCCTGGGTACATACAGTTGAATTACTTATCTATATCCTCACGCTAGATCCTTTGAGGGGTAGGCAGAGAGTACAGAGTTCCAACAGGTACTTTCTTTACATACCTCTCTGGCTTCCTCCACTCTCATAGTTCGTCTCATACACGCTCGCCGGTTACGGAGTCTCTTGACTTATCCTTCAGATAAGACTCGGTCTATTTGGTCGTGATAAGATAGTCTAAGTCTTCCCCAGTACCTACATCCTTCCACCTTCGCATTGTGTAGCTGTTTTGTCATTCTTTCTTCTGTCATTCTTTCTATATGCCCAAACCAACGGAGCATACCATTTCTTATCTTTATATGTCGTCGTCATATATTTATAAAGGCAATAAAAAGCGACACGAGGTTCTGGTTTCGAATCCTATTTCAAATTAAGTGTTATTGGGGTTTTATCGAAAAACATCTTCAGTAGCAAACCGGAGTCTAGAATATGCCTGGTGTAATAACAATAGCGCAATTTTCGAGGTTCCCCACCTTGATGGGTAAAAACATATGCAGTGAGAGGCAAACATGTTCACGTATACGATTCTTTACAATTACACAACAACAACAAACAGGTAATATTTTATAAGGCGGGCTCTTCAGACGGCGGGTTCTTCGGAGCACGACACAGAGGGGCACCGGTGCCTTCCTAACGGTGATCTCAGAGCCAAGCCCCCCCCCCCAAGTTTCGACGCCGTCCACAGTAGTGTTTTAGTCGGTAAGAGTCCGAATGCCCGCCAGCTTTCCTCGAAGCTAGCGGAAGTCCATGAGGATGTTAAAAAAGGTAGTGTTCACTAACCATCGCATGCGCACACTGTCAGCACTTGTGTTTCTTTGGTGACGTAAAAATGACACCGGCTTATTGTGCATTATGCACATTATGGTTCGAAAAATCAACTAAATATTTGTATAAATGGTATTCAAACAAGTTAAAAAAAATACCTTAAACATGTTTCGTTTCTTCAGCAATAATGTCGATGAGCGCCAGCCATGAAGATAACAATGAATGAGAACGTGCTTGAATACACAATTATGAATATATAAGTAGGCACTGCATTAAAATTTTGTATTATTATATAATTGGATGTCCTTAATCTCAGAAAATATTTACGTATCTTCACACCAGTTACCCTGTTATCTAGACCAAGATGAAGATTCTAAATAACCCGTAGAGGTATTAAGATTCTAATTTTTTATTATTTTGGACTTATCGCTATAAAAGTATACCTACCATGCCATACATGCCTACAAGATATTTCAAAGATGCCATTTATACCAATGTATATAACTTTCGTAGAAATCTCAATGGACGTAAGGAACATACGTAGGACATCACACGTTATGTCTCTTGCTTCATTTAAGATTTGCACCAGCAATGTCATCGAGGGTGGTGACATATTCTTTGATCCTACTTATTTTATATCAAGATTCGTAAAAAAGGCATAGTTCCAGTACTATTTTACCTCACCTTACCCAGTGGTCATGTAATAATGAAAGTTTACACTTGATCACTTTTATGGTACAGCAGGTTATAAATCGCTTCACTATGTTTACTTATTCAAATTCTTTTTCTCTTAATCTACTAAAGAGTATCCAGCACTTCACAACTTTCAAATATAACTAAAGGCTGATATACATTGAGTATGTTACGGACGTCAATATAGCGATATTGAGATGATATGCCATCTCGCGTTTAGATATGAGGATGAATGTGACAACGCACTTTTTTGATAGTAAATCGTTAGGCCTTGATTGGATTGAAGGTGATGTGACGAGCGCGGATGCGGACGATATAGCGGGAGCGATTGGGTAGTCAGAGTGCGTAGCTCGTAGTGATGGTAGATGGTTATTTGTTAAGCCTATAAATATAGTGGCCACGGCGAGAGCATAGGAACGTTTCAATTTACCGCACACTTTAGGCCTATTGCTGTCGCCATGTCGTACCCGCCAAAGTCAATTCACTGTTTCATAAGTTTGATATGCATCAAACAGTTACCACCCCACTTAAACCAAGACTGGCCATGACCTTGCGCAGTCCTCGGGAACTTATATACATGCAATATGAGTTGTTATTGTATTGCACCGTTTACTAGAAACATTGAAGCAATCAGCCACAGTTAATACAGATGTTGTGTTTCTTGCGCAGTGAGAATTTGTTTTTATACAGTAACTATTGGTAGATCTATCTCCTGTTTAATAAAATACCTAGTTATTCATTAGCACGTAAACCATAGAATAATAATACTACAAAGTTCAAAGAAATCTAAAGTTGTTACGTGGCTTTAGTGAGGATGCCAATAACTGACTGACCACAAATCATTTTAGTACTTATAATAGGTATTTACGGATATTGGTCAATATTCTAATCTTAAAATTAAATAAACCTACATGATTATCAATTATATATATACTAAGCTATAATCTTTCCGCAACTTCCTAGAGAACAAGTCAAAGCCAGTGTAGAACACACGACACCGTCTAAAAATCTGCATTTATTGATTTATTTTTATTGATTTATTTGACATACCATAGATAAGACACACAAGTTTAAACAAATTATACAGATACAATATTTTTGTTTTACAATATATAGGAACACCTGCATTCGAACTAGGTGAGAACCTGTATCTCGAAATGCAGCTCTTCCCTCAGTAAAATTGGGCGGTCTATTTGCCATTTTACAATATCAAAGAGGTACAAACATTGGACTGTGTGTGTGTGTGCGTGTGCGTGTGTGCATGTATGTGTGTGTGTGTGTATGTGTGTGTGTGTATGTGTGTATGTATGTATGCGTGTGTGTGTACGTGTGTGTGTGGTGAGGTGTACATTTGGTTATGGTATAGCTAGTTTGACCTAGTGTTCTAGTTCTCTATATTAATTAACTTCTCAGTATCTTCATATGAAATACCAACCAAATAGTCCTGAATTTTTCTCTTGCAGCAGTACTTATTTAAGGGAAATATGTTAATTATTTTGTTAATTTTATTATATATATAAGGGCCAATAAATGTATAAAATCTTCTGACAAATGAAGTTCTTGGTGTATGTTTCTGTATACATACAGTATATTTTCTGCGTTTTGATAGAACGTTTGTATCAAATGAGATGTCGCAATGTTGCTTTAGTAGGATACTCTGAATAAATAGCTGACGTACAGTAAGCACGTTACAGGCCTGGTATAATTGTAAAGACGGAAATAATATGGGTCTAGAGGTCATTATTTTGAGGACTGCACGTTGGGCTACCTCAATATTTTTCATATACGTTTTTGGAGCGCCCCCCCAGCTTGTAATGCAATATGTTAGTACTGACTGACATAATGCGAAATAAATTTGTTTCAAAAGATGAGGATCAACGACATGTCGAAGGGTCTTAAAAACATAAATAAATTTACGTACACGGGAGCACAGGTTTTTTATATGTTCCTTAAAATTAAGGTGACTGTCAATTGTAACTCCCAGGTATTTGATATGATCTACTCGTTCCAAGGACATACATGAGCATACTGACTTAATATCCGCAGGACATTCATGAGAGACAATACTGTAGTTGTTAGGAGGTGGATGTCGTACACTAAATGCGATATACTTAGTCTTTTTAGAGTTTAATGTTAGAAAATTATCACCCAGCCATTTTCTAACAACATTGAAACCTTCTTGTGCAGAACTGTATACGTCGTCCCAAGTATTGGCGGAAAATAGAAGAGCAGTGTCATCTGCATAAGAGATTATTTCTCCTTGAGGGAGTTTAAGGTTGGTTAGGTCATTTATGTAAAGTAAAAAAAGTGTGGGGCCCAAAACACTACCCTGAGGTACACCATATTCCACCAAAAGGTCTTCACTAGTAATTTTTCCCACACGAACGCACTGCCTTCGCCCAGTCAGATAGCTTTCAAAGAGCTTTAGTTGGGTTCCTCTAATACCCAATCTTTCTAGTTTGTTTACTAGGATAGGGATCGAAATTGTATCGAAGGCTTTGCTCAAATCTAGAAAAATGGATAAACATTTTTTTCCCTTATCGAGATGGGTAGCCACATAATTAGTCAAACTGTGTACTGCACCGTCAGTTGATTTCCCTCTGCGGAAGCCAAATTGTTTATCAGATAGTATTTTATTTCGTTCTAGATAGTTTATTAGTCTAATGTTAATGGCTTTTTCCAAAATTTTTGAGAGTGCGGGTAAAATCGATATAGGTCTGTAATTATTTATGTCATTTCTAATACCATCCTTGTATATGGGGCGAATTTGGGATTTTTTCAGAGCTTCCGGGAAGACACCACTTTCCAGACAAATGTTAAAAATGTATGTTATTGGTGGGATCAAGAACTCTTTATTTTGCTTCAATATAGTATTGGAGATTTCATCCCAACCCACACAGGAATCCATTTTAAGTCTAAGTATAATTCTTTCAATTTCATCTTCACTTAGGCTTTCCAACATAAAAGAGTTGGGCTGCGAGAATTTAGAGGACGAATAATTATCAAAAGGGCCATATATCGAATTAGTGCTCGAATGTTTCTGAGCCAATTCTTTTCCTGCGCAAACGAAAAAGCGGTTAATATCATTGGCAGCCAACTGAGGAGTACTGCGTATTTTTAAAAGTTCCTCAGGTTGTTTAGTGTCTTTATTAGTATTGGTAATGGTCTTGATAGTTTTCCATAAAGTTTTGGGATCATTTTTAACTTCTTCTATTAACTTTTTATCATATGCCCGTTTGACTTTTTTTAAAATGCTATTGCAGTAATTTCTGTAACGCACGTAAGTTATTTTTAAAACTTTATTTTCCGGTGACTGTTTAGACTGTTTATGCAATCTATCTCTGTTTTTCATACAGCGTAAGAGACCCTGAGTGATCCAGGGCTTAATAATTTTTTTACGTCTTGCTAATTGAATCGTTTTGGAATTACTTTTTAAAGCCGCCTGTATATTGCTTATAAGATAATCTAAAGAGAAATTTGGATTGTGGGATTGATAAATGGGATCCAAGTTAATGTTTGATATAGTCAACTTTAATGTTTCAAAATCAACTTTTAGAAAGGAACCAACTGCGTAGCGACGTGATTCTATGAGGTCAATGCTAATCACAACTGGATAATGATCAGTTAAATTTGTATGGGGGATTATCGTAGTTGCGAGGCACTTAGTTTTAATCAGCATGTGATCAAGACACGTTCCACTAGCTTCCCTGGTCACTTCTGTATGTGCTGGTAAAAGTCCGTGAAAAGCAGCAAGAGTAAGGTATCGCTCACCTGACAAATCTATTTTTATATCGTTAATGGGTATGTTGATATCACCTGTTACAATAACGTTTTTAAAAGAAGCGAGTCCTACTAAAATATTATTTAGCGATATTAAAAACGTATCAATATTTTTGAAGGAGGGTGAGCGATACAGGCATATAATAGCAGTCTCTTGATCGATTGACATTAGCAAACAATTACCTTCTAGAAATTGTGGCTCTTCGACTGCGAAGTTTAGATCATCTTTAAAGAAGACTACCACCCCATCGTTTTGGTTATCATTTTGTTTTGTGCCAAAAGAGCGATACCCAGGTAGCTTTGGTATAGTTGTGGTAGTTGATAACCAACATTCAGTGAGAACCAATACATCACAATCAATTTTTAATCTGGTCAATAAAATTTCAAGTCCAGACATGTTGCAACTAATGCTTCGAATGTTTTGTGTAAGTATAATTAAATGCTTAGTTGGGTTACTTGATATCAATTTATAGCAGTTATCGATGTCACCGGAAAAAGTCCTTGAGACTTTCATTGAATCTATTTCTGTAGGTAAATTACTAAAATTATCGAATTTTGCAATAAAATTAAAAGGAAGCATGCATAATGTACATTATTATAAATAAAAAAATAAAAAATAAAAAATATTTACGCGCGCACAGGCCAGTAGAGAGTTTATACATTTTTTTAAAAGTACGTATCACCATGGAAAACTGATTTATGAAGTACACTAAATAATATTTAACTAAATGTATAACATATGAAAACTGAAAGTTTTTGTGGTGTGTGTGTATAATGATTCCTTGTTTTTGTAGTGATTTCCGTGTATGTATAATGTGTGTGATATTATGATGAAATTGTGTTTGAGTTATTAAATTATTTAGATTCAAATTTTTTTGACTTGAATTATTAATATAAATTAGTAGAAATACAAGTGTTATTATGAAAGCCATAAAAATTAACAAACAATATAAATAATTAATTTGAAGTACTGTTTCATTTACTATACAAATTATAGACAGTAGTCATGCGGCTGACTTAAACCTATTGAGGTCTGCTTCGGTGTCAATTCTGGTAGCAGGTAGGCCCTCCCGCCTGCGGATGTAAATCTTCCCATAAGCGGTCCAGCAATACCGAATGTCATCCTTTGATTTAACATAATCACGTGCAAGGAAAAATAGGCGTTTTTTCTTTAGCGTCAGATGTTCAGACATGAAAATAGGCATTGATGGTCCACCGATATTTAAGTCAGTGGTGCCAAGTTTTTTATCCTTATGGTTTTTATTATAATTCCTGTAAGCTTGCAGTAATATTTCCTTCCTTATGACAGTTGTTAAGTCTACCACTACGGTGCTTGCGCCAGTACATGAACGTACCTTAGGCTTGAGACGGTAAGCATCTCTTATTTCCGATTCATGAATTACGGTATTCAGAGCTTTCCCGGCATTTAAAATAATATCAGAAAGACTAGATTTGTTTTCTCCTTTGGTTTCAGGTAAATTTCTAATTTCAATACACGTAGACTTATTATACGCTTCCTGATTTTCAATTTTTTTCCTCCAAATCATTATGTAAGATATCTTGTTCATGTTCTCTGTCTCTAACTTATTGAGTTGTACCTGTTATATCATCATATTGCGCAGATACAAAAGTTAAGGCATTACGTAAATCGTTATGTTGCTCTTTTAGCTCGGTCACCGCCGCTAGTAGGGTTTTATACTTAACGTCCTGCTGTTCAGTGAATTTTTTAAACATTTCTTTAATTT